>VZSZ01003683.1:27271-228196 GCA_013398815.1 Ibidorhyncha struthersii
CCCCCCCCCCCAAAAAACCCCCAAAAAAAAAAAAAAAAAAAACAGGAGGAATTCTTGTTTATGATGACAATTCTGGATGAAAATTAAGGGGGTTTTTAAGTGAAATATTTCTAACATAAGCTTCCATAGGGTGAATACACTGAAATAAATGCTAGTGTTACCTGGTATATCATCTGTGGCACAGAAATTCCTTTAAATCTCCAGAATAGAAGAATAATGTGACATATAGTGATAGTTATCAATTTCAACTCTTTCAGGTGAAATATATCATACATTTATTCACAAAAAAATACAGTCATTCTAGCACACCATATTAGCTACACTGATACATTTTCACTGATACATTTCCCTATTTTTCTTTTTAAAAGGAATGCATTGCATGGTTTACACATGGGACAATTTAGCACCAGTTAATGCTGATATGTATTATGTATATTTTATAGCATGAATCCAGAGATAACAATTTAACATGATAATATAATAGGAAAGCAGTACTTGATCTCAGTGTGAATATTTGAAATAGGATTTCTAATTACCATTTCCTTTGTGAGATTAAAACATTAAAGCTATGCTAGTCACACAGCCCATTCTTGTGACGCTACCATGCACAAACATCTCAATGTTCGTTTTATTTCACAGCATCTTTCATATAAGCTATCCAGAAGTGCTGGGCAGATGTTGATGGCATCTGGCCCAAATCAGACACTGACACGGTGATATCAGGATGCTCAGTCTGTTTGGGTGTTCTCCTGCTAGCTAGAGAAAGTACCCTGGATCGTCCTGGCCCTGGAAGCAGATTTGACACATATTGTATGATCAGAGCCACAATTTGGTTCATTGTTCTGATTTAGGATGCAGTGATCAATTGCAAGACAGGACTGGCTTGCAGGGATCCCCAAACAGCCTCAGTCACCTGACTGGCATTACTTTCCTGTTTCCCATTTCTTGACCTTACCTTATATTGCTGCTTATCTCCCTTTCTCTGCCCTTGTTTATTTCCAAATAAGTAGCCCATTGATTCCAGCTTTGCTACATCCATATCCAAATTTGGTTTATCTGTTGCTGTTACCTGGACCATGTCTTCCTTACGTGGTATCACAGATGGGGTTACTGAAGCACTGCTGGACTTACAGGACTCTGCTCCCCTAAAGGTCCACAGTGCTCCCATTCAGCTGCCCAGTGATATTCGGCCATTTCTCTCAAAACTTTCCCTAGCTGTTGTCCCAAATCTGGGTTCTTTACCTGATGTGCAAGCCAATAACACACAGAGCAGAGGTATTTCTAAGTTTATTGCATTAATGTGCAGAAATAGGGTGCTCGTTCCAAAACGGAAGCACACCTTAGATCCAAAACCCTCCACTTTTATACATATAACATATTCAAACAATTAACACATTCATTTTTTATTCTCTTTAATGATTGGTCAAGATTTCTTCAGTTCCTGTGTAAATTAGTGCACAGACTCTGTCTTCTTCTTCCATGTTCTCTTTTGAGTAGGTGATATCATTTGGGTAGGTGGTCAATGAGTCGGTGGTCATCATCTCCACCTGCTGGAATTACCTTTTACCTACTTCTCTGACCTTGGCAGTTCCAAGTGATTTCCTGACCAGGCCTACAGTTCATCACTCTCTTGACAGGAATACCCTGCTTATCAACAATGCTACATTGTCTGGTGGTTAATTCCTTAATTGAATCACAGATAAATCATGTCTAGTTACTATTTCTCTATTTAAATATTATGTAAATAATTAAATAGGGTTCGGGCAGTGTAGAGGATTTGAGCAGCAGCAGGTTTCTTTAGTTGTTTCAATTACATTTTACATTTCATTTTCCTAGGTAATGTCAGTTTTACTACAACATAGCCACCTGCTCAGTACCTCAGAGTGTTATCTATATCTTTTGTAAGCTTCTCACTCTCTTATTTCTAATAAATAAGAGATTTCTCATTTCATGTCTAGCAGCTTCTCATGTCCTCTTCAGTTAAACTCAGATGAGTGCCTAGTCAGTGCCTGAAACCTTGATGCACATTCAGGCATCGAGAAAAACAACAAATAATGTATTGCAGAACTGTATTTTAAATGATATGGGTTTTAACTTTAAGAAAAGAAATTGTAAAATTAAATATAGCAAAAAATATTTGCAAGACAAACTGCACTACTAAACAAGAATTTTCAATACTGCAGGAGTAATATTTTAATAGTCAAAGTATTATCTTCCACTATTGATAGGAAATATAATTTATTCAGATTTAGTACATTTATCAGTTGTAATATTTGGATTTCTTTTAATAAGTACAGAGATTATTTTTTGTCTTATTCAGTATCTACTACATCTTTTGGCTTTCATTTTACAAGCTAAAATTGAGAACATTTTTCTTGGTTTAGAGCAGACTAAGGATGGATCAAGTAAAGAAGGTTCCAAAGGCATACAGCTTTCACACATTAGCCAAGCAAAATGCCTACTGGGTTCAATGAATAAAATATAAGTGCATGGCTGCTTCTGCAATTTCCAATTAAAATATTATAGAAAAAATAAAGAGATAAAACACTAATATTAAAGAATTAATATACATACTTTTTACATGCTTGCTGTTGAAGAAGCCATCACTGTTTTCATTCAGTTTGATTCTTTTGTAGAACATTAAATATACCAATATGAGCTATAAGTATTTTTTTCAGTAAACCAAGAAATTGTTAAAATTGATAACTCTATAATATGTTCTGTGGGACTGAAACTGTCTTAATGACAATATTTTCCTATTTTATACGAATGTTGTAAACCTGAATTTGTTAGTGTTAGTAAATGAGTGCTGAACCTTAAGTCCCACAATACAAAGAAAAACAAACAGACAAAATATAATAAATCCTTTAACTCAATTTAGTTTTGCATTAT
Source organism: Ibidorhyncha struthersii (assembly GCA_013398815.1). Classification (NCBI taxonomy): domain Eukaryota; kingdom Metazoa; phylum Chordata; class Aves; order Charadriiformes; family Charadriidae; genus Ibidorhyncha; species Ibidorhyncha struthersii. The sequence goes on from VZSZ01003683.1 coordinate 30,164, forward strand.
AACTGACAGACTTAATACTAGGTGTACATTATATTTTGACCTCCAGGTGATTTGAGGTTTATTTTGCATTTTTATGCCTTCCATCTATAAGCTGTACCTTAAAATGAACTTGTTTACCACCAGCCTCAAGTCAGTGAGATTTTTTCTGTCCAAAATTACAACTCATCATGTAACATTGTTTTCTAATTGAAGTTACAAAATTACTATCATTTGTACACTACATGCTCTCATTTTCCTTCTTGTGCCTTACATTTTAGAGCATTCATTTTTTTCTACCTATTGTTTTATTTTCATTTTTTCTTCTTTCTATTGTATTTCTTGTTTTAACTCTAAACCTTGCAATATTATATTTTTTAAACAGTTATTTTTCTTCTATTAGAATTTTAATCTGTTGCATTCTTTCATATAGTGCAAAAAAAAAGTTGAAAGTTGAATTATTTTAGTTGCAACTTATACCATATCTGCATTATATGATCTGTGTTTAGTCTTTTAAGAGACATCCTGCTTACACATTTCCACCTTGTCCACAGTCTCAACAGTGTGAAGTTTTCTGGGATTTTTGCATTTATTTGGGTGGCTGTTTACCCTGCCCCCCCACCCCCCCACCCCCCATTAATAAAAGAACAAATCCTAGTACCTGAAAAATTCCAAAGTGTGGAAATAAAATTGGTAATTTAAGTGGATAAAAAACCTAGCAAACACTGAATGATCTGTGCATAAACATGTATTTATTTTTCCATTAAAAGCCAATTTAAGCAGCTTTTAGTCCTCACCTTGTCTGCTTCTCCTGCTCCTCACAGTTAAAAATCCCGAACAATCCTGTATGAAACAGTTAAAATAAACCAAATCAGGTTTTAGAATAGAGGTTAGATTTGAAACAAAATTTACATTATTACATGGTAGAATAGATCTTTACAGACCATACTGTGTGACATAAGGATATCCAAATTGACTGTAAATAAGCAGATACATAAGAAATCCATGTATTCTTTCAAAATGAAAAATACACAGTACTGTGACTATATTTAATTACCTCACTAATATTTCAGAAAATGAATTAAATGAACAGGATTAAAGTTAGAGAAAACAAACAGATCTTCTAAAATGGCTGAAGTCATTTTAGCTCAGACAATGTCTCCTTGGCCATCATCACAAACATATTGCATGTATCTGAAATGCACTTTCTCAATTATTTCAAGATCATAAACTTCACAAAGGATTATATAGTTTCTTAATTGATTTCTCAATTTTTTAAATTTAAAAATTTATACGTACAAATATACACTCAAATGTGCATAAATAGTAAAAGGGAGACATTCATCATTAAAAAACAATACTTTGCATGGAAAATCAGCTGCTGTAATGAAAATCTGAAATAGTGTTTTATAATGTAAGCTTATTACCAGTGCCAATAATGTACTCAATTATGTTGTAAGAAAACAATCTCCTCACTCTTTATTCTAGGTACTATTATTCTCTGTGTTGTACATGAACAGCAACTGTGAATCAGGTGTGGACGCAAACAATTTATTTTTCCACACAGAGATTTTGGTTTGTCTCGATCTTGGTGGAAGAAGACAATGCAGTGTTGTCGTGGAAGCGTAAGACAGACAAAACATGTTCCAAAAATCAGTTTTAATGGTGTCAGGAAAAAGGTAGAATGGTCATACTGAACAGGGACTTTATATTACAAACACTTTGGCAGACACAACTTATTTACAGGTTCAGGATTTCAGTTGGGAACTAATACCACATGGTGTGCAACTACATCTAAGCTTAGAATGATGACTCAAAATGTGCAAACCACTCACTTAAAAGGCGAGGACACAATCCCAGGAAGTTACTTTGGATGGCGTCCTGATCCAAAGGGAGGGCTTCTGATTACAGATCCCCTGCTCTGAGGAGAACCACTCAAAAGACATCTCCGGTGGGAGCCCCATTTTATAGCCTGGATTGGATCTGAACTGTGGTCATCTGTTCGTCATGGTCATACACAGCTTTCATTGGTTGAGGGGCCCCCTAGGTAGGTTTATTGGCAGAGGTTGTCTCTGGTGGCCTCGGGTGTCTGAGGTATGTGGCTGGGGCTGTTTGTGTACGTGACTGGCAGCACACACACTTCCCACGAAACTAGTCACCATGCCCCCTGTACCATACTGTTAGACCTGTAGGTCTCTGCTCCTGCCACAAGGATTTAAGAGATACAGTGTCTTAAGATCAAAGTCTTAAGAAAAGAAGTCTTAACTCTTAGTCCTCTGTTCTGTAGGGTTTTGTTTGATTTGTTTTGTGGCTTTTTTTAACATAAACCAGACAATAGGACATTCCTGTGTTATTTTCTTGCTTCCTGTACTAATATTTTAGTGACAATTAACTGTTCAAAAGAAAATGCCAATGGTACTTGAATTTAATAACATCCAGTAATAAGTATATATTATGAAATGTTGTGAGTTATGGCTTTCCTTGTTAAAAGAGGTAGAAACTTTTCCATAGTCTAAACTAAACTTGAACTTCAAGCCTTTGGTTTTCATGCCATCTAGGACAGTGATATTAAAAGAACCCTGTTCTAACATACCTATGAAATAATCAAGACATCCTGTTCTCCCCTCGTCATCCTTGTGATGATAAGATAAAGATTCCTCGAATCTTTCACAATAAAGCCTGCTTATTAACATTCAGTCATGCTTTTGGTTCTTTTCTGAAACTACCTTATATATTTTAACATGTATCTCAAAGTACTGGGAGATGGGAATACAGCTTACTGTATGATACTTTGGCCAACCGTACAAGATATTGCAATTTGTGGTGATGTGCTCTAAAAGGTGAAGCTGAAACTTTGTATGGCAAGGTATTAACTCATCTCTATATATAGCATAAAGTGGTTTTCTGTTCGGAAAAACATAGCACAACTGCCTAGATAAATTAGAAAAGTCCTAGATGAAGTGGTTTTGTGAATCGTAATTCAGTAACACTGCCAAAGACAGGATATTGATGCTAATGAACCAATAATCTGCGTAAGTGAGGTAAATTGTCTGAACTAACTTCTGTGCTGATTTACATTCTATGCTGAATTAAAGAACTCATAAATTATTTGTATTGTCTGTTCCAATTGCAGTATCTTCTCTAAAGTATTAATAGGCTTTTTTAGATCAACTAATTGTGAATGTTATGGATAATTTATCCTAAATCATAATTTCAAATTTTGTTTTCAAGTAAATGCTATATTTTCTTTTCTGATAACATCTACTTCAATAAAATAGAAAAAACAAAAACGAAACCTCAACACTCATTATTTCACTCTGCATGCAGAGCATAGAGCAAAATATTGCAAGCGGATTTCCCCACTGCCATTAAGTTTACAATAGCCAGGACTGCAGAAAAAAGTCTTTTGAAATAGGGTGGCACCCCTATACACAGTGGTGGCCAACCATCTGGAAAGAAGCTTGGCAGAAACGGACCTAGGGATCCTGATGGAGTACACATTGACCATGAGGTCAAAATGAGGAGCTGCAGCAAAGGTGGCCAACAGTATCCTGGGCTGCATTAGGAAAAGCAACATCCTCAGGTCAAGGGAGGTAATCTTTCCTCTCTAACCAGAACTGGTGAGGCCACATCTGGACTACTGAGTGCAGGTCTTGGCTGCCCAGGACAAGGGAGACCTGGATATACTGGAGTGAGTCCAGCAAAGAGCCAATAAGATGATTCAGGCATCTGTCATGAGGAGAGGCTGAAAGAGCTGGGATTGTTCAGGTTAAAGAGAAGGCTTAGTGGGAACTTGTCAGTGAATGTGGGGAGTAAAGAAGACAGAGCCAAACTCTTCTCGGTGGTGTCCAGGAATGAGACAAGAGGCAATGGGAACAAATTGAAATACAGGAAATACCACTTAAACATAAGAAAATGACCTTTTTACTGCAAAAATGACTAAGTGCTGGAGCATGACACTCGAGATTGTGGTGGAGTCTCCATCCCTAGAGATATTCAGAGCCTGACTGGACAAGGGTTGGGGTAACTAGCACTAGCTCACTATGCTTTCAGCAGAGGAGTCGGACTAGATAATTTCCACAGTTTCCTCCCAGCTTCAATGAGTTTGGCATTCTGTGAAAACTCTGTGCACTAAAAATAATAATTTGTGGAGAAGAGGACTATTTTAAGGTTTTTTATTGATCCAGTAATTTATGGTGTAACTGTAATGTAAATTTAGAAACACATACATGTGAACAGGTGCCCAAAAGTCAGATATTTAGGAAGATTTTTAGAGCAAGTGAAAAAAGGAAGCATGATTTTTGTCTTTCGTATCCCTTTCCATGCTTATTGTTGCTCATTCTTGAAGTTTTTGTTTAATGCATCAATGGTTCAATTAATCTTATTCAGTTTTTTTAACCTAAAAGCTAGTTTTGAGCTAGCTTTTGAATCTATAGCTCATTTGTCATTTATGAGAAGTTGTAGGCACCTTCACAAAGTAATTTATTCAATCTGAACAAATATGTCTAAATTAATCAAGAAGTGTCTATCTTTTTCCATTAGCAATAGAGGGAATATAAAACCTAGACATCCAATTAATAATAGACCTGTAACTTTTATGTGGATGATATTAAGTGAGATGAACACGGACCAAGATATTGATAAGTCGGTAAAGATTACCCTACTTTGATATGTATGCAGATGTGGACATGCTGTCACAGCCAAAAAGGTCTACAAAATCCTAACATGCTTTCACTGGGAGCACAGATACTCTGAGCTCAATTTAATTGTGCATACCTAAGTGTTCAGTATTATTTGACAAACTGTAGGGCATCTGAGACATCCTCAAGGAATTGGTAGGTATGATACACAGGTACATACACTGTTAGATAAACCACGCCGTTCCGGAAGCTAAGTGTCTCACATAAAGACTCTATGGCAGCTTGAACTGCACCAGATACCTCTATCTGTGTGACTGATGGAGTCTGTCAAAAGAAACATGCATCCATGAACTGTATTCACAATATTTCTGAACTTGGTTCAGAACATTCTTAAGGGGTTACTCTATCTTAGTTCCCTCCAAGCAATCTTGTTATTTCTGAAGCTTAAGGGATAACTCTCGATGTTGCTTCTGCACACACCAGTCTGAAAAAGACTGACAGGCAATATTTACACTGAACTTCAAAATGTATGTTTATGTTGTTTTAACTAAAGCATCAAAACATAAATTAAAAAAAAAAATAATAAAACCCACCAAAGTTCTAATAATGAAGAAGTTCTACAAAGAGATCACCAACTTGTCAACTTTTCTAGACAGTTAAGCTCTGCTTAAGGGGTTAGTGACAATTACCTTCAGTCTTCAATGGTCTGAAACTGTAAGTTTCTATTGTCATTTCACACATGAAAACTAGGTTTGATGAAACTGGTAATTAGTAACTAGTAAACCAATCTCATTAGATAGTTTCTCATGATTTTTAAAAGCTTCCAATTGCCATTAAGCATTAACTCAGTTATAGGCTTCATAGAGAAATGTATGTTTTATTTCACTTGCCCTTCTGCTTATTCATGGTTTGCTATGTTGTTCTTTTCTATTTAACAAATAGTGATATTAATAGTCCAAATCTACATCTTTGAAATATACAAAATTTTAATTGAAATAGTTGAAAACATTTATGTAAAACACATTTGTAGGATTAGGTTTGGAAACTCTCTTGAAATAATGTCATATTATTTTTGAGCATGTAGAAAGTGTAGCAATTCATTTCAAAATTTATTCAAACAGATCAAAGGGAGCTTAAGGTTTTAGATTTTGACAGAATCTGAAACCTGGATTTCCTTTTTAAATGGTCACGTTTTCAAAAAAGAAAACCACTCTCTAAGGCTATGCTTTGATTCTAACTTTTAGCTGCTTCTTGTTCTTTCTGTCATTCTCTATTTACAATGGGTCTTTGTCAATGCAAGGGTCCAAATTCTTACCTTCGTGAAAAAATAAATGTATGGGAGAGAGAAGAATAATGGTATTAGTTCCACCATACAACCTTCTGTTACTAAAATAAGAACTTCAAGACCATCATCTGTCCCCAAGAGCTTTTTTTGAAAATCTGACAGATGATTTAACACAATATTTAAATGATTATCCTAAATTGTTATCACACATAAATCTGGACTACCACCACATACATAAGCTGCGGAAAAAGACTTAAGGTGGAGTTAATCATCATATTTTTGAAGTCATTATATTGTTTTCATCATGTATTCAAGAGTTTAGGAAGAATTCAGTGTCAGAATAGGGGAAACATTCGGATAAAATAAGCCCTTCATTCTTTAGCCAAAATACAGTTGTGACAGCTATAAATTATCATGAAATAATTAGGATGAGTTAACCTTGAACACAAATAAAAGTATACTAAACTTGTGTAAGCAACACCAGTATATAAGCACAGCGTAACACACTGATGCCTTAGCCAGTCACAACATATAAGCATGTTACACAAGTATTTGCGCAACGTTACCACCAAAGGAGCAAAGATGTGCGTAACTGCACACAATAGGGTTCCAAGAAACAAAAAAAAAAAGTTGTGCAAGGTCAAGACAAACACAAGGGACTGCAAACAGGCAGAATTTCCTGTCAAGCACTCAAGTAGAATAATTAGAAAACCAAAACAAATGAGATAAGCAGTATTAGCAGCAGATCGGATCCTTCTTTTGGGAGAGGGACAAGAAACATGAAAACATTAGGTGTAAGTGAGGCAAACGGGAGAAGTTAGAAGACAGCTCACTTCAGTTCTGGCTTTCCTTATCAAAGAACTCTCAAGGATGAGCACCTTGATTTTCACAGAGAAGAACCGCCCAGGACTGTTACTGTGAGAGCTGGAAGCAGCACCTCTGTGTTATTGTGTACTCATTGTTAATATAGAATGCAAGTGTTAAGGATTAACGTTTTTGTCTGTGTTGTGGCATCAACTAATAACATGGAAGAACTACTAGAAAGGACTGTGATGTAAATAAACTAATTTAGTGAAGTTTTCTTTAAAGGTTTAAGACCGATTTGTCATTGTTCTAATCACTCCCATCACCCCGATCTTTAATTCTCTAACTGATATATAAATATATTTGATTGCCACAACTCTGAATGATAACCATTACAATTACTTTTTAGTTTTGTCAATTACAGTGTGTGTGTGGGTTTCATGTATTTGGTAAATACTGAACATACACTAAAAATATTCATGTTTCTGCAATGGTTGCTAAAATATCGAAGGTATATAAGTATACATATATATAAATTATATATAGTTTGAGGCTGCAGATGAAGGAAAAAAGAGGTGAAAGTTTTAAATTCTCCACGTGGCATAGTACATAAATTATTTATTCACTTGATTTCTGTTGCAAATAATTGGAAGCCATTCAGACTGTCAGGTTTGGAAAAACAAAGGGCATTCCTGTGTTTTTTCTTTTCCCTCACAGAATAATCACTATGCATTGTTATTCTAGAAATTGATTGTATGGAATGGCATATGCTGCTTCCAAGACACACAGGCATTCCCTTCGGAAATTTGTTCCACAAAATGTAGGCTTCTTCGTATATCTGAATAGTAGGAAACGTCATTGAAGAAGTTTCCAGTACAAAAACCAGCAAGAACTGCTAATAACAAACAAAACACTGTTACTAAATGAAATTAATTTTTGTACAGAAGATGCTATGAAATTTTCTTCTATGTGGAAGACCTTGTTCTGGGGCCTTTTAGTACTAATGTATTTCGTAAAGCTGATGCTAGGGCTTGCAGTATCTGCACTGCTTAGAAGTCATTCTAAAGAAGTTGTAAAATTACCCTTTTTACCTTTCAATTTAGTAAACAGATTTGGGTAAACTAAATGTGCTACTAGTTGATAGCAAACCTATAATTTCATGGGTCATATTATACATGTTGTTATCTCAGCATTTATTCAGGATATATTTATATACGTTATTAATATATGTCTGTGTGTTGTTTTTTTTTTTTTTTTACTTTGGAGGTACAACAAAAGTTTGAAAACACGATCAGACTATAATTCGTGTAGCAACTGTGAATCTGCAGTCAGCCTGAAACTGTCACTGACAACACTGACAGAAATGAATTGTCTTACATCACAATGCACCCAAGACGTCCTGCTCAGGCATATGCATACTCTAATAGCAGGTATCAGTACTGCATGCCTTCATGTGTGCTGTCTTTTTAGGAATAACAGAGGGCTTCTCTTTAGCCTAAGAAGAAAATGAAGTGTAGCACTGTTCCAGATTAGTTGAAAAAGGAGAATGGTCTCTTTCTATTCCAAGTGGAAAAAGGGATAGAGCACAGGGCTGAAACCATAATGACAGGGTTAAGGAGAGCTTGTGATAGGAATAAAGAACGCCAAACCCATTAGCACACAGGTAAGAAGAAAACGTGAAAACCATTTCAATCTATCTTCTGGCCTGCTGCAGTGATGGTTTTAAATGAATGTAAAATTTTTTGTGTATTAAAGTATTAAATTTTCCCTACATAAAATGTTCTTTTTTTTTCTCTCTCTCTATGAAAGCCAGCTGGAAAACTAGTTGTGTTTCTTGCACCATAACAAGTATCACTTCGTAAGTCTGAAGCAAAATTATCAGAACATTATATCAAATGTAAGCGAGAAAATCTGTGGAGACATTTAAGAAATCAGCCAATTTACTGTTCCTTGTTACAGGAAATCTCTAACTCGCCAAATTTTACCTTTCCTCAATGTTATACAACAGTAGCTCAGATACAGGCAATAGTCTCTTTAGCGTGGTTTTGCTCTTATAGGTAATGTAGATGTTTTGTACCTGGATTAAAAATATTTTTATTGTAGCTTCACTGGTATGTATGAATTGATTGGGCAGACTCACAGGGGAATTGATTTTAGCTCCTCCAATGTCATTACTCTGTGATAGTGAGCATTTGATGAAATAGTATGTTAACAATTATAAGAACAAGCAAAACTGGAATAAAAAGAAACTGATTTTCCTCCTGAAATTGAAAAAATACAAAACATGGTATTCTTACATCAGTCATTACAAACATAATGCAATAAGAGGTTCTTTTTATAATCAATAATCTTATGCCCATTGATTAATATTATTAACATCTCAATTTGAAATATTTTTTGTTCAAACATTGAATCATGAGAATCTGTTGACATACATCAGTTATAAAAAGACACTTCTATAGTAGACCTTCAGTGGGACTTGTCTGAGAAGTTTTTCCTTTAGACCCAACGTAAGAGCACTGACAGTCCAAATTTATCATTTTATACATCTCAGTGGAATCTGTAAAATAAATTACAGCCTGTATTATAAACTTTGATGGCTCTTCCAAAGAAAGCATTATTTCATACAGGCTAGAGTTGAAAGCTTCAGGAAGAATTAGAATGGAAATGATGGAACTGGAAGTGAGTATCGCAATATAGACTATTATGTATTAGTCCATTAATTCTCATTGTATGTAGAAAGGTTGAACTCAATCATGTATGACTCCACAATTCAAGGCTGGGTTTTGTTTTACTGTGCTAAAACAGTGTTTATTTGGATATAGTTGTCTTGTACCAGAAAGAGTATGCCCAGCAGGACTAGTGAAGTGATTGTACCACCATACTTGGTACTGGTGATGCCACCCATGAATACTGTACTCAGTTTTGGGACCCTCACTACAAGAAAGACATTGAGGTGCTAGAGCATGTCCAAAGAAGAGCAAAAAAAACCTGGTGGGGGGTCTAGAGAGTTTCTTATGAGGAGCGGCTGAAGGAATATTGTTTAGTCTGTAGAAAAGGAGGCTCAGAGGACACCTTATCACTCTCTACAACTATATGAAAGGAGGTTGTAGCGAGGTATGTCCCGGTCTCTTCTCCCAAGTAATAAATGATAGGGTGAGAGGAAATGGCTTCAAGTTGCACCAAGGGAGGTTTAGATTGGATATGAAGAAAAATTTCTTCACTGAAAGGGTTATCAAGCATTGGAACAGTCTGCCCAGAGAAGTGGTGGAGTCACCATCCCTGGAGGTATTAAAAAGACCTGTAGATGTAGCACTTAGGGACATGGTTTACCAGTGGACTTGGCAGTGCTAGGTTAACAGCTGGACTCAATGATCTCAAAGGTCCTTTCCAACCTAAATGATTCTGTGATTCTATAATTCTATGATTCTAAAGACGTAATTAGATTATATAAAAAATAAGAGGTTTAGATAAAAATAGATTAAAACTAATTAGGCTGTATGAATTATAAATATATTGAAAGAGTGAATGTGTAATGATGAACAGGTTTTTGCTCTAATGTCAAAATCCATCCCTGTAGCATTTTGTTTCTTTATTCTTCTTATAAGCAGTGTTCAGAACCTTACTACATAAAATAATCTCAACAAAAGAAAGCTTTGGATAAAGAGCCAAAAAGAAATCCAAATCAATGTGATCTGCAATTCTTAATAACTATCAGGGTAATTTGAAAACTAGGACTGTTTAACAGTTAAAGTTTGAAGTTAGGTAATTTGAAGGTAAGGAAAACAATCTAAAATCCAAAAAATGACAACATAATTAATCATGGTGTGCTAAATAATAACCACTCAATAAAAATTAATGAAAATAATATGCAATATGCATAATAGTGTAAATGGACAAATATTAAGAGGAAAATCTCAGGAAAATATTAGAACCTGTAATCATAATTTAAAATACATGTACATGAATATTACTGAAATTCTGAACAAGTTATTAATCAGAAACATTATCATATTCTAGGGAAGAATGCAAAACAAAACAAAGGCCACAGTGACATAATTTAGTATATTAAATGTCAGACACGAATATAAACTTTTTACACAAGATAATATCTAGAAGAACATTTAGGAAAGAAGTGTTATCAGTTATTTAGATGTTATACTGTTTAGCTGTCCCATAAAACATTTCCCTTAATAAGAAAAATTAAAAAATATCCATCTAGACTTTCCACGCCAACTTGCCAATGTAGCATGTAGTTTATCAGGGTAGGGGAGCAGGTTGTTTGCTTCTACATTTTCTTGGTTGTTGTTTGATTTTTGTTTTTTTCTTTCATGAGAAAGACTTATGTTTTCATTCCTTTGGGGCTGGATTGAACAAAGATTAGAAGAATAGTCTTTTCCTCTGTTGGTGTGTTTTGTATCAAAACCAGCAAATCTCAGCTGAGATTTGAGGTGTTGTCTTGGGTTTCAAAGTTCATTCCAAATTAAAATTTATGACAAAATGAAGGTGTTCTTAACGCACATGAACTGAAGACACCATTTAATTTAAATGAAACCAGTGTTATAATGCAGTGCTGTTGGATCTGCCCCCCTCCCCCCCCGCCTTGTATCTGAAGCAGTCTTCTTGATATGAAGTGAGACAGAAAGAAATCAGTTAGGTTTGAAAAGAGCCCACAACTATATATAAAATATTTTATTATTGCACATAGTCAAATTAAACATATGTTCCCAAAATTCATAAGTAATAAAATGCAATGGCCTTGAAAGAACTGGCTGTGCAAAAACATGCATTGCCATATGAGGTGCACTGGGATATCTGAGGCATGACTGTATGGTTGGCAGATGTGAAAGTTGTAAACCTACACTTTTCCAGAGGAGCACAAAAGTTCAGGAAGACTACTCCATGGGTGATATTAGTTTGCATATACAAATGACTTATGGCATAATACAGTTGCTTAAGAATGGCATTTAGTTCATTTCAGTCCATGCTTTTGGGTATCCAGGCATCCATATGTGATTGGCAGATATGACACAGGATTTACAGAACAATACATTGTCAGATGGAATCCACAGAAAGCTATTTCGCAGTCTGAATGACACTAGATGCCTATTGATAAGTAATTGAATCCTGTCCGTGCAAGAAGATATCTACATTTAGAAATGCCTGTGTTGAACTGAATCCCATCTTAGGTAATCAAATAGAAGCTATACTCGCACTCTGCATTTGAAGTAGGGACTGAGCAAAGACAGAAGTAGAGATATTACACTTTCAATCTGGCATCACTACTGTTCAAGTTCTTGAGTGCAAGGAGGCACATTAATATATACTTCATGTGATATGTGTTTATAAAACAGTTAACGCCAAGTAATAATTTATGTGTCACACTTGCATGTATTACGACCTTGATATTTTTCCTCATATCTTCAAAGTATGACTGCACATTCTTTTTTGTGCTGAATTCTTTCAGAGATATGAGAAATCTCCATTGTGTTCCTATCTGTAGGGTGATGATACAGACATATAATCTGTTTGTACATAAAGAAGTCCATGCCACTGTGCTGAGTATGACAACAAAAATGAAGCAGTATTCTGGTCTGAAAACACAAACCCAAAAATTGCACCTTCTGGTGACCATTCATCAGTACAGGTTAAACATCCTTGCATGGGAGATTAAGTAACTAAGTAGGAAACTAAAGCAAGCAACCAGGTTAAGAAAGGGTGAATCCATTGGTGCTGGTTTTGTAATCAACTAAATCACTGGCCAACAACAGATTAAAATCCACTGACAATCAACAATCATATAGCTCTACTATTTTAATACAACTTTATTCATTCTTTTTTATTCCCTAACCCAAACCCAGTATGAATAGCAGAAACATAAAATATAATAATTTATATTATATATAATACAATATAATAATTATATATAATACATTAATGCATGTTTTATTAGGAAAATAGATATTATAATAATTGCCAGCTCCAGTTAAGCACAATATGATTAGAGAAAGAATTTTGTTGCTTTAATGTGAAGGTATCTGACAGATATCCCAGGGGGTTATTGTGGTACCCATTTCTAAGCAATCTTTTTCTCCACAGTCAAGGGGGAATTCTATTTAAAAATGAAAAGCACAGTATGTCTCCAAGCTGTGTAAAGTTCATATTATTAGACTTCCATTCTTATTTGTTTTAATTCAGCTAGTGTTAGATGTTCTGTGATTTTGTCATTACTGAAAGAAAATTAGATCCACTATGTTTTGTGTGATACAATGTAAGATGTATTACATATTATAGTAAATGATTTTAATAAATAGTAAATAATTAGAATAAATCTCATTTTTAAGTTTTTAAAACTCCTGACAACTTGGTAGTCCCACACAAGTAAACATTGTACATAGATTTTGGATACACAGCTTACAGGGGGTGCTTTTTTATATACATGTGTATAGGCTCACATATATCTGCCTCATTGTCTTTTTATATTATTCAATGTCTCAAGTGTACGACTACTGCAAAATGCTGTTCCACTATTTCCACTATGCCACAGGTCCCAGAAATACTATGACAAAAAAAGTCAGAGGACAAAATATGACCATATGCTGTACTTGGTCCTAAGTGGTGAACACTTTCTAGGTGGGGTTTGTTTTTTGTTTAATGATAAGAGGAAAAAGGCTGAGCACTTAAAGCAACTAAAGTAAAAAAAGAGATGGGATAGATAAAAAAAGAGTGAGCAGAACAGGTGATGTCATCTCTCTAGATACTTACAGATTCCTTCGCAGTACATGGAAGACAGGTCCAAATACTTCTCATTCTTGTTACTAGAGACATTTCTTCACTAAAATAAATTCAGTTAGCTGTGAATGTGCACAATGAAAACATCTAAAACTCCTAGAAGAACAGGGAGAAGTAAAGGAACAGTCACTTGAGCTTGTTGGTATCAGAAAAAAAAAGATCATATTGCTCAGGTATCCTTCTCCTAACTGGTGGAATTTTGTGGCTGCAGAGTGAAAGAATAAATTCTGCATGTAACCTTCTGATGTGGGTTACGACCAAAGTCAGTTATGTAAGGTAACTTAAATAACTCCCAATACTGTATATTGAGCATCTTCAAATTCTTACTGCATTTATTTTTCTACCTCTTTGTGAAACATCTATATTTTATTATACACACTCACAGGCAGTTAAACAGAGGACATAGTGGGGGAGGAAGCAGTTAGGGCTCAGATTTTTAGATAGCTTGCTGTCTAAAACAGTAAATAAGCTTAGAGCACAAAGCAGCTAAATATATCAGGCATTTATAGAAATCCCACTCATGTCTATTTGTGTCTTTACATGCTCAATTAGCTTTGAAAAATTGGCCTTACATGTCTAGGCCAGTGTAATACAAGGAGTTTACAGCAGAGTTGGGAGTTGAATCCAGTTTTGCTAAATATTGATTAAGTTCCTTAGCCACTAGAAAATCCTTCGCTTTTGACCTAGAAATCTATTTAATGCTCCACCTTGTCTTAAGAAAACCAAAAGAAAAACGTCATTTGAGTCATTCTGTGCTGATTTATGTGAATGTTTATCTTCAGCAGCAGGGAATCAGAAAGGGTAAACATATATTTGTAAAGTTGTAAACATTTAAAATAGATTATGAGTACAATGTCTGTACTTTCTAAAGATATAGTCTGCTTATCCATTTAACACAGTACTTTTTTGGTAGACTCTACTGGGAATACGAGGCAAGATATTTTTTTTTCTCCTTCTTATCCCCCATGAGTGATCACTCCTATGCTTTGCCTGTAAACATTCCTTGTACTTTCTTTGCCAGCAGGCATTCAATACTGCAAATTGAAACATATTGGCAGTCCATTTCACATGCATGTTCAGGCCCTGTCCTTTGTGTGAAGCAGGGAATCAGCTGCTGGTCTATCTATGTAATCTAATTTAGAGTATTGATGCCTTCGTGAACGAAAGAACTTATCTCATTGAACATGTGTCTACTCTGTGTTTTCGGGCATAACTTCCTATAGACAATTACCTACTCTAATTTAATTCTGGATATGCTAATCTATAAGAAAATACAGGCAAGGTCACTCAGTGCTGTACTGTTCAGCTGCTCTGAACAAGGCTCTCTGGGATAATAAAAACAGATTCTAGTTTTGTTTCTGTCTTATGTCATTATCCTCACTTGGAGTTCTGGGAAAAGAGAAAGTATAAAAGTAAGATACTCAACCAGGAAGAGACAAAAACAGAGTATTATGTTGCACAGTATGAATTCCTTACTGAGACTAGCTGGGGAAGAATCTGAGTATTGACCCTTTTCTAAATGTCCCTATAGGTTTTCCCGTGGTTTCATTTTTGATCAAGCACCAAACAAACACATTTACAAAGAAAGTAGTTGTCCAATTCATGACATACATAAGCAGGCCCTAGAAATTAGATGTGAAATAGCAGCTTATGTTACCTGGTTAAATAAGCTTGATGTAGTAGACTACACAGAGCAAACCTAAAGATTTTAGTGGTTTGTTTATGGTGTTCCACAGGGCTCAGTATTGGGGCCAGTTCTCTTTAATACCTTTATCAATGACCTGGACGAGGGGATCGAGTGCATCCTCAGTAAGTTGGCAGACGACAGGAAGTTAGGTGGGAGTTTTGACCTGCTTGAGGGTAGGATGTCTCTACAGAGGGATATGGACAGGCTGGATCAATGGGCCAAGGCCAGTGATATGGAATTCTACAGGGCCAAGTACCGGGTCCTGCTCTTGGGTCTCAACAACCCCATGCAGTGCTACAGGCTTGGGAAAAAGTGGTTGGAATGCTGTCAGGCAGAAAAGGACCTGGGGGTCTTGGTCGCTAGCCGGCTGAATATGATCCAGCAGTGTGCTCAGGTGGCCAAGAAGGCCGACAGTATCCTGGCTTGTATCAAGAATAGTGTGGCCAGCAGGACTAGGGAAGTGATTGTCCCACTGTACTCAGCGCTGCTGAGGCCACACCTTGAATACTGTACTCAGTTTTGGGTCCTTCACTGTAAAAGACATTGAGATTCTGGAGGTAGTCAAGAGAAGGGCAAGAGTGGTGCTGAGGGGTCTAGAGAACAAGTCTTATGAAGAGTGGCTGAGGGAACTGGGGCTGTTTAGCCTGGAGAAGAGGAGGCTGAGGGGAGACCTTATGACTCTACAATTACCAGAAAGGAAGTTGTAGCAAGGTGGGAGGTTGTTCTCTTCTTCCAAGTAACAAGTGGAGGCCAAGATGAAATGGCGTCAAGTTGTGCCAGGGAGGTTTAGATTGGATATGAGGAAAAATTTCTTCACCAAAAGGGTTATCAAACATTGCAACAATCTGCCCAGGGAAGTGGTTGAGTGGCCATCCCTGGAGGTTTTTAAAAGACATGTAGATGTGGTGCTTAGGGACATGGTTAGTGGTGGGTTTGGCAGTGTTAGGTTTATGGTTGGACTCGATGATCTTAAAGGTCCCTTCCAAACTAGATGTTTCTATGATTGTGGAGGAATTCCTGAAAGGAATTCCTGAAGGGCGAAGGTCATGATTTGATTCTGGTGAGCAACACAGGATTTGAGCTGGGCGAAGAGGCCTGCACCTGCTGTCCTTGATGTCTCCGTGACCGTTGTTGACTATGCATGCTTCTGCTGTGAATCTATATATGCTCTGCTAAAACACCTAATAAAGGAGAACGACTATACTCATATTGACACTGCATCGTTACTCCGGGTCCGTATCCCACTCCAACCGACAGGATATGATTCCATATGTTTTGTAGTGACAGGTTTGGTTTTGTGTTTGGGTTTTGTTTTTCACTTTATGGTTGTATAGTATCTATACAAACAGCTCTTAGAGGTTTTAAAGTCCACAGTCAGTTTTCTTACCTTTCCTGTATGGGCTCAGGGCATTCGTTGCTCTTGGGAATGAGTTATAATTCACAAGGTTGTGCAAAGGGACCAACAGGAGCGGGGCTGCTCCCTGGAGCTGGGGACAGTAACAGAATCCATCAAAAGTCATAAAAAGTGGAGCGGATGGATCATCTATGTTTTCCGGGCAGAAGCAAAAGGAGACAGAGCTGGATACATGGGTACAATAGGAGTCCAGAATCCATTGAGACAGGTGTGGAGACAAGTACAACATATATCCAAGGGATTGAGCTAAGAAACAAGCTAACTATAGAGTAGAGCTGAGAGGGCAAGGTCAGAGACAGTTACACTTACAATACAGATCACACAAGGACCAGAGGCCAATGCCTGAGGCTCAGTGGGGCTCCCTAGATTGCTAGGCTGAGCGTATGGTTGGAGGCCCCAGAAGAGGCTGGTGAGAGTCCTTAAGGCCTATTAGTATATTCAGGGCCCTGACACTTAAATTTTGTGATACATTTGGGTTCAAAATGGAGACTTTGTCATATCATATAGGTCTATAAAATAACAAAATAAAAAATGGGTGAAGATCATAATTTTTTATGGTGCTTTCATACTATAAAAATACTATGCTTCTCACAAGTGCTGTGGTTATAATGAAAATGATCCATCACCTTTCTTCTTTTTTTTTTTTTAATATGAAATTATTTAAATAAATTGTTTAACTATTTTTGTCAAGAGGTTCCAGTAAAATCTGTCTGGTATGGATTCCTCTAAACATTGAAACTACAAATTACAAATGATTTTCCAGTAGAAGTTGCTATTGATAAAAAACACAGGTTAAAAACACACACAGAGTTAGAAATTAAAACAGGAAGAAGGGAAAGACGAACAACATTGTTTCCCAGGTTAAGTTCATGAACTGCATGGAAAGAAATTATCTTAGCTGTCACAGCACCCTTAAAAAAAAAAAATAAAAGGAAAAAGGCTGGCACAAATCTCAGTGCACCTAAATTAAACCCGCACTGGTGCAAATTCTCCCACAACAATATCTTACAACTGTAAATTATTTCTAAATATTGTAGTACTAAGATATGCCTCATGAAGGTTCATATCTTACAATCCTACTGAGTTCTGCTACATTGTAGGTTACATTTATATCAAAACTAGTGAAGGTGTCCTCACAATGGGCAATCCCTAACCCACCAGACAAGTGGAATAATGGCAATACTGTGGACCTTTTGCTTTAATTACTAAATGTAAGTAATCAAGGAAGTCCAAGTAAGACTCCAGCTATGCAGAAAATAAAGAAAGAGTTCTGATTTCAATTGGAGCCACCTTTAACTTGCAGTTCCGTAACTACAAATTTAAAAGTTTGCATGGACCTTCTTCCCTCATTGTCCCAACTGATTATTCCAAATCACCTAGTCCAAATAAATTTGTTTATATTTTTTCTTAAATTTTAATGCAGATAGCTGCAACTGTAAATTCTTTTACAGAGAAGTAGTGTTTGTTGACAGATTTAATGGACTACCCTAACTGTAACAAAGTAACTTCTTGTAACCCCAAATGTAGCAAATGTGATTTTCTGCAGCATCTTATACAGCAGTTTAAATTATATAGGATGATCAATCTAGTCTATTTGACCTTGTTGGAAACTTGAATCTTACTTTTATATTAATACGAATGACAGGGTGACCAAGGCTGATAATGCTCCATGGAATTCTTCCTGACACATCTCCAAATTCTATTATGTTATAACAAACGTTCTGTCATTTTTTTTACACATTTTATCTGAATAACCTTTCATTAGCATCCTTCAGTTCCAAGTTTTACTGTTATGTCAAAAGTCTTACAAAATTCAGGACAGCTTTTCTTTTTTCCTTTTTTTTTTTTCTTCAAGAGAATTACTTTAGTAGCAAAAAGATGCTGCAGATATGGTATGTACAAGCCATATTTGAAATTTATAAAAAATAAACAACCTATGTAACATGGTATGCAATAAACTTTTTTCCTTTGAGTAGGATATATATTCAGGATGTCTTTTCAGCATGTTTTTGGTATTACAACCTTAGGAGAAATCTCAAAACTGCAAGACTGTGAAAAGATTGACAGTCTATAACACAAGAATATTTAACTACAGGTGTTTGGTCTGCCACAAATACTGATGTAGATTCTGACACTGACATTGATGAGTTCTGTATATTGACAGCTAAAGATGAAAGACTAAAACACAGACACAAGGAATCCTCCAGACATGAGTCCCTTGGCACCAGACTATTTGACAGCCCTAATTATCTTGACTGGAAGATAAATGTCTAAGAGCTCATACGGGTTTGGATCTTGTACTATAGTTTGTCAAAACTGTTATGTCTTGTTAAAGAAGTACGAGAATTTCATTTCTTGGGGAAAGATTGTCATTGCCTACATAGCACAACTTGAAAGATGCTCAAAACATCCTACTTAATTATATAAACTTTGCATTTTTTTCCTAAATACATTTGAAGTGAAGTTAGACTACTGTTTAATTTTGGATTGCCTTATCAGGGGTAACTCTGTACAAAATGGGTACATATGAGGACTGTGATCTAATGCAGAGGAATGTAGGTGTCACAGATCCTGTGGTTTTTGCCACTTTGCCTAGGAAGTGGCTCTCTAACATGAAAGAAGTGTCTCCATACCTGGATAGTTATATTTATTCCCTCACAAGATATTTTTGAGCTTTACCGTTGAAGTCACGTCTTCAAAAACCTAATTTAAGTATCTAACACATAACGGGCCAATACTACTTACTATTGTAACTCAGATAAGGATATGTAAAAAGCACTTTTCATACATTCTACATGAACATGTCATCAAATTAAAGTTTTTAATGTCAGTATGAGGTTATTTAGAACAGACTTACTAACAACATTGTTGTTTGCTAATTATGTTTTTGCATTTCTTCCATGAATGAGATAGGGAATGATCAGGAACAAAGACTTTGTGGTCTTTGGAAAAGGGGGCAAGCCATTCAGGAGGATTACAAAGATGCAGCTCTAACACAACTAGAGCTCAATCTGACTATTGCTGTAAAAGACAATAAAACATGCTTCTATAAATACATTAATCACAAAAGGAGGACTGGGGAGAATCTTTCTCCTTTATTGGATAGGGAGGTCCCACTTGACTGGAGGTTAGCAAACGTGACACCTATCTACAAGAAGAGCTGGAAGGAGGGTCCAGGCAACTACAGACCTGTCAGTCTGACCTCGGTGTTGGGGAAGCTTATGGAGCAGACCATCTCGAGTGCCATTACATGCTATTTACAGGACAACCAGATGATCAGACCCTCTCAGCATGAGTTAATGAAAGGCAGGTCCTGCCTGACGAACCTGATCTTCTATGACAAGGTGACCCACTTGGTGGACAAGGGAAAGGCTGTGGATGTTATTTACCTAGACTTCAGTAAAGCCTTTGATACTGTTCCCCACAGCATTCTCATGAAAAAAAACTGGCTACTCAAGGCTTGGACAAGTGTACACTCTGCTGGATCAAAGACTGGCTGGCTGGCCGGGCCCAGAGAGTGGTGGCAAATGGAATTAAATAAATTTGGTGGCCGGTCACAAGAGGTGTTCCACAGGGCTCAGTGTTGGGGCTGCTCCTGTTTAATATCTTTGCTAATGATCTTGATGAGGAGATTGAGAGCACCCTCAGTAAATTTGCAGATGACCCCAAGTTAGGTGGGAGTGTTGATCTGCTTCAGGGTAGGAGGGCTTTTCAGAGGGACCTGGGTAGGCTGGATCGATGGGCTGAGGCCAATGGTATGAGCTTCAACAAGGCCAAGTACCAAGTCCTAGGTCACAACAACCTCATGCAGTGCTACAGGCTTGGGGAGGAGTGGCTGGAAAGCTGCCTGGCAGAAAAAGACCTAGGAGTATTGATTGACAGCCGGCTTAACTTGTGCTGGCAGTGTGCCCAGGTGGCCAAGAGGACCAATGGCATCAGGAGTAGTGTAGTCAGCAAGACTAGAGAAGTGGTTGCCCCTCTGTACTGGGCACTGGTGAGGCCGCACCTTCAGTACTGTGGTCAGTTTGGGGCTCTGCAGTTTAAGAAGGACAAGTTGTGCCAAGGGAGGTTTAGTATAGACATTAGGAAAAACTTCAGATAGCTTGTTTAGTGGTCTCTACATTTGCATGGTTATGCAAGAATGAAATGCCCCTTTTCTTCCACAATAAAATTTGAACCCTACTTTTGAATACTTCTATAGTTTTCTTCAAAATTACTTTGTTATCACACTTTAATATGGTGCTAGCATTATCCAAAATGTTCTTGAGGTCACTTCCAAAAATATCTGTCTAAAATCCAGTTAATGAAAGGTGAGATAAATAGGTTTTTTTCAGTGCCAGAGAGGTTAAAATTTCTAATGCCAAAATAACATTCTTTGGACATAAAGAAAGAGGAACCATCTTAGACTAGTAATACGTGCTGATGTGCTAAGGGAAGTTTAAAGTGATGAAATCCAAGACCTAAAAGAGTAAGAAAATGAAATGGGTTTGAATCATAATGTGCTGCATGGATTTAAAGACAGAAAGGATGAACAAAACAGAAAGAAACAAAAGTATAAGATGAGGTGAAATATAGCTATGTCTGTCTGGTGAAGACCTATGACTATTAATATATATATATTAAATCAAAACCTTACTTAATTTAGTAAGATTAAGCAGTTAAATGAATGCTAAGTAGTAAGACAGATGAGCACAGATGGATTTATATTAAAAAACAAAAGGCAAGGAAGGCAAGAAATACATTAAAACCAGCTGTATGTCATGTTTATTATATTATTCTCTCAGATAACGGTCAGGTTCTGTTGTTTCTGTGGCTCTTAGGTTTTTTCACAGAAACTAGCATGTTCCTTGATCATGAACAAGTGCTTAAGATAATTTTCATTGATTTTGCACCTATGCAGGTACCAAACGATTCTATTAGCTCACTCTCTGACATTTAAGCAACACAGATGTTACCATTGCTTCAGTCTGGATCTTAAATAGGCAAATAACTGTGTCAATGAAATGACACAGTTTTCATACACAGTTTGTGTATGAAAAACAAAACAGAACATGGTAAACTTAAAAATCTAGGACGGCTAGACATTTCAATAAGAATTTTTGTTTTGTTGATAATGTTTTTGTGAATTTTATTTTTTTTTAATGAAGAAAAACTTCCCTCCTCCCCTCAAATGGATCAGTTGCTTTGATTAAGACTCATCTGGCCAAACACAGATGCCAAACCCTGAGCTAGTCATACTCAGGTCCTTTTTTTTTTTTAAATTGGGCACTTGCAGAACACAATTCACCTGATCCTAAGATAAACATCTAACCTTAGTAAGATTAATTAAACCTTAAAATTATCTTTTTTTCTCTATACTAACAAAGAGATTTTAAAATGACCAGCTCAGAGTTTCACATCTACCTTGTAACTATCAATAGTTGGGTACTACCGATCTTCGTTTTTAGTCTTTGCCTCTTCCTTCTATCCAGTAGGCTGCTGAAAATTATCTATTTTTAAAAGAAGATTACTATCTCTGTTGCTAGATACCTCTGCTACAAGACAGATAGGTATTTGCAGTTTGTAGAGGTCTTAAGTCTTGTTTCCCTATATAGCAGTGGACAGAGCTGGGTCGTTTAGTGCAAGAAACAGATCATCCATTAAAGTCTTCAGTAACTTCTATGTCTCTCGATTGAGTACACAGATAATTCTTGAGCCTTTTTAAGGACTAGATCATCACTTTTCAAGCCTCATCAGCCACCATGTGTGGGCACCTGCAGCACAGAATAATTTACTTGCCTGTGTTGGTGATATTGTGCTGTCTGTTTTTCTTTTGAAAATAATTAACACTCATTCATTTGGCTAGTAGTCAAAATATTGACTTTCCGTGTTGCAACTAATTTAATAACAATATCTGTTTTATTATAATTTAGAATTACATTTTATTTTATCTTTTTAATGTCTGTCTGTATTCTAAATTAAGTAAATACTATTCACCTCACACCACAAAAGCTGAAGATGACAAAATTTGAAACATGTTGTGAAAATGGAGGCAAATATTAAATCAGCACTTTTTATTATTACTTTGGATATTCAGCTAGGTCTTCTAATTAAATGACTTCTTTTTCTCTTCAGTATAATTGTTTGAACTTGAAGTAGACCTAAACATGCAAAATGAAGTAACCAAGATTTCATATTCCACATCTTATTTAGGTTCATAAATTAAGACCTTTATATACTATTAGTTTACACACAAAAATATGATGCTTAACCATCCCAACCATTGGAGGCTTTACAGGCAATAATCAAAGAGGAAAAAAAAAAAAGGTTAAAAAGGTTTGCCATCGTGTTGATTACAAGTAACTCATTTTCAATGTTGTTAATTCAGCAACTTCATTGGTCGAAAGCTTATCTCAAATAATGGAGGAAAATACTTGGCTTTGGCAAATGAACTACTGTTAGGTATTTGGGGTCTATCATCTTATTAGCTGTATGAGTAAAAATCCTATTGAAATGGATGAAAGCAGTACACATTAATAGATATTCAAATAAAACTATATATTTCTATATATGTTCTTTTGGACAAAACATTAATTCGTCTAAAAGAAAAGGTTTTCAACAGACTCCATCGGCCAAGGACATCCTAAATCTTAGAGAATCTACAATTATTGTCATGAAAGAAGCTTTATTGCACTTCTTTCAGAGGGTGTAAATCATATCTGAAGTTGAATTTCTGGAAAATAACCTTCATGCAGGACAATCACCAGTGAGTATTACTTAATTGCTTTTCCATTAGTTTTCATTTTAAAAACATGTGTGTTGATGGACAGCTATTTTACTATAAATTATTTATATTTTGTTAATCACTTGTTGTAAACAAAATACATTTTAACATAAAGGAACACAAAATACACTCCTCGACAGTGGGTTGACCTTGGCTGGCTGCCAGACACACACCCTGCTGCTCTCTCAGTCCTCCTCCTCAACAGGACAGGGAGAAAAAGTTTGTGGGTCAAGATAAAGACAGCAACTGGGAGAGGTCATATCCTGGAGGAGTCGTATCCTGAAGGACCGCAGCCTGTGAAGAGGACTCACACTGGAGGGTGAAGTGTGAGGAGAAAGGAGTGGAAGGGAGAAAGTGTTACAGACTGACCACAACCCCTCATTCTCCCTTCCCTTGTGCTGCTCAGGGAAACGGACAGATGAGTTGGGTATGAAGGAGTGAAGCTGAACCTGGGGAAAAAAAAAGGGGGTTGAGGGATGCAGGGAAGGTATCCTAGTTTTTGTCTTCTTTTCTCAATACTCAAATCTGTTTTCATTGGCGATAAATCAAATTCATGTTCCCCAAGTCAAGTCTGTTTTGCCCATGTCGGTAACTGGTAATCAATCTCAGTGTCTTTATCTCCACCTAAAAGTTTTTCATCTTATTTTCTTCCCCTGTCCTGTTGAGGAGGGGAATGAGAGAGCATCTGGGTACGTGTTTAGCAGCTGGCCAAGGTCAGCCCACCACACTTATTCATCAGTAGGAATATACATTTTGTGGTAATGTTGTGGTGCTAGGTGGACTAAAGCAATACACAACAAAAAGCATAGTTGAAAGAACTTGGCATGAATAATTTCAACCTGAAATGTACCAGTCTGTTCTTGCTGGCAATTAGATGATTTCTAGAGTTTTCTTGTAACACGTATCCTCAAACAGACCAAGAACCTTGATCAAGAAAGTTTAAGCTTGATGTTGCTTTCTGATATCCAAAAGCCAGTCAATATTTCTCCATCTCACAAATCTCTGTAACATGTGCTTACCCTTAAGAAACTGTGGCTTATATATTTGTGCTGAAATGAGTTAACTATTACAAATGTGAGGATAAAAGACAGCCTTTTGGTAACAAGAATAATGCAGAAGAAAAATAGTGTTCTTCTAAACATTTTTCTTGTCTTTTTGCTTAAAGAAAAAATATATTAAATCAAACTCATCAACTCAGTTAAAATGTAGCAAGTCCAATAGCTAAATACTTATAGAATTGTTTAAGAAGTGGAAAGAAAACAGAAAGCAAACCAGAAAACCATAGTTTAAAAAAAGATGAAATTGAGTAAATTTTCTGATCTAGGTTGCTGGAAAAAGAACACAAGCTTTGACAAGGTTTGAAAACCTTTTTAACGATCTTGTTTGGCATCTTTAACAGTGTTTCAATTACTATGTGAAGATACTACAAGTTGCATTTAAAAAGCTTAAAAACATCTCACGTAGCAGATAGATCTAAACCAGTACAATTTGCAGAAAACCTAATGATTTTTGACGTCCTAGTTAGCTTAAAATTATAACATATTTCTTCGACCACACCTTGAAAAGATAGACTTGTAATCATATTTTTATTGACAACTAAACTCTGTCATGTAGAGATGTACAAATTTTACAGTATGTGAGAACTACTAATGTAGAGATAATTAATTAAAACAGGGATTCAAAATAAATGTTTAATTCAAAATAATTAGTTTCTTAAATGAATGTTCTTTTTATTGAACAAATGAGGCAGTCCTAATTCCCGAAGTTCAATTAACAGAAATTACATTATATTTATTTAAAGATAGTCCAAGATTTATACACTGATCCTATTGAAAGTGTTTTATAAATAGTAAAAAGGATTAGGAGATAACAGGACATGAAGTTTTCACTTCATAGTTCTTCCTCTGATTAATTGAGAATTCTGTCACAAAGGACTGATACTTAGTTATTGAGTGCTTTGCTAAGTAAGTGTAAGCAACACTGCTGGACTAGTCTAGCTACTCAAAACTACAGTGCAAAATCTATCCAAATTATATTAACTAGAATTCATTTACTATTGCAGTATTAGAGTCCTTATCTGATATCCTATTGTGAGATTTCAACCCAACTATAGAAAGTCCATTCAAAACCTATTTTTAATATATATATTTATAGATTATATATATATATAGAAGTGTGTGTGTGTATGCCTTCTTTTGTGTGTCTCTGTGAGACATGCTTAGATTTGCTACTGGTTGAATGTGCAAACAGGAAAGCAGCAGCCAGTTCTCTCAGCCTGGAACAGAGATCCTGAGTCCCTGGGTGCACTGGGATGGGCTGCAGCAGCCAGGCAGGAAGAATTCCCTCTAATACCTCCTAAAAACAATAAAATAAGCATATTTGTGACAAGGCATAAATTCTTCCTGTGATTTTTTTTTGGCCAGTTTGAACCAAGGAACAAAAGGAAATTTACCTATGGCAGAGCCCATAACTCCCTCATGTGTATTCTGTTTATTAGCCCCTTGACTATTTCTAATTTCCAAGCAACAATAAGTACTTTCTTTTCAAAAGAATTTTAAAACAACATTCATATTTTTCTCTACTGAGTAGAAACTGTAGTGTTCTAGCTCAATGACAGATGGCAAAAATGGTCTGTGTATTCCTACTATCATTTGCAAGAGCAAAGGCAAAGAAAAAATCAGAACCTATTATAAATTAGTCATTATTTTCTCAATTTTGTTTCTAGCTCCCTGTTCAAGTTGCAACTGGATAAATTTGGAACAATCTATAAAAGGGCAGTTATGCAAGAAAAATATTGTGTGATGAATTAGACTCTTCCTGTACAACACCCAGTTGATTGCAAAACAAGGAGGCAATTTCATGCCTTTATAACTAACATTTCAGAAAAGGTGTAATTTGAATTTCACACTTGTCAGCAGTGATCATGATCTAGCTTAGCTTTTTCTTGGGTGAAAATGTTTTGCCACTGGACTCCTAAGTTTGTCAAAGATTCTGTCCTGACATTAAGTAACTTCTGTTTTGGCCGTCACTTCTGATTAATTCTGGACCATCAAAGAGTACTAAAGATAACCCCATCAGTTTACCAGAATGTTTATTTTCAGTTTATTTTCTGTTCAGCAAAGCAGAAATAACACTGAAATTTTCCTTCATAAGGAGGAAATTGTGAAATCTTATGCATGACATTCTTTGAGTAACACCACTCAGTTCAGTTGGACTACCTGCCACCCTATGTTTTCTCAGCTTGACTTAACATTCAGGTATTAGAACATATGTGCTGACTACTGTTTTATTTGCAGCATTATACACATTGTCCACATGTTTAAGTACCCATTATATTCCATGCAAATCCAGTCAATACAACGAATGTTGCCCTAAGAGGCTGAGAAGGAACTAGTTACCTCAACAGAAATACGAGACATGTTTGGGACACCCCACATATACAAGACATTCACAATGGATTGGTAGATAAGACACGATTAATGAGAGTCTCTTCTGCAGCTACAACTGAAATTGAGGTGGACTACCACAGGACATAAAGTGACACTATGAACCTACATGAATCCACATAGACAACTGAATTCTGCTCTCTGGTAAAACTGCTTTAAGGTGACAATATCACATGAGAAATCATTTCATTGATCCTGAACATAAAGCCACTCCATAAGGAAAGTGTGACCTATATTCTGCATTTGTGAAAGTATCATTTCATTTGTTTGCTTCAAAATAGTATTTATCAAATCAGCTGACTTTTCTCATGTTATTTATTGCTTTCCTTAATGACTGGGTCATCTACAGACCTTGTGAATGATATTCTTTCAGAACTTTGAAAATAAACAAAAACCAATGCCCCAAGAGGCTAAAAACTTATTTAAGAGGAATTAAATTAAAATTATTATTATTTCAATAGCATTGTTCTGTTTTCAGCTGCATTTTCAGGCTTTACAGTTTTAAATCTATCTAATGTTTTCCATTTGATTTTGCATTATTTTGGTCTCTTAATTGAAATATATTACAATATGGAGTAGAATGTGTGACAGTAGTCCAAATATATTATGTCAACATTACTAAACTTAACCACCTGATATGTTACTTTAAAAGAAAGAGTAACAAATTACTTCAGTATATCTTCTTTCTTTCATCTCATTTTGATTTTCATTAGTTGTACCAACATCTCTGCCCCTCTTCTTTTATTGTTTTAGACAAGTTGTATATTAGTTCTTCAGGTCACCTTCTGACTCTAGTGTTTGCAAATGTGATATAAATAGATACATGTGCATATTAGTGGACATGTAAGAACATTGGTGTCCAGTCACAAATGGTGTTCCCCAGGGCTTGGTGCTGGGGCCGGTTCTCTTTAACATCTTTATAAATGATCTGGACGAGGGGATTGAGTGCACTCTCAGTAAGTTCGCAGATGACACTAAGCTAGGTGGGCGTCTTGATCTGCTTGAGGGTAGGATGGCTCTACAGAGGGATCTGGACAGGCTGGATTGATGGGCTGAAGCCAATAGTATGAGATTCAACAAGGCCAAGTGCCGGGTCCTGCACTTGGGTCACAACAACCCCATGCAGTGCTACAGGCTTGGGAAGAACGGTTGAAAAGCTGACTGGCGGAGAAGGACCTGAGCGTGTTGGTGGACAGCCATCTGAATGTGAGGCAGCAGTATGCCCAGGTGGCCAAGAAGGCCAACGGCATCCTGGCCTGTATCAGGAATAGTGTGGTGAGCAGGACTCGGGAAGCGATCATCCCCCTGCACTCGGCATTGGTGAGACCCCGCCTCGAGTACTGTGTTCAGTTCTGGGCCCCTCACTACAAGAAAGACATTGAGGTGCTGAGAAGGGCAGCAAAGCTGGTGAGGGGTCTGGGGGACAAGTCTTATGAGGAACGACTGAGGGAACTGGGGCTGTTTAGCCTGGAGAAGAGGAGGCTGAGGGAAGACCATATCACTCTCTACAAGTACCTGAAAGGAGGTTGTAGAGAGATGGGGACTGACCTCTTCTCCCTAGTGACAAGTGATAGGACGAGAGGAAATGGGTTCAAGTTAAGCCAGGGGAGGTTTAGGTTGGATATTAGGAAAAATTTGTTCACTGAAAGGGTTATCCAACATTGGAATAGGCTGCCCAGGGAGGTGGTGGATACACCATCCCTGGAGGTGTTTAAAAAAAGGGTAGACGTGGTACTTGGGGACATGGCTTAGAAGTGTTTTTTGTCAGGTTAGGTTAATGGTTGGACTTGATGATCTTAAAGGTCCCTTCCAACCTTAACAATTCTATGATTCTTTGATTTAAAACCAGCAATTTTGAGCGGTAGATACAACTGCCAGATAGGTATGGGAGCTCAAGCAGATCCAGAACAGTCATTAAGGAATTTGATAATTTTCTCCTTTATATTTGCAGCTGTTTAATGTTATAATACAAACGTTTTTTTTGAATTATTTTTTTTAAATTATACAACTCAATATGACATCCCAGGTAACTTTTCCATTCTTTTTAGCTGCATTCTAGTTTAACAATAATTTGCTCACACTAACAAATGAGTGTTGTATGAGTGTCACATTTAGTTCTAAGCATTTTCCAGTTGTTATACAATTTCAGTTTTGCTGCTTTTGACAGTATAAAAATGTCCCAGACTACACATCATCTGTAGAAGATGATAAGGATTATTTACTTATTTATTAAGCATTTATCAGAGGGATTGAACTGATTTTCTTTATCAAAAGGAAAAGTTTACAGGGGAAGAGGACAAAGCAAGACAAGATGTGACTTTACTCTAGCATGTTCTGTTTAAAGAGGCATAGGAGGGGAAGTTTTCACAGGGCATAAGATCAGGAGAAAAATTTTCCAATTAGACTCAACAATTATTATTATTAATTTTATATAAAACACATTTCTTGTGAGAGTGGAGTGGAAAATGATGCATAACCCAATTGGCAAATTCAGAAAAAAGTTAGTAACTATTTTATACTGGAAAAAAATGATGTGTTAGGTGATAGAAAGTAAAAATAATAGAAAATATTTAATAGCTTTTCAAATAATGTATTTTTTCTTTGAAAATTTCAAAATGTTTTCAACATGTTTATTAAAACTTTTTATTAATTTCATATATTGACTTAATCAGAATAAAAAAGAATTAAGTAACACCAAACCAAAACTAAATGTATGTACACATCAAATATATATTATATATATGATAAACAGACACAAATTTCTTACTGTGTATTGAAACCTGAAGTCTGAATAGCAAAATAATCCACTCTGTAATCTGCTTTTAATTTATCCAACCTACAAAACAGAGTAATATACACTTCCAGTTCTTTTCTTGTATGAAAATATGATTGTCTTTTTTAATCTGAATTTCTCAAATGAAATGCTTTTTATAGATACAGAAAAATGATGTTTATATGAATATGATTTTAAAGCATGCATTATGCAAATAGATAACACCCATTTGGAGAAGTCAGAATGAATACACATTTGGCAAGGTAGAACAGGCTGATACTGACAATGAGAGAAAGAATTAATCTGCTGGACCACACTGTTCTTGACTGATGCAAAAAGTGCATATTAACACTAGCCATATATATAAGTGATTGGTAGAGAAGATATCCCTTTGGTTCCACCTTCTCTTGTGAAAGAGCTCTCTTGCTTGGCCATCTCAATCTCAGAAGCCAAGAACCACCAACGATTCTAATGCTCAGAGCCACAATGACGCATAGTATACCTAAAGATACCTAATTATACTAGGATTGACTAATATATTTGATTAATGCTTGATTCTTAGTTACTAACAGACAGGTTTAACTAGTAGATGAACCTAAAAAAATGCTTGCTTGAGGTTTTGAGATTTACCTTGTGTCTCAAATCTATTTGAATATTCCAGTCACAACAGTCCGCTCTTCCCCAATAACAGTGCAGTGTTGGAGCTGGGTATTGTCGTCTTAAATGGTAATATGTATTTCAAACCAATACTGAGATCTAAAGATACTCATAAGCAAACATATGTTTTAAGGCCCTCTTGATCATCTATGTAAATTGTAATCATGATGCATTCTCTTATTTTTATGCTTACATCACATATGAAAAAGATTAATATGAGTGAAAAAAAACATGTAAAAACATTTCAAAAAACCTCCAGTATCTCCTAACACCTCTTTAGATTAAGTGGGTATTAAAAATGTATGTCTTTCAACGACACCGGATATAATGCTGTAACTGCTGTTCAGCAGAGAATTGTAAAAGTTTTAGCAGCTAAACAGTTCTGTTTATCTGATACTTTTAGCTCCTAAAAGAAATAAATGATTGGCAAGGCTACCCTGACAATGAATATTTAATTCCTACTGTATTTATTACATGTTGCCCATAGCCTGAAGTTGCTGGTTTGAAAACATAGACTAGTTTTCCCTTTTTTTTTTTCCTTCACAGGAACCTGGGATCCCAGCATCGCATGAATAAGTGAGTAGGCCAAACAACAGCTCTGAAATAGTCTGGCAATATTGTGAGTTTTGGCTGACATAAACCACTATTTTATCATCAATAATTTCAAAGTTTGAAGTGCCTCTACAGTAAAGGCACTGAATTTCACAATGTTTTCCAGTCAGTCAGGCTTTTCATAGCACACCCAGAAAAAAGGGAGAACGTTGGAAGTTGTCTTCAAGAGTTCACCTCTTACTTTCAAAGTTCTGTTTTTCTGCTCTGAATATCAGTCAGGTCTTCTTGACAGCCAATACTTCTGATTCAACAAATCCCCAACAAGCAGTTTGCAGTACAGCTCAATCAAGAGATGTCATACTATATTGGGAAGTATTTGTTGTGGACTTTTTTTTAAATATTGTACAATCAGAATCATAGCTCTTACATTGGCAAAGTTTATGGAGTTCTTCATACTCCCTTCACAAAGTTCAGTACAAATTTAGTATACTTGCTGTCATGGTTTGCGTTTTTATGTCATGATTACCAACCACATGAATCAAGTGTACTGCACACTACTTCTAACTATAAAATAGCATTTCAACTCCAAGTGCAAGAACACAATGCTCTGAAAGAAATGCACTTGCATTTTAATAATATTTCTATGACTAGAAGAAAGCTCTTATTGCAATTAAATTCCAATCTGGTTATCACACTCATATCAATTTTATTTTACATTTCTATGTTTTTTCCAAACAAACATACATGGATGAGAGGGATTAGTTACCTTGTTTGAACAAAAAAGGTCAGTAGATACTAAAAAATCCCAACCAATACGATCTTGTCAGATTTTAACATTTATAAAGACATTTCTTTTATACCTAATAACATTCATTTTATTAAAATACTTTATTTCCTTTAATCTTTGACAAAGCAATAAATTAATACACTGAAATGCATCCAAAATGAAAGACAATAATTTCTTCCTGAGGGGAGAGCAAGTCTTCTCATGGAAAAGGAGTGGAATAGTAATCTTTAGAGCAAACAATATATGGAGGTAGGCCTGTCAGTGTAGAAACTGCTTAATAAAAGGTGCTCTGGATTGCAACATACAAAAATCAACAGTAGAAGAACTAAATAGTACTGACATTTGTGTTATAGTATATTCCTGGTAGAAGAAGAAATAGACGTGTACATCTGTACCACCTTTTGCATGCTATGTTAAAATAACCCTCTAGATAAGGTTAATGCAGTCAATCTGAAAGTGTTGATCCTTAGGAGATTATGGATTGATCTTTAAAATGCATGATGTCCTAAATGTTCAAAAGTTTAGCATGACATTGGATGGTTAACCAGGCATAACCATGCAAGCTGTTTATAGGCTGTTTGTGAGATAAGCACATGTATGGATGATGAATGGATCAGAAAACACATTGCTATGTGCTGTTTTAGAAAAGGTTGCATAGTAACCATAAATTCTCTCCCACTGACCACTGGAGCACTTAGTTAGTAAAGACAAAGGTCAGCAGAGTTTGTTGCAGCTCAGTATATAGATTTATACACCAGTTAGGGAACTGAAGATTGTACCGAGGGCAGAATTTATAAGACTGAAAAATCAGGCTGTTTCAAACTTGGAAGCAATCTTCTACTGGACTGATGCTCGTTAACAGTACATTTGCTACTTATCAGCACACAGACAAAACAATTAGTACTTAACAAACTTGTCCTAAACTCTCCATAAATATACAATATTATGGAACTCATGTTTTTAGTTGGCACTGGTGGCTGTGGTCCATGATCGCTCTTAATCACCAAGATCAAGGTGATCACGCTCTTTGACAGGGAAGCTGGACCTGAATCTGGGATGTCTCCTTTACTCCCCACCGTTCCTGTCTCAGTGCTGATGCTTTATATCCTTCTGTCCCCACCTCCAAAGAGAAAGCAATAATCTCATTTGGTATTGGTATATTATTTTGGGGATCAGAACATGTTATGTTTTTTCTTATTCTGCAGGTTAATTCTGCTTCTGTCAGTCAGGCTATCAGTACCGACTCTGCAAGATTGCTTTGTTTTTACCAGACATCTTCACTGTTTGTTCTTGCAGAATTTTCTTCTTGCCCATATTTTTCTGAAGTCCTTTTGTCCACTTGTCACTTTTTGCTTGTGGTTTTTAATAGTGACAAGATGTTATGAGTATTACAAAATACTCATACACTGTCACCAGTTACGTCATTATTATGTGCTTATATCTGGATTCATAGCAGTCAAATATAGAGCTGTGCCTTACTGGTGTAGAGAGCTCACCAGCTAAAAGATAATATTTGAGATTGATTTAGAGTTACGTTTTGAGATTCTCAAAAGTCTGGATCCCTTACATGCTTAATATTTCATATGTCATATAAAAACATAACAGCTGTTTTTGTCCTACTGCACTACTGAATATAAAAGTTTATCAATCCCTGTCCCCAAAATCAAGCAGCATTTTATTTGGTTGGCTCACATCCATGACACTTGGGACTAGACTCAGTCCTAGCAAGCTTTACACGAAAACAGTTATTTAAATCACTTCAAAACAGAACTAGGGATGAAGCTACCAGCTGAGCACTGCAGACAACCAGGAGTGCTTGGGCTCATTCCTTGGTCGCATTTATGTGGTACTCAGCAGTTCCTAGGTTGACTTTATGAACAGTTCAGAGACTGCCTTTCTGCCCGGTGCAGAAAAGATAAGTGCTACAGGGCTTATTCCCCAATTCAGTCTGTTCCTTTAT
This sequence comes from Ibidorhyncha struthersii, assembly GCA_013398815.1. Taxonomy (NCBI): domain Eukaryota; kingdom Metazoa; phylum Chordata; class Aves; order Charadriiformes; family Charadriidae; genus Ibidorhyncha; species Ibidorhyncha struthersii. Next base: position 63,700 of record VZSZ01003683.1, read on the forward strand.
GGCAGCAGGCTTCCAGGGCCAAGAATACTTAGTTTTACGTTGTACTAAAGGACCTCTTTTCACTGTTATTTCATTTGTAGCAAAAATCCATACTCAGTTATTATAACAACAACCACAGCAAACCCTTTTTTCTTGTTGTTCCATTTTTTGCTGCATACCAACTCATCCTTATAGATACAGTTACTGTTGTTATTCAGTGTTTTCTGAGACCAATGACTCAGCAATCATATGCTTTTCAGTGTCCTCTCCCTTTGGTTGCCTTAGCTAAATACTTAGGACTCCACTGAGGCTTCTCTGTGTCTGCCTTCTTCCCAGCACAGGTTGGTTTTTTCCCACATTAATCTGTGAAGATTTTAATTTATTGAGAAGTGTCTGCCAGTCACAGAATGCTCATTTGCAGTTCAACTGCTCTAATGTGTTTTAGACCTAGATGAGGTAAATTAAATAAGAATAAGAACAAAATGAGAAAAAGAAGCATCCAGTTTATTGGCAACCCACATCTTGGTTACTAATTATCCATTACTTATTGTGTGGCAAAGGGGCAACACCTCAGAAAATCCTCTGCTTACTCTCTCTGTTAGTCAGATATGAGGTGTACTTTCATGAGGATTATAGGTCAAGAGAAAGTCAAAAGAATTGCTTTCTTCTGCTTAGCATGATGGTCACATCTATATTAATACACCTAAGCCAATTGAAATCATCTAGGAAAAAATAGATATATGTAAGATAGTCACATAAACTAACAAAACATTGTTTCATCATTTGACTTACCAAGGTAAATTACCAAATCAAACAGAATTAACTTAAATTTTAACCTGATTCATAGGGTTTGTACCTATTGCATTAGAATTTATCTATTCCATGCTTTTTAATGATGACCTAAAGCTACAAGATTCTTTTTTTTTTTGTTCACAATTCTTGTCTTCCACTTTTTATAGAGTTCATTTCTAAACACATTTTTTCATCAGCATTTTTTTAATGCATAGCAAGAATCACAGATATTCTGTAGAAGAGTGTTTTGGGATCTAACTTCTAGACCTGAGAATGCTTCTTATCAGCCCTTGAAACTATCAGGTAACTGGAACTCCCACTCAAAATGTGCCATGGACATAGCGGGTTGTGGAAGGAGAGGTGGACTCAGGTCACATTTTTTATGCTATACCTGTAAGCATTTCCCAGTCCTTGGCATTTATGCTGCAGCCGGGCTGGATCCAGGTAAATATTTCAGGCAAGATTTGGCAGGCCCCAAATTTTGACCTCTGGTGGGTTCTGTTTTCCATAAAGAAACTCCAGGCATGCAGAGAGGTGTAAGCAGGATGCTTTGACTTGCTGCTAGTCCAAGCAATCTGTTACATCATGTGACAAAATGTCATTTGTCCCCCCTACCCCCGCCCATTCCTTCTGGGGGCCTAATAGGGAAGGGCAGCAGGTGTGCCCCCCACCCTGTGACACAAAGGGTTGTTGTTCCCCCTCTGCCCTGGGGTTTGTCAGGTGTGTCACTGGCTGTTTACCCTTTTCAGCCTTCTTTGTACATATTCTGCATACTGTCATTTGTTTCCCTTGCTTTGAAATCACACAAAATTTCTGAGTGTGATCTTTCTTTTCTGCAGTAGCTGCAAACTCCCATTTCTTTTATTTGTAATCCAGTTGTTTCACTTCTCTTTGCAGAGATTTAATAGAAGAAAGCTGCAGTGAAAGCTCATACCACTTTGAAGGTTTGCTTTAGTAACATACACATTGCTGATTTATTAGCACGATTTGCAATTATATTGTAAGTAATTAAAGTAAAAACTCACTTGTCAAAATAAATGAGCACAGTATATTTTGTGTGGAGGCACCCTTGATGGTTAATTGCATTTGCGCCCTTAGTCACTTGCAAAAAAAAAAAGGGTAGTCTGCAATGAGTCTTGTAAATATTACTATGAGGTAGAAAATTTTTATTCTTCTGGGCTGTTTTGCTAAGGGTAGTCAGAGTTTCATTTTATTATACTGTCTTTCAGGAAGCAATTAGCAAGTTGCAATTCTACACATTTTCAAATGAAGCATTTTGAAAAACTGAAATGTATTTTGAAAACATCTCTTGATTACTTTGCTCCGGACTTACATAGCACCAATTTGTAGGAGAAGATAAAAATCCAGCCTGATTAACTCTAGGCACAAAAATAATCTCTGTATAAGGGGAAAGCAGTGAATGTCATTTAATCTCGACTTTAGCAAGCCTTTTCCCCGTTTCTTGTGTTTAAGCTGGTACATTATGGTCTGGATGGGCAGACAACTAGACAGGTAAAAACTGTTGTTGTAGCTAATGGGTCATGCTCTGCCTGGAGGCTGGTAATGAGAAGAGTACTGCAGGGTTATGTACTGGGACATGTCCTGTTTAGCATCTTTACCAGTGACATAGAGGAGGTGACATTCTGCACTTTCATCAAGTTCACAGGTGACATCAAATTGTGAGAGATGCAGCAGATACACTGGAGCACAGGGCAGCCATCCAAAGGGACCTTGACAGGCTAGAGGGAATGGATCTCATGAACCTCATGAAATCCCAAAAAGGACTAATACAAAGTCCTCCTCTGGGAAGGAAGCAATAAACCCAGAACACTGTGTTTGTCTGTTTCAGAGAAAAGGAGACTGAGGAGTAATCTCACTGCTCTCTACAGCTTCCAGAGGAAGGGAAGTGCAGAGGGAGGTGCTCTCTTCTCCCTGGTATCCAGTGGCAGGACACGTGGGAATGGCTCAAAGCTGTATCAGGGGAGATTGAGAATTGATATTAGGAAACATTTCTTTACTGAGAGGGTGGAACAAGCTTACTAGAAGAGGTGGTTAATGTTCCATGCCTGACTATGTTTAAGAAGCATTTGAACAATGTCCTTAATAATATGCTTTAACTTTTGGTCAGCTCTGAAGTTGTCAGGCAGTTGGACTAGATGATCGATGTAGGTCCCTTCCATCTAGAACTATTTTGTTCTAATAAAGGGCGGGGACTAACAGTCTGGGGAGCATCTCAGGACCCAGAGAGGCTCTGTGGCAGCAAGTTGAATGTGAGCCAGCAGCAGAGATGGCCAACAGTGTCCGGGGATGCATGAACAGGAGCACAGGCAACAGGTCCAGGCAAGTGATTATGCCCCCTGCCTTTTACTCAGCACTTATCAGACAACAATAGTACCGTGTCCAGTGCTGCAACCCCCAATACAGAAAAGACATCAATAAACTGGGGTGAGTCCCAGGAAGTGCCACCAGGATGGTTGGGGCTGTAGCACTTGTCCTTTGTAGAGAGGCTGAAGGACCAGAGCTTGTTTAGCCTAGAGAAGAGGCTGGTGGAGCACCTAACAGCAGCCCCCCCCCCACATGTGGAGATGGAGCCAGGCTCTTCACAGTAGTGTGTGGTGGAAGGATGAGAGGTAATGGGCATAAGTCGAAAAAAGGAAGTTTAGACTGGATATAAGGAGAAACTTTTTTTCCACATGAAGACAGAGGTTTTCAGAACCTGCCTGGACAAGGTCCTGAGTAACCTGGTCTGACCTCAGAGCTACCCTTGCTTTGAGCAAGAGGTTGGACTAGAGATCAACTGAGGTCCTTTCCCACCTGAATTATCCCATGGACTTAATTTTATTTGGGCAAGAAAAGATGGCATCAGAAAATTTAAGAGCTGTTCAATACATAATTTGTGTAGGCACTTTTCATAAATTTTGTAGCAAGATATGACTGTCACATCTCATTACATTGAGTATTAGGTTACTGTCAAGTCCCAGTCCGATTTCAGGCTCGGGGGAGGTTCGTAACGATCCCAAGAGTGAGACTGAGATGCAAATGAGGTCAAATGCCACCAATTGGGCCGTTTTTATTGAGCAGGTACAGAGGAATGAAGCAATAGGAAAGGCAGGAAATATTAGAAAGAAACTAAGCAAGCATTCAGAAAGATAAGCAAAGGATAGTCACCACCATGGATCCAGCAACACCTCATTGGTCCTCAGTCTTCAATACTTCAGTGGTGGGTGCACACTGCGGCTTGTTTCCACGGTCTTTTTATACACCAGGTAAAGACCTTGACGGGCTGCCAGCCCAGCCCAGACAGGTCTTGGTGGTGCCTTATTTGCAGAAGAATGGTCTTCTGCTGTCCTGATTTGCAGAAGAACGGTCTGGTCTCCTGCTACCAGTCATTTGCACCTTGCAAAGATACGCACAAGCAAGCTTTGAGGTACAAGCAAGCTTTGAGGCAAATATTTGATGTTTCAGTCTCTCACAGTTACTGAAATAATAATAATAATAAAGTAAAAGTTTGATTTTTTTTCTTCTAAAAGCTGCCAATTGTATGAACATATTTTTTTCAGATTTGTTTGTGATCCTTGATGAGTTTGGATAAACATTAATAGGATCAATGTCTTAGTTCAGCAAGAGCTGATGTGTCAAACAAAACAAGGAAAAAAGAAATACATTTAAAATATTAGTAACCAATGTAAAGTTAAAATTATTTTTTATATAAAATTAATGATTTTGTTCAGCATATATTTTATTACACTGGCAGGATTGTAGATATGCTCCTTTCATCTTTAGAATGTTTAGTAGGGTCTTTGTTATTATTTCCCCCATGACCTTAGAAACACATTTTCTGGAAGAAGGGGACTTATATGAACAAAGACTTCACATTTTTCTTTGTTTTGCATTTTTTCTGATTATTTTCAATAGATCATTAGATAGATGATTAATCCTATAAGAAACAATGTACATGTCCACTAAGTAGATATTTGTTCCTCTAACAATGGTAGAAATAAGTAGAAAGGACAATTTTTTTTCAGACTGCTTGCTCCCTTATACTCGTCTTCTTTTATTCATATTTTGGTCATTATTACTATAGCAATAGTAGCAGGATCAGTCCCATCTATTTTGGGATACAAATAGTCAAGGGATGGGGGTTTCAGATATTAAGTTTGCTTACTGCTTTGTAACCGTTCACTAACTTTCAGGAAAATATGTTGGCTGGATTAACGAAACCTGCAGACCATCTCTTAAGACTATATTGTGAATCTTACCACATTCAGAGAATGAACGGGACATTTAAAGATCATCCAGTCCAATCTCTATGCCATGGGCAACAACATCTTCTACTAGATCAGATTGCTCAAAGTGCAGTCCAGGCTTACTTTGAACACTTTCAATTATAGGAAAATCCGCAACTTCTCTGGGCAACCTGTTCCAGTGTCTCACCACGCTCAGCATAAAAAAATTCTTCCTTATATCTAATGTAAATCTACCCTCTTTCAATTTAAAACCATTTCCCCATTGTCCTACTACAGGCACTGGTAAAATGTTGTTCTCTGTCTTATAAACCCCATATAAGAACTGAAAGGCCGCAAGAAGGTCTCCCAGGAGTGTCCCCTTCTCCTGGATGAACAACCCCAATTCTCTCAGCCTTTCTTCATAGGAGAGCTGCTCCAGCCCTCTGATCATTTTTGTGGCTCTCCTCTGGACCCGCTCTAACAGGTCCTTGTCTTTCTTGTACTGCAGGCCCCAGAGCTGGATGCTGTACTCCAGGTGGGGTCTCACCAGAGCAGAGTGAGAGAATCACCTCCCTCGACCTGCTGGCCAATCTTGATTTTGTGCAGACTAGGATACATTGGCTTTCTGGGCTGCAAGTGCATATTGATTGCTCATGTCCAATTTCTTATACAGCAGTACCCCCACATCCTTCTCCTCAGGGCTGCTCTCAACCCATTCACCCCCCAGTCTGTACTGGCACTGATGATTGCCCCAACTCAGGTGCAGGACCTGTCACTTGGCCTCATTGAACTTCATAAATTTTGCATAGGTCCACTCCTCAAGTTTGTCAAGGCCCCCTAGATGGCATTCTTTTCCTCAAACGCATCAACTACACCGCTCAGCTTGGTGTCATCCACATTGTGTATTTCTCTGTAACTGAAATGTCTGTATGAGTCTCTGCGCTATTAATATAGTGTAATTATACTTCCTTAAGTTTTTCAAAGTTATCTCTAGATTTAAACAACAAAAATTGTTTATTTTGAGTCAAAATTTGCAGAATCGTTATTCATTCTTTTTCTGAATCAATAATACATTCTATAAATAATAAAAGCCACACTACAAAATGCCATAGGCCTGATTGCTATATTTTGCCATCTTGTTTTGTTTCTTGTATTTTTCTGTTTTCTGATCTATGGCAATACTTTTATAACTTTTTGCATAGTTTCTTTGTTTCATTAAAAAAAATAATCAACACAACCCTGCAAGGACCTGTTAAAGGGTTTTTGAATGGTCAGATGAATTTTATCACTGTTTATTCGCCATCCAAAATTTTTATGACATATCCAAATATCTCCAGAAGATTGGAAGGAAATATATGACAGTTGTCTATGGTTTTACTCATTTATTTAATTACATTTCAATTGCTTCTCCAGCTCCTGAAGGCAAGATTAAGATCATTTGAGTTAAAAACATAAAGACTTGTCATCCAACGCTATGGGGACAGACAAGTTCTTTTGGGGATCCTTGGCAGAATTATGATGGCACTAAGTTGTAGTTACAATTAAATCTTTCTTTTTTAACATAATTTTATGATTAGCATATCATAGAATTTTATGATCAGAATGGCATAGGATTTTTATAAGAAGAATCAGTGTAGCTCAATTTTATAAGTAGCATAGCACAGAATTTTATAGCACAGCTTAGCTTACAGTTTTTGATCACCTGGACACTCTGTAGATAGGGTCAACTCTTAATAATTAACTTGTCATATCAATATAAGAATCATAATCTAGAGTCAAAGCATGAAATAGAATGAGTCACTCAGTCCTCAGAGGAAGCAGACAATGACGGAGGGGTCACTGACCACGGGGGCAATCATGGGGTTTGCCATCCAGCAGCAGTTCTGGTGCAAGTCCTGCTTAAGACTTTTAACTGCTTGATTTTATAGACAGTGCCGTTATGCTTCCCTGTTCTGTGATGGGTTCATCACCACCTGGTTGGCCCGGTGCCTGGGACCTTCAAGACCAGTAAGGAGGGAAGCAGCAGTTCAGCTTGCCCAGTATTTTGTCCACAGGAATAGCAGTGGGAAAGACAATGAAGAGAAAGCAGAAGAGCTTGGTTGTTTTCTGCGGACCCTTACCATCTCACCAAATCCACAGTAGTTGTACTGGGGTTCTAAGAAGCTACATCCCTCCCTGTTCCTTCTGACATCTGCTGATGGCCCGCTGTTAATTTGTTTAATCCAATTTTGAACCTGCTGATACTGTCAACTATGACAGCAGGGTAACAGAAGTTCATTACCTGTTCTGCAAAGAGATATTTGCTTTTATAAATTTAAAATCTGTTGTCAATTTATTTGGTACATTCATGAGTTTTTAAAGCTTGACTAAATCCCTCAGCTTTCTCCTCTCTAAAGTGAATCCTAATTGTTTTAATATCTCATTCTAAAGGAAGCTGCTCCACCTTCTATATTGTTTTAGCTGCTATTCTCTGTCCCTTCTCTGACTACTGTATCCTCCCTGAGATGCAAAGACCAGGACTATGCAGTTTTTAAGATGTCGACACAAGGTTTTATACAGCAGCAAAATTATTACTTCCGTTGTATTGTCTTTGCCTTTCCTGATGATGCCAAGCATTTTATTAGGTCTTTTTTTGGCAGGTGTTGCACATTGAGTCAACAATTTCAGAGGACTGACAACAATTACTCTAAGCTCCACTTATCTATAGGTTCTAGCATTTTTACCACTGTATAAATATATATATATAGTTCAGATAACATTTATTCCCTAAAACCATTACCTTGAGGTCATCTTTTATAACTTCTCAGGCACATCCAGTTATGCTGATCTTTAGTTCCTGAAATAGTTTGTATGCTTTTTGGGTGAAAAAAACCCCAAAGTCGTTGTTTTGGTGTGGTTTTTTTTTTAATAAAAACTGTTATACAAATTTGGACTGTCTCTTCACAATTGGTTTAACACATTTAGGAAAGGAGTATTTTCCAAAGTTTTATATTTTTTACAGTGACACGGAGAATTATCCACTTTTATCAAACCATTTCACAGTTAGTGTCCAGGAACCCTCAATATATTCCCAAATGGCTGCTCCAAAAGCATTTTTTTTTTTTATAGGAAACATCCAAACCCAGTCACTTTTTATTTCTCTATGCCTAAGAAATGAGTGATCTGTGGCTATTTTCTGTCTTTTTTTGTCCTTCATGGTTCATCTCCTGGAACAAAAATCTCAGTTATGAAATCTGAATTCGAGTTTAACCAGTTGCTATCCAAGATATAATGCTGAGAAAGAATATTGAATCTTGCTTCTTCCATAGACGGTAATTTGACCTGGAACTCTGCCAAGATTAAAGGACAGAAAATCAAAAGCTAATCACTCAAATCTAATGAGACTGCTAGCCTTACTTGTCTTTGCAATTTTTATTTTTTTCCCTTTTTATCCAGTGAACAGGTTATATAGTGCTACCAGCATCTTTTTATGCATTATTTATTTCATTCTATTAAAAAAGTCTCAAATATGTTTTGATCCTTCTTCTGTATATTTGTTCATTTCTGTTTCCACCTATGTAAACAGTTGCACAGTTCTACTTCTTGACTTTAAATAACAGAACAGATTTTGAAAACAAGCTAAAGTACATTTTTAACAGCTTTATTCTCTTTTCTTCTGTTTTTTTCCCCCCCCATTGTTTTATTTGCTTACTTCCTGCTCTTTGTTTGTTTCAGATTTACATATGTATTACTGCTAAAGTTTTATAAGCAACATAGCCCATATAGACCTAAACTTGTAAGAATGAAATTTTCTTCCGTGACTAGTAATATGCAAACTGATAGATACTGCAGAGGTTTACATTCTGTGTTTCTCTACAAATTTACCATGTATATGTAGCTTTTCGGGGAAGACTTCTACCAGACTAACTTCAGGAAATTTAGGGATAGTTAAGAGTACAGTTCCACCTGGTACCTATTCAAGAAGGTGCTGCATAAGATACCTAAGTGCTATAAACAGAAGTAGCCTTCATAAAACTGGTGACTACTTCTGTAGGTGGTTAGGTCTTTCAGCAGACAAGCAATGAAAAACTTGATGGCCCTGATATCAAATGGCAACAATTTGCTGTCATCTATATTGTTAAGCATTAGCTCCCTCTACACACAGATCTTCATGAAAAGAGACAGCTGGAGCAACCCAAAACAGAAATAGGGAGCGAGCTAAAAATCAAGCGTACTCAAAACTAGATCATGATATTATCTTGATTATGCTGTCATTCTTAATGTTTAAAAACCAGTATATTTCTGGGTATGGGCATTCTCTTTGACAATACTCACATCGATGTTAGCAAAGGCCTGGGACTGTTCCAGAAGCAGTAGGATGGGAGATGTACTGTGCTACCTCCTCTCTGGGTTAAAGATTAGACCATTAACTATTTTATTTAATGGTGCCCTGATGAAGTTCGTAGCCATCTACATTTCTAACAGAGAAAATTCACATATCCTACAAAATCCTTATGATATGCGTAAGGAAAATATCAGGAAGAATTTGCAGACTTAGAGTACAGCTATTTTTCTCTAGCTTGGCTGTCTTCTAGTAACAAGCTCAGGAAATTGAGAATAATAGTTTAGGAAAAATACATAATTTACATCAGTCAGTGTACGGCTCTTTGTCTACTTGGATTTAAGTAGAGTGACGGAGAATTTTTCTTCACCTTTGATTTGGCGTGTGTGAACACTTTCTTAATGCTATTATACATTGATGTTAAATCACCTATGTTCCTGTCTTTAAATAATTCTGTCTTTAAATTATTTCTTGAGGTCTTTACAATCTATTCTTATATAAGACAAACAAAATGTTGTATAATACAATTTTATGTAATATTTATGCAAGTTTTTTATTAGAAATATACCTGGTATTGAAAGCTCCTATTTAAACAACAGATGGGAGCATTCTATCCAAATCACTCTCTTTGTAAGTGACTTTAATTATTTTCTTCTAGCTGGACTCTTGAACTGAAAGTCCATGGTTTCTTTTTTTTTTCCTCTGATATGCCATTGATATTTATGTGCCTGTCATATTTGGTTCTGTTGTTGAGTTGACATATATAAAATTATGTGTGAACTTTGTCCCTATTTTACTTTTTTTTCTTTGCATGTGGAAGAGGGAATGAAAGAAGAAAAAATATTATGTTTATTAGATTTCTGGTTTTATAGTATCTGTTCTTTATAGTATCCCATATACCTTAGTAAAATTTGCAAAATATTTTTTAAAACTTGTTTATTTGAGTTCCAGGGTAAGGCATGAATTCTCCAGTATAAAAGGAATCATGCTAGACAGGTAAGTGAACATATGAAATCCAAATTCAATTTTAGTATGACCTACCTTTTTCTGCATTAATTTGACCTACTACTTCCTATGTTAGCTTTTTAGTCAGCTATGCTGTTTCCCTTTTATCTTAGTTTTTAGACAGATTTTAGTTTATCATTTCACTTCTTTAAGCCTCAAACTAAAGCTCCTCTTCTTTTGAAAGCTATTTGAACTTGTAGACATATCTCCCCTTGCCTCCCCTTCCTTTCTTTTCCCTTGATGGAAAGTTCATTTTGGTTTCGTATGTAAGGAGAGAGTACATGTTTTTATTTCCTTCTTCTCTCTGCTAAAAGTGTCAGTAAGTCTGTCCTCTGTTCAGTCTCTTGCCTAGTCAAAGACTTGTAGTTTCCTTGTAGAATTAACTATGGGATAAATGGACTTTTGGGGTGCTAAATCTTGCTTGAGAGATTTCTTACAGCCTCAGGGAGATTCTCAAATTCCCACTATATTTTTTTTCTTATTCGTAGCTACTCCAAGTAGTGCATCTCTTTTTACATATATCAAATTAGTGCATTCTGTTGATGACATGAAACCCTGGACAAATTTTTATGCCCGTTATGACTATGTTTGTTTGCTTTTTTCCCTGTGGTATTTTTGTAAATCACATGTTTTCTAATTTGCCATTTCACTATGAAATTTCTTTGCATACCTCCGAACTGTGATTTTTTTATTACTTTTAGCCCCAGGTTTCGTCCATTTTACATCTACTATCTATGTAGCATTTCATTCTGTCTTTGTATATCTGTTTCTACCACTGCAGTGTCTCATTTATCTGTGTCCAGGTTGAAATGGGAGTGTATGCTCTTTATCTTTTTACATGAATTGCTGTACTTTATAGTGAGGTTTATCTTCCAAGGTTTAAATATATCATTTTACTCCTATTTTTCCACATTACCTATGTCTCTAAAAATAAATTAAATATGTGACTTTATAGATTGCACAGAACAGCCCAAATCTGTAGTAATACAAACCTTTTTACTCTCTAAAACAGGTGGGCAAATGGAAACCCTCTGCTGGCAATGATGCCTGACCATGATCGTAATTCATGGACCATACCCAGGAATTCTGGGAGACACTTGTAGTTGTCATAGGCCAAAAACATACCTGGAGCCATTTTAACAACTAGCAGTAGAGTTGATCAGATTTCCTGTGCCTGGGAATATTTTCTTCCACTATGTAATGAAATAGCATGAACATGGCCATTGTATACATTGTATTCACCTTATAACGTGATGTTTTGTTTCTTATTTTGGGGGTTTGGGTTTTGTTTTTTGGGGATTTGGGTTTTTTTTTGTCTCATTTTTTGTTTTCTTTTTTAATTATTATTAAGATATCTATTTCTTAACCTTTTTTGTTAGCCACAGTATATGCAGCTCCACAATTTGGTTGATTGATTAGTCTGTGAAGTGTCGATTTTAGTTATGCACTGCCTGTTTAACCTGCACGCTTCCCAAACAAATATTGTCAGTTTTTAGTTCTCTATTATGTCCAGAATTTCAGTATGCTGTTCAGCTTTCATCAGGTGAATCAGTTAAAGCAATTTTCTTTAGTGTGTTTTCCAAGGCCCACATTCAGCTTCCCTACCTATAGGTGGCTAAATGAAATCTAATGTAATTAAGAGCCTAAAATCCAGTGATATCCCACTGAGATATAAAACTCTGGAGAATGATACTGTTTCAGTGCTTAAGGCTAAGAAATTCAGAAGATTACAGGGCAAACTCTTATTATATAAAACAGAAACATGAACTTTAAGTAAATGTTAGGAATAAAACTGTCTGAGATCTGCCTTGTAAATCTTTTGAACCTATTGTATAAGTACATATACAGAGGTGCGTGTGTATATATATATGCCTATAGTTATATGTATGTACCAGCCCATTCCTCTTCCCTGAGGTTCCCCAGGACTTGTTAGGTTTAATGTTAATGGCTCTTTGGGTCATTTCTTGGTGTCTCCTGGTGGCGAGTTACCCAGTAAAGGGGAAAATTAAGCTGACCTATTTAAAGAATAGCATCTATAACAGCCCTGTGATAGAAGATCTTCTCTTCAAGAGCTGCTCCTATTCTGCTTTAAGTCAGCCTCAGTGGTGACCAGTGCAGGAAAGCAAAAAATTAGGTCCATGACTATCCTTCCCAATCCTCCAGATTATTCTTATTTGTTGTGGTTTAACCCCAGCTAGCAACTAGGACCACGTAACTGCTCACTCACTCCCCCCACCCCTGGTGGGATGGGTAAGAAAATCAGAAGAGCAAAAGTAAGAAAATTCGTGGGTTGAGATAAAGACAGTTTAATAGGTCAAGCAAAAGCTGCACACGCAAGCAAAGGAAAATAAGGAATTCTTTCGCTACTTCCCATCAGCAGGCAGGTGTTCAGCCATCTCCAGGAAAGCTGGGCTCCATCTTGCATAATGATAATGGTTACTTGGGAAGACAAAACGCCATAAATCTGAACGTCCCCCTCCTCCTTCTTCTTCCCCAGCTTTATATGCTGAGCATGATGTCATATGGCATGGAATATCCCTTTGGTCAGTTGGGGTCACCTGTCCTGGCCATGTCTCCTCCCAAGGTTTTGTGCAATCCCAGACTACTCGCTGGCAGAGTGGTATGAAGAGCAGAAAAGGCCTTGGCTGCTTAGCAACAAATAAAACCATTAGTGTATTATCAACATTATTCTAATCCTACATCCAAAACATAGCTCTATACCAGCTGCTAGTAAGAAATTTAACTCTATCCTAGCCAAAACTAGGCCATCATTGCTTTCAATTGTCTCACAACTTTCATAAAGTATGTAAATTGTTGTCTCCATCCTGGAAAACAGCAAGTCTGATCCCCTTACATGACTTTGCTCGGAAGAAAGAATGGTCCATCATCCTTATCTCAGCTCACCCACAGTAAAACTGGAAAAGAATAAGGCAGTCCAGCTGAGACAGAGGCCCATGCAGGAGGTTCACAGTGATGTTGGGCAAACTCCTCTCCCCAGAATTTGCCCAGATTCTATACCAAGCACTCGGTTGTCTTAAAGGAACAGAAAAAAAAATACGACTGGGGGGTTCAGTTGTTTTCATCTACTTAATATGCACATAATTTTAAAGAGGTAAGTTACAACTAATCAAATGAAATCAGCTGTTATGGATAATACCCTTGGGAATTCAGCAATCAAGACCATTTTTGAACTACCGCTGAAATTATCAGTGCCAGTAATTTCATTATACATACCTCATAAATGTTTCATAAAAAGTGTAGAAGAATTCCAACAGAAATCTTAGGTACCTAAGATGGTAATATCTTTGTGGAGGACATGCTGGGAAAAATAGGTTTTGTTTAACATGTGAGTATTTCCATAAAATCAACCAAAAAGTAAGTCACAGCAAAGAAATAACCGGAAGATACACTAGAAAATGAACTTGAATTTTCCGGCTAGTTAAATAAAAGTTGGGTTTGTTGCTAGTATGAATTTATTTTTTTAGATATATATATAGTGTGTGTATATTTTCTACCAAATAAACATTCATATGACATATTTGATGAGTAGAAGAGACTGCCAACTGTGTTCCAGCCACACTACTTTTAGGCTGACTGCTTAAATTAATAGCTTAACAGACCATCTGTAGAGGCAGCACCATGCCCATCACTCATCCTTTGAAAAAGTGAAATTAAGTAAAAAGATGTAACTGAGAGAAAGGTAGATTGCATCCCTGAAAGAAATACCCCTCTCCTTTTTTGGTGTGACAATTTTGGATACAACATCAAATATCAGAAAACAACGACCAAAAAAAGATCTGAAAAAAGCCCCACTAATGTGTTCCCATATTTTATGCTTTTAAGAAAAAAGAACACAAAAAAAAACACAAAAAAAAACCCATCCCCAAAAATATAAGTTAAGGGTAATGTAATAACAATAGTAAATGAAAAACAGTTAGAAAAAGATTCTGAAATCTTTTCTTTGCAAGACACATGGAGCTTCTTAACAGCTGCACTTGCTATAACAAAGGATTGCAACAGATAACAATGCCTTTGCTGTGTTGTTCTCCTACTGAGTACAGAAGTGTCAGAAAGTTTTGACAATTTAGTAAATTTAAAAAAAAATAATCTGTCAGAAGTATGGTTGCTTTGTGCTTCCTGCTAAAAGCAGCATATCAAGTGGTACAAGGGCACTGTAAATAACATGGAGGAGAACTCTAGCTCTCAATCACAGCATCCAGCTACGCTTTAAATATTGTAACTGGTTCTGAAAGAGAGAAGTGTGACACATCTTAAGCTTCTGGTACTCTTCTGCCAAGTTCAAGGAAAGTGGAATGAAAAATAACAAACAGCAAAAAGTGCTATTCAAATTGGTTTTCATCATCCTCTGAAATATTTTCCAGCATTATAGTAAAATGAAAGTGTTTAAGTAGTTCTAAGCTGAGAAGCATTTCAAAATTATTTGGTATAAATGAAGACTAAGGAATTTGAATATCTATCTAGACATACTTTACTGAAAAAATGTAATTGTTTATATTATTCCTTTGGGTACCTGGAACCTCTTTTCAATGCATTGATTTTTCTAATTGAACTAGTGGAACAAGATTTTTAAAGATTCAAAATTGCATTCATTTATTAGAAAGTTATCATCTTTTATATCCAGTCATGTAGTGTTTAGCCTGGCTACCAACTTCTTACCTACTACTTTCCCACTGTGGACAGATTTTCTACCCAGAGTTTTGGGAATCAAACACGAATGAGTCTGGAAATACAAGAAGTTGAATTTTAGTACTATGGCTAAAATTATATATAAATCCACATACTAAATGTATATTTTCATTTATTACCCTGTAGGCCTTTTATAGGAGTTGCACTAGTGGAATATACCATGAAAACAAGAGATGATTTTCTGCTATACTAAGTAATACTGTTATACCAAATGTACTTTAAGAAGATCTAAAATGGTGTAAACCTGGCTTGTGAGATTAGGGTTAAATGTCACCACTATAAATGAGAAACACACATATCAGCCCCCAAAGTTTTTATGCAAATTTTTATAGAAGATCAGGCTAGATTATTACTAAGGAAGAAACTAAACAAAACAAAAAACCCATCTTTAAAATGAACTTACTGTCTGAAGACTCTCAACTAACCATCTGATGCTTGAACGGGGGTTACAGGACTGAGAGTAAGAGACAATTCTATGATTCTATGATTATTCAAATTCCTTTCTCAATGCCTTTATCTGGGGAGGGATTTTGCTTACTTAATCCCTTGGAAATCTTATAGCAGATCCAAACAAATTGGGATATAGACAGTTGGAAAAAAATCACTATTATCAACAGATATTAAGTTCTGAAAAAAAGTTTATTTATAAATTAATTTGTAATTATTCAATTGTACTCACTGCTAACCTATTACATTTTGTGCTTTGCTGACAAATCACAAATATCTTTCCAGTCATAAATGATTCCAGAGAGAAAACTATTCTTCAGAGCTCTACAAACTCCAGTAAACAGAAGATATTGGATCTGTGACAAACTGACCTATTCAGAGGAAAGGTCACCATGATGCAGAACCCCAGAAAAAATAAATAAAAAAAAAAACAAACACATTCAGGTCTAAAGCAGCAAGTTTTGTGATTTTGTGGAAGACTTCTTATACAAAGTAAGAAAAAAACCCCAACCAACAACAACAAAAAAAAAAAACACCCCCAAAAACCCAACCAAAACCAAACCAAAACCCAGAACCTGTACAGTTCACTTTATATTCTGGCCTATATCTTATAATTTTCACAGGTTCTGTACTGTCCAAAGGAATGTAACTGAACATTGGGTTACCAAGCTATGGGACAGGAGGAATGCAGCTGTTGATCAGTTTCTCTATTAACAGAAAAGTTTATTATAATCACAGATGGCTGGACAATTCTTAAAATTTGGCAGGGGGTGATTAAAAAGTAAGCATAGGATTTGCCTAACTCACTGGTCTGTCGTGTCTGATTTATTGCCTCCAGCAATGGAAATTTCTTGATTCCTCAAAGCAAGATTAAAAAATAAAATAATATGATGCACCTATACAAATCAGCAACATCGTACCCACTTTTATCCTCTCGGATTAATGTTTTTATATAAGGAACGGGAATTTATTACTGCAGTTTGAGCATGATGTTACCAGCAGCCAAAATACCAGCAGATTACAGCTCCTTCTTTTGTCTCCTCCGGGAGATTAGCAAGGCTGTTATACAAATGGAGAGCCAGCAGTAAAGTGGGGGTAATCTAGCTCTGAGTATGAAACATGCAGGGAATATTTGTAAAGATCCATGCTTGTCCTCCTGGCTTCATTTTTTAAAATAACAAGTTGGTTGTGGCAGATATATGTAGGTAAATACACCAGCCTATTTCTGCTAAATGTTGAGGAATCTGATTTCTGTGATTTCAGGCAGAAGTGGCTACTGCAGTCACTTTATTCTTTCTCCCCACATGGCTGATCTCTTACAACACTCATTCATCACCATCATGAGGATGCAGCTTGGATTCAGGACCTTTCTTGGATAACCAGCACTGAAGCAGAAAGGAACATTTTGTACCACAGAAAACTTGAGATACAGCATTACAATGAAATTTAGGATTTAAAATAATAGTGGTTAGAGTTGCAGAGATTTTTGAGCATATGACTGATGGTAACTATATCACTTGCAATCACTGTGGTAATGAGTGATGTTTTTCTGCCCCATGGCTGTAAACAGCAGAAAATCATCTTATCCTATGAACCAAGAAAACATGAGAACCCGGAAAAAATGGGAGTATGCCATTAGCTCTACTGAAACAGTTTTATTATGCTTTGATGAGAATCAGAATAGTCTATATATTTTGCTGGCCAGAGAGCTGAAAATGTGGGGAGCCAGCGCTCACCTGCATGCATGTAGAATGAGATTTCGAACATGGAGTGGTGAGTATCATGAGTTGAAATCATAGAAGTGATTATTTCTAGCATCCACACAAATTTCGTCTCATAACATCATCAGTTTTGAGGATTACAAATGAAATATTTCATTGAAGTATTCTTTTTTTTTTAAGTTGTTGATGAGTTAATTTGCCTGAAATACTAATTATCTGGAATGTGGGAGTAAAATTAGGAGTTTTATCATTGTTACTGAATTTAGTTAAATTGTTGTCAGTAAGTATTTAATGTTTAACATTTTTGCCTGTATAAGAACATTTTATTTGTTTCACACGTCTATAAGGAAAAGAGTCAATGGTATATTCATTAATTTTTTGATTGGGTTTACTGCCTTATTACTAGGCATTCAATTTTCTGAGTAAAGCTAGAAATATTCTAAGTATTTTTTAAGAAGCCTCTAAACGACAGTTTCCAACAGTAAAGGTTAATATCTCCACTAATATATTTAGTTAGTTAGTTATTTTATTTATAAATACAGATTTTTAGACATACTTATATATATGTTTGTATAAAATTATATGGAGCTTTCTTAGTTTTAATAAAAGCACATTCCCACTTTCAAGTAGATAATAGAATAAACAATACTCTAATATCTTGTGTCCACATTGCATCCTGGAGTGGAAAATCACTTCTCTAAGAAGGTACGTACAATTTGAAAGTTCAGTTGAATAAGTACATTACTGAATGCTTTTCTCATCTTAGGCAAAGAACTTATGCTGATTACCAGGGCTTCTTGTAGCACCCATGGCACTAAAAACCCGATACAGAAGCCTCTCTGTTTTAGAATCTTTGAGACCTAATGGCAGGTTTATCAAACAGTAGAGTCTTGGAATGGAAATACAAGAGCCTTCCCAGCCATCAACACAATGTACAAGGGCTGGATGGACCAATAAAGAAAAGCCAGTACACTGTTTCCTACTGTAACCCTCCATCTCTACTGCACTTCAGTCAGGCACATGACAACACATATCACATCACATCACATATCACATCACATCACATATCACATCATATCACATCACCATGCAGAAACTCTGCAAGCAAGGCATGCATAACTTGAAAGTACAATGTGGTCATTTTTTGGCCAATACAAACATTAAATTTCTAAGACTAATCAGACACTAGGTTAAGCATTAATATGGTCGGCACTCTTAATAAAACACTGATCAGTCTCTGCTAGCCAGGGAAGTATCAATCAGGTGGGAAAAGGCTGGTGTCTTTTGCTTCTTGCAATAGGCTTATCCATTACTGAGTTGCTGGTTTCTGCCTCCTTGATTTTCTGTTTGTGTTTTTTTTTTTTGTTTCTTTCTTTCTTTGGGGTTGGTTTAGTTTTTGGTTTGTTTTTTTTCGTGGTGTTGTTGTTTGGTTTTGGCATTTTTTTGGGGTGGGGGGTGGATCTTTAGGATTTTATAACCTTTCATATTAGTGTTTTCCATCTGGAAATTCTGAGCTGTCTCAACGGTATTACCTGTCTGCAATTTTATTTTCCTTATCTTGGATGACACCAGTCTGCAGATTTTTTCACAACTCAGCAATTTTTTCAGAGGTTTGAGCCAAAGTTAAGCAGCTAAGTTGTGTCAAAACCTTGGAACATAGACAGCAAGCTTGTAGGAGGATTTATCTATGGAATGAACCTTGTAAAATACTCAGTGAATTCCAATAAAAATTAATGTAATAGTCCTACTCAAGGATATCCAAGGTCTTTTTCTCAGTGTGTATCTCATTAATCAGGCTTGATTAGCTTTTCTTGCTTTTCAAAATAAGAAAAATATTATCAAGACTGAAATTTATTAAAGAAACTTTTTTATGCAAACCTCTATTCTACAAATGTGGATTTATCTATTTATAGGTACATTAGCTATAGCTCATTTTCTTGAGAGAAATTTGATTCAAGAAGGTCTTCAATCTGATCTCCTTCCTTCCTTCCTTCCTTCCTTCCTTCCTTCCTTCCTGCCTTCCTGCCTTCCTGCCTTCCTGCCTTCCTTCCTTCCTTCCTTCACTCCCTCCCTCCCCCCTTCCCTCCTTCTGTTCTTTCATTCTTTTGTTCTTCTATTATTTTTGTTCTTTCTTTCCTATTAGTTACCAGGACAGCTTCAGAAAACCTACTACGGAGAATCTTTATGGAAAAGAAATAGCTACTATCAGTCTAATCACATTGATCACGATAAATCACTTTTTTCCCCCCATAGTTTCACATAACTCAGAATTGGGATTCAGTCCGTGATTTCTTTGCTTGTAAAGCACAAGTATCTAATTAAAGAGGATAATTGATATAAGATAGCTTTCACTCGAATGTAATTAGTCTTGCTAGTGCATTTCAGTATTTTCTGAAAATTATGTTATATTTTCCAAGCTGTTTCATTAACCCCTTAGCTGTTGGGGGAAAAATGCAGGTTTATGTGATAATTGGTTTTAATTAGAATTTTTTAAAAATATTTCCTTTGAAACTACTCAGATTGCATAGCTAAATCCTTGGGGAGAATTGACAAACACTGCAGATATACATTGTGAAGTGCTTAAGTAATACTGCAAGCTCTACAATGTATATAAAGTAATAAAATAAGAAAAAGCTGTTAAATGTCTGAATGAAAATAAAGAAATTAAGAAACATAAGTTCCATTACTTAAATTTCAGTGTTACTTAGAATGAAAGCAAAGATTTCCAGGAAAAACACATTTCTTACAGAAACACAGCCATGCTTCGCAAACACTCGTCAACATAAGTAGAATTTGTGACACATGAATATTAAAAGTGGGTCTCTGCTGTTAGAATGATCTGCGAGGGGAAAAAAATAAAATAAAATAAAGACTATTAATTGCCTGTTTGAAAGTGACTCTTTCCAAAAGTTTTCCTGGGAAAACTGGTAAAATTTAAAATTAAGATTTAAATTGATCTCTCTCTCTTTGTTGTTGTTTGGGTACATATCTTCAAAGAGACATAGCTTAGAAATATCAGAAATCTTTTTTACCTCAAGGGAAAAATCACATCTCAGGTTTGCGTTTTTTTGAGAGAGCGAGAGAGTGAAGGAATAGATCTGTATATAAGATCAACAGAAGCTTTAAAATAACATAAATGCCACACTAGCATTGATGAAGAATGTATTCCTCTACTTATGCTCTAAGTAGTAAAATAAAAGTAGTAACTTTCTACTTGAAGAAAAACACAAATTTTATTTGTTTGTTTGTTTGTTTTTTTTTGTGTTAGAATATCTAGTATAGATTCTGGCTGGAATGAACAGTCTCAGTAAGAAAATGATCATGCAGGTCCTGAAGGGGATACTGGATACAAAATCATTGACACAATTCTTTTGCTCCTGCTGAGTATGAGCAGGAGAACAGAATCAGTTTTTCCTCACAGATTTTTTTTTTTTTACTACAGTTATTGCCACAAGATAGTTTTTGTTGAGGTATGCTGTCGGTTGGAGTGGGATACGGACCCGGAGTAACGATGCAGTCTCAATATGAGTATGGTCGTTCTCCTTTATTAAGTGTTTTAGCAGAGTATATATAGACTCACAGCAGAAGCATGCATAGTCAACAACATAGTGATTGGTCCAAACCCCTCATTCACACACAACGCCCCCCAACTCGATTGGTTAAGGCCCTCTGTCCACGCGCATAGCACACGCTGGTTCTCCTCGCCTCCGTGGTCTCGTTCCCAGACTCAGTCCCGCCTTTATGATAAGCAAGGCCCTCTTTCTTCCTCCTTATCAGCCGGTCACGGAGACATCAAGGACAGCATGTGCAGGCCTCTTTGCCCAGCTCAAATCCTGGGTTGCTCATCAGAATCAAATCATGACCTTCTCCCTTCAGGAATTCCTTTCAGGAATTCCTCCACAGAAGTACAGGCAATAAGCCTGTCAGTTCTTCTGAGTACTTGCATATGATTATTCAAATTATGAATATTCCTTATTTTATAGAATCACAGAATCATAGAATGTTTAGAGTTGGAAGGGACCTTAAAGAACTTCTAGTTCTGACACCCCTGCCGTGGGCGGGGACACCTCCCACTAGACCAGGTTGCTCAAAGCCCCATCCAGCCTGGCCTTGAACACTTCCAGGGATGGGGCAGTTGTCTTTCTGCACATGAAGACAAAGAAGAATGTGTTTTAAAATAGTGCTAAAATATTGAATCAAACCAGATAACTAATATTATTCTGTCTGACAGATTCTTGGCTTCTGTTTCTTAAAGATTCACATATTAATTTAATTTTGTTTTTATGATCTGAAGCTATTTTACCATTAATTAAAAAAGAAAATAAAAGACAAGACAAAACCTTTTAAATTTGAGCTTCCAAATCTAGACCTAATGAAGAAGCCTGATTTAGAAAACTGAATTTGAAAATTGAATCTACAGTTCTTGTCTTTTTTCTTTCTATTTGGGACCTTGTCAAACTAAGGACAGCATATACTAGAAAAGGTACACCAAACTCCATTTCTGGAGCACTAACTTATGTCAGCATGCTTTCCTCTGCTGTAATCTTGAAAAAATACATTTCCTGTTGACATAACCCCTGTATTTCTAATCACTGTTAAAGAATGCATAGAAGTGATTTGGGGAATCAGAGCAGAACAGCATTAACACAGGGGATTAGCCATAAGATCAAAAACATTATAAAATGTAAAGATGGTGGATGCTTCTTCTGTTCTGCTGAGCCAGTGTTTCAGAATGCCTGTTGTTTTTGGCACAGACCAGTAACATAACCAGAAAGGTAGTTTTTTAAAATGTGAAGTAACCCTCACTCCAGCTTTGGTAATCAATAGGTGTATTTATATAATATTTTTTTTTTAATGATTTTTTTTTGTATTAGCATTTTTTTGTGTGATTTATACTCCTGGAGATGAAAGCGCTACAAAATGGTATGCATAGCTTTTAATTCTCCTCAAATGTTTCCATTAGGCAAGCAGACATTATAAGACACTGAATCAGTTATATAATTAAAAAATATTCTCTGGACATTAACCTTTACTTTTGCAGAATACACAATGTGTCTTGCCTAGAGTGATCAAAATGCTCTTTCAGGCTAATTTAGAAATTCAGTTAATGAAAAACTGAATAGATGTATGAGCTATGTCTATTTTTTTAGCAGAACCTTTTATTTAAAATTTTAATTTTAGTGTCAATTGCAAGTAGTATTAAAAGGAATGTGAAACATCTGAAAAAAGTAATGATGAGAAGGTTTATGTATGAGAAAACCAAATTACAGTTCATTTATATATTCCAAAACTGTCATTAGGAACTTGTTCTTGCATAGACTTTGTGCATAGTGTTTGCTTGTACAAATTCCAGTATTTATACTTCACAGCTTATTAAGGTGATTAATCTTTTATAGCTATCAACCAGGCATGAAATAAGGTAAAAAAGGGGATTTCAATAAATGCAATTATCGCTTAAACAAAATGCTGCTGAAACCAGTGTGATTCTTTCTACTGATTCAATAGCCTAAGAATCAGACCTTAACTAATACTTGTGCTTAAGTGTAATCATTTGTCCGAGTCTTGTTCTTCTGGAAGTAGAAAGGTTTGAATAAAATAATTCCAATCCAAAATATATAATAATCCTTCTATTTGAATTAAGTAAATTCCATGAAATCACTTTTACCTTAGTTAGGTCTACTAAGTCTTTTGCTACCAGGTTTATTGCAGGGAAAAACATCTCAGCTCACATGCTTTAACTCAGATCAGGACAGATGCAGTTTATTCATCTGTCCATCATGACATATAATCAGCTGGTAATCAATGAACCATACATTCAGGATTACTATTAGCAATTCGATAGATGAAACACAATCCTAGACACTTACAAAATTATAATAAATACCTACACTTTTCTGAACACCCTTCAATATTGAACACCCATCCCACTAATCCACACTAATCCCAAAAATACTCTACTCTCCCCTTACTCGCCCCCNCCCAGAGCTGGAGAGGTTTCTGAAAACAGAGTTCCTGCTCATGCATCCCATGTCTCTGAAGACTGGACTCTGCTACTTTTTGTACTAGTTCAGGGGTATGGAGAACTTTGATTTAGGTTCAGCCTACAATAAGATAGAACAAAATGACACATTTTCCGCAAAACGGAGAACATTTTTCCACAGTGGTATTGATAATTTTAGCAAGTGCATATACACTAGAAGAAAACAGTCAATGCAGCTTAAATATAAAGTTTAAAATAAAGTTTAAATACTTCAATCTCATTGTGAACAAAGTGCCAGACGGTGTCTATAGCAGTTTCTGAGAAGCAAACTGTTCACAAATATATGGAAATGGAGTAGATATTGAAGAAAGAGTAAAAGCTGTCCTGGTGTGAAAATGAAAAATAAAAATGAAAAATGTTATTTTCTTATGCATTCTTTTACCTGCTTTATGCAGCCAAAATTAGTGTAAAAACTTTTCTTGAAATAAAAGTCTCTGTTACTAAATTTATGTAAATATTTATTTATAATATGACTCATAAAGTAGGTGCTAACAACAGTTTGTTAAATCTCTTTTTTCTTGAATACTTATGAAAATAAACCATAGAGTTGATTTCTGCAGAAAATATAGTGTTCGCATGTATTACTAATATAGATAATATCCATGATCTGTTTTTAGAAGCCTGAAATTATTTAGTTGAAAGAGTTCTGTAACAGAAACTGATAACTTGAGCACAGGCTATAAAAACTAAAGCCTTCTGGTAATTTTGGAGGGAGAAAAGAACAGAAGACACAGATTAAAGGAAAAAGAAAGAAAGAAAAAGAAGGAAGGGGAGCACTTCACTGGACTTTACTGTGTCCACCTTCGAATAAAATGGAGTAAGGTATATATGGTTCTATCAATTTGTGGTTACTCCACTGTTGAAGAGGTGTTAGAATATTATACCAAATCCTGTGCTATTGGTGCATTTTTATATAACTGAGGTTTTCATAAATAATATTTTGGCAATTTTTAAATTTTAGAATATGCACTTTCCTGTGCAAAACCTCATGGTTTCCATCCATAAAAGCTGCCTTGATTTCAGACATGTGAGATCTGAAAAGTTACAAAGCCAAACTGAAATAGCTTTGCAGGTGTTTTATGCATCAAAATACTACAATTTTGAGATTAGGAATGGATGAGTGCTCCATTGTGAATCCTTTTTTTTTTTGAAATGGCATTAAGCCAACCGATTTTTAGATCACAGGACCATAGAAGAATACAGTTTGAAATCATTAATCCTTATTTACAGGTATACAAATGCAGCTATGCCTTTGTAACTCAAGCCTAAGCAAAAGCAGTGTATTGTTGTCACCCCAGAACAACCTGACAGCTGTTTTTTAAATAATAAACAGTACCATAACTTACGAATGTGCATCCAGATATTCTCTGGGACAGGAATTTATTTAACTTATTTTGTACTTTTTCTATGCGGATTTCTTATTTGATTTTATTATAAATATATTCATTTGTTATAATATTTCTCAAAGTATTTAATTAATAGGTAATTATTAATTAAATATTAAATTTAATTAAACTAAAACATTTATTCAGTTATTTATTTAAAAATTATTTGTAGCTATTAGTTGAATATGTCTATAGTCAATTATTTTAAATATAATAATTGAGCATCATGAAAGGCTTTAGGAGTAGCAGAGAGCAGGTAATACAGGGACAACTTCTACTAGCTTTTGGCAGAGCAGGAAGCCTCTCCCATGTACATACACCATGTCTGCCATGTGGTTTCTGACACTATTCTATGGCAGGGAGCCTCCATTTTCCACAATGTCATGCCCCATGTGTTTTCATGCTGACCTGTAATTGCCTGGCAGGACCAGCCGCCCTTACCAGTATACCCAGGACATCAGAAAAAGATCACATTCTTTTATAAGAGCTAATTAAAATAATCATTGAAGTTTAGATGTGAATGGAAAATATTTAATCAAAAGTAAAAGGCTGTTTCAGGGTCCCTACTCTAGTAGAGTAGAGAGGCTACAGAACAAGCCCTGACATATTGGGGTGGGGGTGAACTTCGAGAAGGTGGAAGGGTGCCGAAAGGGGGATGGAGGGCACAGACAAGTCAGAACATGCCTAAAGGCTATGGACCCCACCTAGGAGGCCCACTAAGGAGTCCTCCAGTGCAATCCCTGTCATGTAAAGATAAGTCCTGTAAGCTGGACTGAGAGGTCCCTGCATCTGGCCGCAGCCATACAGGATGCCCGTGCAGTATTACTGGGGCAGACTTTGGGCTTTGCACAGTGCTGCAAGACACAGGAAACACCATCTGCAAAAATATTGCAGGAGAACATGCACGTAAGGACATTAAAAAAAAATCCCTAAGGGGTTCCCAGAAAAGCCTATACAAACTAGATGATGCATTTTGAGGTAAGTGTCACACGGTCCCTGCCCCCCAGGTTATGGGGGATCTTTCAGGACCTATGAGACCATTGCGGGATGCAGGCTGGTACTATGTGTGTTTCCTTACCCTTAGGGCAATGCTGCAAAGAAAAGGCAGAAGATCGAGCATGCAGTCAAGACCATTCTGGTAGACAATGATTACTGCAAAAGCAGAAAGACACAGCCTTTTGGGACACAGACCACAGCCTCATTCTCTTCAAAATCACAGATACCACAAAAAGACCAAGCAAATCAGTAAGGGAAATGGGGGTGTTGCAGAGCTGAGCAAGGATGGTGAAGGAGGTGGAAGACCACACCAAGGCTTCCATGGAGCATGTCCGGCAGCAAGAAGAGCCAATCTAGCAATTTGGGGCTAGGCAATATGTAGAAGAACACAGATTTCTTAATTCAGGTAAGATATCACTGCACAAAACTTATCACACATTTTTGGGGTGTAAAGCAAATTTTTTATCATTTGCACCAACTGAACTTGGTGATTAGTCAGCTACATCTTGAAGCTGTCAGCATGCATGACCCTTTATATTCCTTATTCATTATTATATTCATTATTCATTATTATATTCATTATTCACTATTAATTTAAGCAATATACACACTGCAAAAGTTTTAGATTGGGTCAGTAGTCTCCCATAAAGTAAAGGAAAGTTATGTTTTGATTAGAGTTTCTGCCTAGCTATCATTATTGTAAAAGCCATTGGATGTCTGGTACATAGAATTCTGCGGCCTGTCCCCCAGTCCAAAATTATAGACAAAAAGCAGTAATATTAAAATGATCTAAACAGCAACAATAATCTGGGGGGGTTTGGGGTGATTTTTTTTTTTTTCTTCTGGCAGTCACACAGAGGTTACAGCAGTGAGAGATCTTACAAATGCAGAATTGTTAAGCAGAGCAAAAGAGCTACATGACCAGCTGGGGTGGTCTTTGCACAGGAAGGTCATGGTTTGTGACATCCCCTTGTTTGAGGTTCTCTACATGTTAACATATGCAACATCCTCCTATCTGAGAGGAAAAAGTGTTGGGGTACCTTTAAGCCAAACAGCAGTCTTAAATATCACAAGATTTGTTACATCCTTTTACACGATGGTGTTAAGAATGTCAGGAAGGTATTTGGGATGAGAAGTTTTTATGAGCTTATCATGTCGTATAACCATGGCTGTAGTTGTAAACATTGCTGCTGCTCTGCTTATCTCATGACTACACAGTTAATGTGAGGACTTGGATAAGGTGCCCCAACCACAGGCTGCTGTGCCGATCTGGGGAATCTTTACAGAGGCACAAGACCCTAACAATTAAAAACCAAATTGTTTATGATTTCCTGTGAGAAGTGTAAGGCCTATGTAGAAAAACATCACAAATGTAAAGGCTGGAAGTGCAGAATGTGCAATGAACAGATCTGTAACATAAACCATTACCTGTGTTTCATGTCTGTGAATGAAAGTCCAGAAGAAGGGCAGGGCTATACCACCTATGACAGGGAATGTATGCAGGTTGGACAGTTGAAACTAACTGTTCACCACCAATCCACTTGACAAGCCTAACAGGGCATGGAAGCAATCCAGTTTATCCTAGCTGGCTTTGGAGTTACATCAGTCGCTCTCCCTTTTCTACTTAGCTCTATAGGAATAAGCATTAGTAATCCAAAAATAGAGGCGTCCTATAAACTTAGGCACTTCTGAAAATCTTAGAGGGGGAAGATCTGACACTTGTAAATCCCCGATTCCAGTGATGAAGCTTTTATGTAATAGTCTAGCAGATATTCACTCTGGAGAGGATTTTGATAAACTGTTCAGTCTTGCTTAACTCTTCTCCATCTGAATGCATACACAATTTTAATATTCACAGCAGTCCATTTAACTAAGATACTTTATGTATTCTTCCATACTCTTGTTTTTCACATCCTTCTATTTCTGCACACACTTTTTGCATGATGAAATCAGGATCAGAGAGTTGTTTGTTATTTGTTTGAAGACTGCACAGGCAGCCTTTGGCAGACAGGGGAACATGGGAATTCCAGGGCTGTAAGAAGAGACCCTAGTAGTTACAAGAACTTAAGAAAATCCATATCTATATCTACCTAATCTAGTACATCTTTGCTATAGACAATTGGCATTGGGTCTGAAATATTTAATCTAAAAGATCATAAAATTTTCTTGGATCAAATATATTATTTAATCTATTTTATCTTTTTTTACTTATTACTTTATATTTGATTTAAATTATGCCACAAGAAGAGACGGTCAATATCAAGCTGTGATGCTCACAGTGGTTTTCCATTCTGTCTCTCTTTTTTATTTCTTTTTTTTTCCCCAACGAGTCTTTGTAATTCCTGTCAAAACTTTATTTTTTATTCATTTTGTTGCAATACAGCCATTAAATACCAGGGGAAAGAAGGATACTATTGACTCTTTTCATTTAGTTAACTCCTGTTAAATCTCTTGAGGTTAAGCACCATGAGAATATTATTGCCAGCACTTTGTGTAACTTAGCATGCAATTAACCTTGCTAAAAACTGGCATAAATGCAAATATTTCCCCTCTGTCAATCATTTCAGTGATCATAAAGATCTCACTTGAAGCTGTACTGAAGAATTCTGGTACCTTGGGGGAGTGCATGATGTAGCATGGATCTAGTTTCCATAAAATATTTACCAGTACAAAAGGCTAACTATTACCTAAAAAGGAACTTAGACCATCAAAATATGTTTTCAAATATATATTTCCTAACTTAAAAGAAAGGAAGCATCGATTAATTTAAGAAGAGAGTTAGTTTTACAATGCTATGTTCAGTCTTAATAGGAATGTTAGTAGTAGTGACATGTCATTTCCTGGATGTGTGCTTATTGAGTGAAGGTGCCCGGTTATTTATACACTGGCATCTTGTGCTATTTGTAATGTCCTATGATATCTTGCTCAGCTTCCAGATGCTGCTCCAAAATAAGCATAGGTCGCTCAGATCCTGTGCTATATCTGCCAATGTCATGCAGATACCCCTTGATCTCCCATGACACTAAATGCCTGTGCTTGTGTCACTAGATTATTTCACCTTACAGTCAATGGAGTCTAGAATGCTACGCAGCTTGAATTCGCGTATGTGCGTAATTTAGAGTGTGTGTGCTAAAAACCATTCTAAACTACACTGATTGCCTTAACTAGATCTCCACGGATTTGTAATATTGGAGGTTAGATACCTAACTTATACAAAGACATTGGTGTAATAGAAACTCAACCTTAGATATCTACATTGAAAGTTGACTCTCACCTGAGAATCCAGACCACTCTTATTCTAAGTGCAAATGTAAGGGTGGGGCAGTGAACACAGATCAAACAAGTGAACAGAGGTTGTCCCAGAAATCCAGAAGCCAAGTAGCTCAGTAAAATGTATTAGGATTGCGGGGGAGGGGGGGAGAAGATAACAGATGAGGCGTCCTGGTTTGAGTGACACAGGACTAATTTCTCATCTAATAGTTGGGGAAACTGCACTTTTAGAAGACTCTAGTGTCTGAATTTGTGAAAATATTTACTTTATAGACAGCTATGGTGTGTGGGTTTCAAGGTCTCAGTGTTTTCGAGCTTGCTGGGTGCAGGGATGAGGAGGAGTGAGACCTGAGCACTTGACCCAAGCTGGCCAACTGGATTATTTCATACCATGAATGTCACATTCAATATAAATTAGAAAGTTTGCTGCAAAGTGTGATCTTTCCCTTGATGGTGGTGACCCAGAGAACTTCTTGCCCCCATGCTGGACCGCTGAGGCCTTCCCTTCCTCCCAAAGCCATAGTGCTCACAGTGTCTGACATTTGCTGTCCACTGCTGGGAGTGCACACCTTCCTACTGATATAATTGGCTGAGTATAATCCTTCTATATTTTATATTGCTATTGGGATCAGTATTGGTTCTTCAGTGTTATTAAAATTTATCATCTAGTCGTATTCTATTAAATCTGTTTATATTTCAAGTTTCCTTGTTTTTTCCCCATTCCCCTTCCTGGGTGGGAAGGGTCATTGGGTGATAGAAAAATTGTCTAATGACAATAAATTGTTGTGGGTTTCTCAAACCATAACACAAGGAAAGATCTGTAATCCAGATAACCAAGGCAGGATCAGGAAAAAAAGTGCAATGTAGCATAGACAAGTGGAATATTTTAAGCCTGATGACACTCTAAGAATAAATGGCAGAAGTAAATTGCTCATACATTTGTAGTGTTCTAATGCTAAGAAATGACACTGGTGAAATTTCTTTTTTATTCTTGTTTTTCCTTGTTTCTTCTAAAAAAAGTTAATATTGTTGACCCCTCTAGTTCATATTAACCCTCATTGCTTACTATTCTAATGAGGTGTAAGAACTTAGAATGAAAGTAAATTTTACTGAATATTATCATCGGTTATAGATGTGATGAATTAAAATGCTATATGAATATTGAATACAGTAAATGTTAAATTAATATTAAGCTATTTAAATCAACGTTTTTTTTAAAAACAAATTCAATGCTATTTGAGGATCAAGGTCTTTGTTTTGAAAATGCTTCTAAATACTTCAGCCAAAAGCGATCATCATAGGTTTCTAGAAGTATTTTTAAAGCAATGATATTGCCATATATATATTGAATTTTGAAATATGTACTACTAGCGCGGTGGTAATATTATTATTTTTTTTAATGTTTTGAAAGATGAAAGTCTAATCTTTCCTTTTCCATCTCAGATATCAGTGAAGCTACAAAGAAAAGAAGATGGACTTTATAAGAAAATTATGGAAGCATTCCTTTCTCATTATCAGTCTGCTTTTGACAGACAACCTTAACTCCAGGCCATTCTAAACCATACCATCTACTTTCACACTACCACATGTTTATTTAGTACATATCTGTTCTTCTGTCTGTTTTCAGTCACTCTGTTTTTTTCCTGTTCATACCATCAGACTTAGGCTTGTTATTTGCAAAGAGTATTTGCTGTATCTGCTACTTTCCTACATGGTTGCCTTTTGCATACTGTTTTCATTAGCAACTGTTACAGAGGATATGAGAGTAAGGTACCACTTAGAGAAATGAATATCTTCAAAAGATCATCAACTACTTTATACAATTTATAAAGAAGCAAAGGAACTTTGATTGTGTAAAGGAAATAATTTAAAAATTATTTTTACTGTCTCAAGGGGTTTTTTTGCTCCTGTTTTGAACCTTAGTCTGCTTCTCTTCTGTCACTTCTATTTAATGGATTAAAAAGACTGGAAAAGTACTGATTGGAAACTTCATTTTGTCTTTTACCAGAAATCAGAATCTCTCACAGTGCTGTCTACAGCTGTAAGCCGTCAGGTACTGCTATGTCTGTGGTTTTCTCATTTACTCTACATATTGCAAATTACCTCTCCCTGAGAAAACAGCTCCTGTGATCAGAATGACCAACTTTTACACTGAAACTCTGCTCTTGCTCTCTTTCCTCTTAAAACTGATCTGCTTATTTAAGTGTACTGAAGTACAGTTGTATTTAGTGTAGGTGGCAAGGTTTCGGTAGCAAGCTGCCAGGCTGCAGGGTGGCCTCTGTGAAGAGAGGCAGGGTCTGCCCCCTGCTGAACACGTCCAGTTCCAGCTGGCTCCAACAGACCCACTGCAGGGCACAGCTGAGCCCCTTAGCCAAGAGTGTGGCTGGGAGAACATATTTAGGAACCAGCAAAACATTGCACAAGCAGTGAGGCATCAAGAAAAGCGTGAGAAGTAACTCTGTGAACACCAAAGTCAGAGAAGATGGAGGGGGAGGAGGTGCTGGAGCAGAGATTCCCCTGAAGTCCATGGAAAGGACCATTGTGGAGCAAATGAATATTTCCTGAAGAAAGATGCAGC
Organism: Ibidorhyncha struthersii; assembly: GCA_013398815.1. Taxonomy (NCBI): domain Eukaryota; kingdom Metazoa; phylum Chordata; class Aves; order Charadriiformes; family Charadriidae; genus Ibidorhyncha; species Ibidorhyncha struthersii. The sequence continues at coordinate 95,167 of VZSZ01003683.1, forward strand.
CGGTCAAGAGCCCATGAAGGAGAAAGTTCTCCTGGCAGGAGCTGCAGCCAATGGAGGCTTATTCTTCAGGTTTATCTAGTACAACTGCAGCTCGTGGAAATGGCCCTGCACTGAAGCAGGGGAAAGGTGTGAGAAGCAGGGAGTGGCAATGAGGAACAGTTGCGAACTGACAACAAGACCCTGTTCCTGTCTTCTCTGTGCCTCTCAGGGCAGGGGAGGTGGGGTAAAGGAATTGGGAATGAAGGAGTAAAGTTGAGCCCAGGAAAAAGAGGGGGGTGGGGGAAGAGGGTAGGAAAAGCTGTTTAAGTTTCTGTCTTCATCTCTCATCATCCAGCTATTTTAATTGGCGATAAAATAAATCATTGCTTTCCAAGTCAAGTCTGTTTTACCTTGGAGGGTAATTGGTAAGAAACCTCGTTGTGTTTACCTTGAGCCACAAGATCTTTGATCTGATTTTTCTCCTCCCTGTCCTGTTGAGTGAGAGAGCAGCCGGGTGGGGATCTGGCAGCCACACAACGTCAACCCACCAGAAAAGATGTATGTGAACAATAGCAAAAAATTGTCAGAAATAGCACGACAAGTTAGTATTTTTAATCAGTTATTATCTTGAAAAACTTGTGGTATTTGGGTAAGAATCCAAAACTTCTTTTTTTTTTTTTTATTTTTTTTTTAGTTACGGTGTTTTGTTTGTAAGTAACCGTTACATGTGATGGGGCCCTGCTTTCCTGGAAATGGCTAAATACCTGCTTGCTAATGGGAAGTAGTCAATGAGTTATTTTGCTTGACTTGAGCACACAGTTTTTGCTTTACCTATTAAACTGTCATTATCTCAACCCTCGAGTTTTCTAACTTTTATCCTTCCAATTCTCTTCCCCATCCCATTATCTAGGGGAGTGAGCGAGCAGGTGTGTGGGGCTTAGCTGCCTGCCGGGATTAAACCACAACGATTTCACGTATCAGTTAATCATAAATTTTTGAAATGTTCATCGTCAGTATGTATTTATTTTTTAACAAAACAGGTAGGATTCATGTCACTACCTTAAAAGCTCTAGAAATTTACTGCCTTAGTAGTCATCTAGGTTCTTTTTATAATTTATAGATGGAAACAGGTGTCACTATGTGGCAATTTGTCCTTCCTAAAACATTAGATAATTTACCTTCCTCATGTACCTCTTTTCTCCCTTTAAATATAATGGGAATCTGGGTAGCTAATTTAAATTTAACTGCTCAATGTGGAAAGCTATATGAAATCAAACAATGCATTATGCTACATCCATTAATTTTGGGAAGGGAAGGGCAGGGCTAGATCCAAAGACTGAGGTGCTGCAGGTGTAAACATGGTAGGCTTATTTTATGCAGTTATTCTGTAACTGAAAGATTTAAATCACAGATTATGTTTCTAAACTACTCATAGAGTGCATGAAGAGAACTGTGCACTTCTTTGGGGGATTTCCACAGTGCACTGTTCAAAAAGACAGCTGGATCTAAGGAAATGCTGCGATCCAATATTTCCCACTCAAGCAAAAGTAGGAATCAAACCTCTGTCTACTTTCAGATGAGTACTCTGACTCCTCAAAGAGAAGATGAAAATAAATTACACTTAAACACAACAGTGTTTTGTCCAAAGCTCTGTTTGGTAAGCATGTTCGAAGAATGCCTGCCAGATTAAGTGCATAATGGGCCTAAAGAAATGTCTCCTTTCTGAACATATTTATGACTTGAGTCTTTCTCCATAATTCCTTTCTGTTTGATATGTGAAGTAAAAGAACATTTAGATGCTTGAGAAACATAAAAATCAAAACAAGTATGCATAATAAGGAAATTTTGGTTTTGACACAAATTGGTTATGGCATGTATGAGATCCACTTCAAATGTTTATTATCAAATGATATTTTTTAACGATCAGTCACGTTTAGAAATAAAAAAAAAAAATCTTTTTCTACCAATAAGCAACTGTTCATGCAGAAATAAAGGTAATGAGCCATATGAAAAGAAAATACAAACTAAGCTTTGCATTATTAAATTTTGTACAATAGCAAACTATCTCAACATTTGCAATACTAGTCTGCTGCTATTATTGGTTGACTAAAGTAATGTTTTATACCTCTTAGTAGGCAGCTTCATCCCACACTGGTGTTATTCAATGGAATACACTAAAGATTAGTTTTCCTTAAACTTCTGAAAACCAGGATAACTAGATTGTTATTTTACAGTCTCCCACTAGTGACTCACTTCGTCTTGACATTCTGATGAGTATAAAATTCAAAGCCGATTAAAAGGATAAGCACAGACAACATAAACTTATCAATACAAGATTTTTTTTAAAAGACGCTAAAAGCATTTTCTACTGCTGTTCTCACTGCTTTCACATCTTACTAAACCCCTCTTCCGTCAGGGGTTAGCTACAGTCATGATCAAAGGAGCACTGAAGTAAAGTTCTCAAAATAAAGGTGTGCAAGAGACAAAGTGTTTTCACTGAGACTTTAGTGAAGTATTTGGTGGGGGGGTGGCAATCCAAGCATCCCAGGTTGCAAGTAATTTTTTAATCAAAATAGGCAGAGAATGCATGCAGGGACACCCACTTCTTCACAGGTAATCAGCAATACAGACGGTCTTCAGGATTCTTTGGTAATCTGTGGATGAAAGTGAATTCAGAGGCAAGCTTATATCAATTTAAAAATAGAGGTTTGTTTTCTGTTACGAAGTAGACAAAATGTAACAGATCCATGAATTGCTTTATCCAAACTATCTTTGTCCTTGTTTGAACACAAAGGAATGACCCTATCTATGTTTTCATTAGTAATTTTATTCAAAGTATCTATGAAGTTTTGAAGTGTATACTGATTCTTTCCAGTTATTGCCTGTTTATTCAATCATCTGAGTAGTTTTGCCATGTATGAACTGGATTCCTTTTGGAGCATTTTAACCAACACTTGCATTCTCAAAGCTCTCCACGTGCACTTCAGTGTCTAATTTAAATGCTATGTTGTGAGTTGGTATGGGTGATGTACCACGACAAATGTCTCCAGAGAGTGTCGAGCAGGCCGGGCACAAAAGTTATCACTTAGAGTTCCTGCAGCATGTTGAAGTAATATCCAAGCAAAAGAAAGGCACCAGTGTTGTGTGCACCTTTGTGTTTGGGGGACTTCTTATGACTTTTTTCCTTTTTGGAGATCCCACATGGGGCTGTGGAATCACTTTGGATTTAGAAAGGAAGAATGTCTAGCAGGACAGCATTTAGGATGTGAAGCTACCTCCCTCCCTGAGTTTAGCAGACAGAATACAGACAGATGTAAGAGACAAGGGTAGTGATACAGCTAGCAGAGATAGACAAAAAGGTAATGACAGAGACAGAAATGGAGATGGAGACAGACAGGTAGATACTTTCTACTCAGTGCAGTTCTCCGTAGATGAATACCTCGTGCTTTGTGGAACCTCTTTACTAGACAAATTCAGAGCGTTTTCTTAATGCAGGTGGCAAAAGTGTGGTATGAAGTGGGTTCAAGCACTGACATACAAACACTACAGACTGCTCCTGTTATGTTTTACCCACTATTCATCAGTGTACATCCCACCGACCAACAAAAACCTGTTTCTGTGTATTTGGTCTGGCTGAGATGGAGTTAATTTTCCCCATAGCAACCCTCATAGTACTGTGTCTTGTATTGGTATCTAGAAAGGTGTTGATAATGCACCAGTGTTTTGGGTACTGCTGAGCAGTGCTCACAAAGCACTTCTCCAACATTCACCCCCTGCCCCTCACCGGTAGGCTGGGGGTGGGTAAGATCTTGGGAGGGGACATAGCCAAGACAGCTGACCCAAATTGGCCAAAGTATTGGTATACCATATGGTATTCCATACCATATGACATCTGTTCAGCAATAAAAGCTAAGAGAAAGGTAGAGGAAGGGTGGGCATTCCTTATTATGGCATTTGTCTTCCGAAGCAACCACTATGTGTACTGAAGCCCTGCTTCCTCCGAAGTGGCTGGACATTGCCTGCTGATGGCAAGTATTCTTCTGTTTTCCTTTGCTTCCATGTATGGACTTTGCTTTTGCTTTATTAAACTGCCTTTATCTTGATCGACAAGGTCTTTTTTCTGTCTTATATTCTCCCCTCATCCCGAGCCCTGCTGAGAAGGGGAGCGATAGAACAGCTTGGCAGGCATCTGACATCCAGCCAAGGTCAACTCACCATACCCTGGAAACCTGAGGGGTACTGAAAAAGAGGCTGGCTTTTGGTAACAGAACAGCTCATTGTGTCCTCACAAAGAAACAAGGACTAACAAGTTTCTTCCTCCTCTGCAGGTATCCTTAATGAACAGGGGACTACAAAGTTATTGTCCTGCCATCTCATGCTTGTATTGCTGCAAGCAAGAGGCATCCTAGAGGGCCTTCCCTGGCACCTCAGTGCTAAGCCACTGCTTTGGAGGAAAGAGGAGAAAGGAAGGAGGGGGACCATGAAAGTTACGACAGAAAGGTGTCTCCAGGATACTCAGCAGCGCTGATCTACAAGATGCCAGACAAATCCTTTGTCCCCTCAGAACCACTAATCCATGTTCCCAGGCAGCCATTTCCTGGAGCCTTTCCAATGGTCCAACCTCTACTTCCTAACCATTATCATGTTTTCATCCTCTGAGCTACAGTCACTTCTCTCACAACCCTTATAAAGCTTCCCACTCCCTCACAACCTGTGTCTTAATTATTTGCAAAACAGCAAGCAGGCAATTTCCTGTTTTTCTCTCACTCACATCCCAAAAACTAACAAATGTGCACACACACACACACACAAATTCTCTAATTTTTTCTTTTTTTCCTATACTCCAGACAAGGCCTGTAAAGAAAATAGGCATGCTTCAGAAGAAAGGAAATCACAGTCAAAACCACCAGTCAAAACCTTCAGCTAATACACAGAAAAAGTCAAAAAGAATATAAAGGGACATGCTCCCTAACACTTCCACTTAATACTTTTCAATTCTTCTGTGATGGGAAACTGTAGATAATAAATCTTTGTTCTCAGCATCTTTCCGGGTCTTTTAGATGTCTATCATATGTCCCTCAGGCATTTCTTTCCCAGGTTGAAGGACTGTAATCAGTGTATGATCAGTAAACCATTCCATGTTTTCAATAATTCTTATTACTCTTCCTTGCAGTTTTTACTGTTCTGTCTTTATTGTAAGATACAGCGAATAGTTCATGCAGTACTGCAATAACTTGTAACTTTGATTTAGCACTTTGGGCTTCTAAAGAAATTTTTTCTCCCTTTGAAAATGAGTTTATTCTGCTGTTTCATTTCAGAATGATTTAGAACTGTACCGTCCTTCCAAAAGTTTTCATGATTACGTTTGGTGTGATTATCCAGAATTTTTAATTTTTATGATCTCATTATGCTTTCCTCCCTCAAGAAATTCAAATCTATACTCTTCCCTCATTATGAAGAAAAGCATTCTATCTGTTTGTTTTCTGTCTCTTAAAACATTATCAAGTCACAACAGTACTCACTTTACGGAAGAGCTTAGTATCTTTACTAGGCAGTGGTAAAGTATTTTTTAAAGTCTTTTGTGGTGGAGTCTGTCGGTAGATATTTGAAAAGTAAATTGTATTTTATAGACTGCCTGTCTAGATGCTTTAAATACTTGAACACATTTCAGAAGATGAATACATACTATAAAATGTGTATCCCAAATGTATATTAACCTGTGTATCTATTTATACTGTTATTTACTTGTTATTTCTGTTTATCTGTTATGAAACTCAGATTTGCAGATCTATAGTTCCAAAGGTCAGATTAAAGCCCTGTTTTATATCTGTTTTCTAAGCTGCTTCTATCACCAGAATGCTATGTTATAGGTAGCTTAAAAAGGTTCATATTAAATTTCTTTAACTTTTTGGTGTTAAATATAATCTTGTCCTGTTTCTTTAATACTTTATTGATTCTAACTCCCCTCCTGCTAAAATTCATTTGAGAATTTGACCATCAGATATTTCCCTTCTTAACAATAGGTTCCAGGTGCAAACTTTTTTATACTTGCCTGTGATAAACATCAAAGCCAATAATGCTTTTTTTTTCTTCTATGCTTTGAATTCTCCAAGCAGTTATTTCACACAATTTACACCTCATCTACAGTGTGTTCACTGGCTATGTTGAGTTTTATTGTGGGGTTTTTACCCTTAAGAAGTTACTCGTTTAAATCTTTTTTTTGGCATGACTTTTTGATGCATTACATTTAACGTCTGAAAATTTATGTTCTTCTCTACGGTCTCATTTAAACATGATGCTTGCACTTTAAGGAAGTCTTTTGTTTCTAATAGGCATATTCATTCTGCTATTTAAACACCAAGGCCTTATTTCTTATTTTAGGATTTTGTCTAATATAGTATAGATTTAATCTGAACCTTTAGTCTAACGTCTTTAAGCACTCTCTACTAAATCTGCAAGAATTTTATACTTTTGGATGTGCTTTTCTGTTTATCACTTTTTTATTATTATTTCTATGTATTTTCCATTTTTAAAGGTAAGTCTTACTGTGAATAATCAGTATGATTTTCTTCCAGTGATCAGGATAGAGAATTTGAATACATTATGGCCAATAGTATAGTGAGGGTGTTTCAGATATTTATACCAGATCCCTCACAGTACTTAGAAAACACCTAACAGTGGCTTCTGATTCCCTTAGCAGTTGCTCCAAGAAAGGCTAATTTAAAGAGTTTAGAAATGTTTTCTCTGCTTTGGAGTCTGACATTACATTTACTTATTTTGCACAAGAGTAGATAAATTCTTTCACCCTGATTTTTTATTTTTTTTTTTTTTATTATTACATCCTTTACAATGGCCTTTAAGATTTCATGGTTATTGTCCCATATTTGTTGGTTTATTGATAAAACTCTAATATCATTCTTTCACTATAGAAGAATTGAATGCAATTCAGAGAAATTCTATACAGCATAGTATTACACTTAACTTTCTTACCTTTTTCCTGTAATTAGCTTTCTGTTCCTTGAAACCTGGTCCTGTCATCTTCAGTAATACTGAGTAGTATCTTATCCTGTAAGAAGCAGTAATACTTATGGATAAAGCACTACTCATTCTGATTGCATCCACACTCTGTCCTTAAATTATTTTAAATAATAAACAACAGTTGTGGTCTTTTTTATAGCTTTCTTTGTGAGATTGGTTTAGTTTTTATGTAAAATATCTCTCCTATAGATATACTACTATCTGGGAATATATTTCCAACCTGCTGTTAGAAAATGGACAAGACTCATAATTTTGATGATACTCTTACAATTCTCAAAATCTTAATTTATTTTATGTTCTATTAATTATATTACATTACTTTATATTTATGATGTTATATTACATTAAATTGCATTATGTATGAAAATATACATTTTATAAATTGATGCATTTACTAGTTCATACTTAAATCTATACATGTATAATATATACTTAAATTAGTATTTATATTAATGTAAACAACAATCTGGTGATATAATGTTCTCAGTCCTGGCTGAATTTGAGCTTAATGAAAAGTAACTCAATTTTAGGGAAAAAATTGAAAGTGGATGCTTTGCTATAAGTAGAGTGAAATTTGATGTAAAAGTCACTCTCAAGCAGGCACAGAGTATCATTCACTTGGACACTTTAAGGTCATGTACATTCTTAAGAACAGAAGTATAATGTGAAGGTTCTCAGTACTATTTAGACCTACAGACAGAGAGCTTGGATAAAAAAGAAAATTAAGAAAAAGTTCACAGGGAAACATACAAAAGAAATGTATTTAAAAATATGCTGGACTGATATTTTGTTTTTGTCTTTTGGTAATATTTACTCTAGATTAAGATGCATTTGTTTAACTGTTGCCAAATATACTCAGAAACAATTTAGCAATTACCTCCTTCAAAATAGCTGATATTCTAAAATATTTTAGTACTAATTTTGACTTTTGTTTGATAGTCTGAAGGGACTTAATGCACCCTAACATGTTATCAGCCAAGTTTGTGATAAAAATGTACATTAATGGTATTGCATCTCTAAAATATTTAGAGATTCTGATTTGCACGTAATCTCACAAAGAACAGACTGGTGATTATCTAACTAAATACATATGAGAGGTAACCTCTGTAATTTTCATGTACTATATCAAAGATTTGAGACATATATGTGTCCTGGTTTGAGGTAAAACAGAACCAGTTTTCTGTTCAGTAATTTTACTTTGCAGCCAAGCCTCTTCTAACTAACTGGGCTTTCTGAAATTAACAGCATATTGTTCAGACACTGTTCACTCCTAGAAATAGAAGATCTGATTGTTTCTAATTTATGCCAAGAAATGGTATGCAGAGAGACTTTTGCTTATACTTATTGCTATAACAACCAAGGCCAGATAACTTTGTTATTTGCCCCATTGGAGGGTCGGAAGCAGAAAAGCGTACAGGGGTCACACCTGTGGGGAGGAGCGGATAGGACAGGGGACCCAAACCTGACCAACAGGGTATTCTGTCCCATCTGCCTCATGCTCAGTATAAAAGCTGAGGGATCAAAGGGTCAGCTTTCTACCCAAATAGTACAAATTCCAGCTTGCTCAGAAATTAAAACAAACAGCTTCATCATTCTTAAGTGAAATATTTTATCATGCCTTTAGAGAGCTTTGTTTAAAGTTAATTAATGCAATGCTGCTTAACCTGCCAAATATGTTGTATGGTTTTATTTGCTCTTTGTGTTTGTATGTGGTGGTTTAAATGTGCTATTTTACTGTGGTTTGGGATGCAGATCTGTAATATGATTACTTGGATAACAGTTTTACCGGCGTGTCTCGGGCATCATTCAATGAATTCTATTACTAATTACACTTTTGATTTTACCTGGAGAAAGTTTACTTCACCCTTTGATGCTTATGCCAAATTGACACCATGAGAGCTAGGGGCTGGAAACTTTTTGGGCGGTTTTGAAAATGAATGTTAATTAATGAACAATTAAGGTTTCATAATTGTAGCTTCGTCTCCTAAATATTCTTTTTTAACTTACCAAAGATATTATTTTAGATGTTTATGGTATAGCAATCATTTTCCTCTCCTGGTTATTAGACGTATAGCTCTGGCCAAAACCAAAGGCAGTGAAATTGTGGTTACCTGAACTAATAAATCTAACCCTACGAAAAAGGACAAGTGTTGTTAACAATAGTCATCTCTTCTACTGAAATTGCAAGGAGCTTGAGGAACAGGGGCTGACAAAACCGTTTGCACCAATGTATTCTTGATAATCTTAGAAGTATAAACTGCCAGTATTAGCTAGGATGCCAATACAGGAAATCATTATAACTTTAAAATAACTTTCCTGAAGATCTCCTGAAATATGTTAAATGCTTTGTGTCTAAGAAAGGAAAGCAATCATGTTTCTAGATGGAAGGGATGAAGATTGTGTTTTCTGCAGAACAGATAATGTTTGTCAATGAAGCCCTTGCTGTAGGAATGTGATAGAGAGAATACAGTAGATGTGGGGTTTTTTTTTTCAAGATTAAATTGATGCAATCTATTATATTATTTTAATTGGGAAAGTCTTCAAAGATGTTTATGTTGACTTTCTCATTTTCTCACACAGAACTGAAAGACTTAATTATGTGAAATGGATTTTAGGAGGTTCTTGCAAAAGCAAATAGTAAAATTGTAAAATAAAACATTCATACTTATTGCAAAACTATTAGCAAGTTTATTTGGGTTTTTTTGTTGTTGTTGGTTGGTTGGTTGTTTTTTTTTTCCCCTGGTCCTGGAAAAAATGTCAAGCTAAATTCACAGAAGGAAGAAATTTTGTTCGGGAAAGGGTGCACAGCATGATTCATTGGGGTTTAGGAAAAAAATATTAGAAATTCAGTAGTACATAGTACGTGTATAATTTATAAAAAAATATACATATATTGAGGGAATGCACTCAGAATGGTTTCACTGTTAGGGGTGAATGATGAAAAAAGTTTGGAGACCACTGATCTAGACTATCACCTGTGTTATGATCAAGGTTTATATTTCCTACCATTAAAAAAGACAACAAAAAAAAAGGAAGTCAGTAACTAGGTCAGTTTCCATCTGGTGGAAAGAGAAACAGACAATACAAGCACCAAAACATACAATTTTTCATCTGTCGAGCTGCCAAAACTGCAAGGACATCTTGAGACAGGTATTTACATTTAAAAAAAAACAAAATGAAGCAACAGTGGAATTGGTTGATATTGTGTTTCGAATTTACAAAATGAGATCCATGCAATCTTGAAGCTCCTGAAAAAGCATCTGAAAATCATCGTAATTTTTCTATGATGTTTAAGCCAACATTCAAAATCTTAAAAAGAGTCTTGAATGACTTTGTTTGAATGACATATTAGTTGGTTAGCTCTCCATTTTATTTTACTGTTTTGGCTTTCCAACCTTGGCTTTAAAATCAGAGTAAGACATATTGGCGGAAAAAAAAGTAAGAGGAAGAGGGAGTCATATCATTCATTCGTACCAATATACTAGTCAAAAGGCACTAATGGCAGAGGTGATGATCATCCAGCAGAATCTCACAGTTCCAGGAAACAAAAAGCAGTAAATCCTTTATCTGTGCTGTAATCTTTTGTTTGTCAGAGCAATAAGCCATTCAGTTATCAAACATCGAGATTAGAAAGCAAATGAACTCTCACACATTTACCTTACCTGCCACACCTCTCTGCAGTGTCAGAGTAATTAATTCTGAATTTTTTATTGTCTGTTTTTCAAAAGGAATCAAAATGCATCAGGCCTCTATGAAAACAGACGTGTTGTGACCAGTATATTTAGGGCTGCATTTATGCCATCTTGAATGGGAAGTTAAGTGCTTTTGTTACAGGTAAAGAATACCTCATTGGATTAACAAGAATTCAGGAGTGTGTTTGGCACACTGAATCAAGATTAGTAGCATTATTATCAAGCAAATTACTAAGTATTAATTATTTCAATTCCTTTAATGTGCCCTGTAATAGAGATGAAATAATGATGGATCTTCCTCAAGAATTGCTGGCTTTGTCATTTTCTGCCTATTCTTGAAAAACATGCTATTAGAATATCATATCTGAAGTAGCATTCAGCACATCACACCTCAGTAATTAAAAAATGTACAAAATAAAATTTAGAAGTTACAAACTTAGATTGTTCTTTAATTTTAATACAAATACTATAGTAACTAAATCCAACATATATTTTATTACAATAAGTGGATAATACTGTTTCAAAAAGTCTTTAATCTAGGAATTTCCTATGCTAGGCCGTGTTCTTTATTTGTGGAAGTGAAACCCAGTCTTTTTTCACAGTTTTATAAATTGTAAACAAATGTACTTATTATGAACACATGAGCATATTTTGTCCCTCAGAGTGTGAGTTCTGTTGCATTTTAATAATTTAAATTATATCAAATATAGATAAATGTGAAATGTGATCTGAACAATAAACCACTAGTTCTGTAGCCTCATCTGTGACCTGAGTGGGTGTTAGTGCTTCTCATCTTTCTCCAACTGCAGCCATTTCAATTTGAAATACTGCTGGAGAAACACCCTGTTTCACTCTGTGATTTTAGAACACTGTGGACAAAATTGATTTTCCATACTTACATTGTGATTAATGCTGATTATAAGCCAAAATGTGCTTAATAGTTTTTTTCCTCTCTCTTCCAAAAAAAAAAAAAAAAAGGAAGATATATCAGAAGACGTAGGTTCTGATCCCCACTTTCTGATCCCTGAGTACACCTCTGCAGCCTTAACTTTCCATTTAAGATGGCATAAATGCAGCCCTAAATATCCTAGTCACAACATTTCTATTTTCATAGATGCCTGATGAATTTTGAAGGTACTTTTTGAAAGATAAAGTATTTTTTCTTGTAGTTTTTGTATTTACTGATTTATTTTCTAACAAAAGATCAGGTTCCAACTCAAAGAGAAAATAATTAAAAAAAAAAAAGATAATAATTTGGTATGGCACAGCTGTACTGATCTGGGATATTATATGTCTGTCGCAGGTTTCCATCCTCTTGTATGGACCAGATGCTATTTATCATCATCATGCACCACAGCATTTTCAGTCCTAATGCATATCTCATCTTTTCCAAAAAGGAAGGTGTGTTCTGTTTTAAAAAGAAGTATAGTTTAACCAAGTAGTTCAGTTTAAACAATAGGAGGTTTACTAATCACAAACTTCATCTGACACAGAGCATTTCAGACACATGATATTTGCACGTGTGTGCATAGTATATAGTATGTGGTATTTGTCTTGTATTATTTGTTATACAGTATATATACTATATACAAACATACAGATCAGATTTGCACAAGGAGGTGCTGGTTTGTTATGATCGCAGTAAGAAAGACATTTAGACTCCATCAAGTATCACTTTAAATGCAATTTATTAGAGCTAACGGTGTAAGAAAAAAGATAATATAGATAGTATTACACCCATTAAAATGCTGGGAAACCCAAGTTTTGCAGCATTGATTGGTCTTTCAGCCAGAGTGTATCATGCTGTACAGATCTCATTGATGGAAAGCTTACCTGACAGTTTGGTCTTTTGAGCACTTACAGTATTTTCTTTGATGAAAACTATTGTATTCACCATTTTTAGTTCACAGGAGAACTTGCTGCACTTTTAGAGAAAGACAAGGACACATAGGTGGTATAGATGCCGGTTCCAAATGGAGGCTGACTATACATCTCATTATGACTGGCTGGAGAAGTTTATTCTGTGGACAAAAGATATGCTCAACACAACATGGCTGGTTTTCCAGAGGGGATCACCACAATCGGTATAACCTAATAGCAGCATCAATAATTCTCATAAAGAAGTATTCTTATTGAGTCCTTGCAACGTGGTAATCTCTTCTCAATATCTGAAACTCTTTTCCTGTGTTTTTAATATTTTTTTTATGCAGTGTTGCGTTCCACAGACTGTCAGAAATGTTAAAAACATTGAACTTGCATGCTTATTTACCTTTTAGTTATGCTGCTATGTGGTTAATATAGCAGCTGATTAATGATAACAAGGATGCTAAGGAAGCAGGTATCACTTTTCACAGCTGACATGATTTCACCTTCTTTATCTTGGTCTCTTGGAAACTAGCAAATCTTAAAATTTAATGTTCAGTTACAAAGGCTTTTGATCCTTCTTACTGGGTTCAATCTTGTTTACATCACATGCTACTGGTAAAATGTAATATTTTGTCTCATGATTTATTAATTAATTTAATTGCTGATCTATGTCAAGAGAAATGGAATAGCATTGCATTACTTGTGATGAGCGACTGGAGGATTCTTCCTATACTCTGCTGCATCATGTTACTGACACTTCAGCTGGTCCCTATGTGCTCCAAATGTCCAATCAAACACTTCTTAATTAACAAGGAGGTCAGATTATATTATTATTCCCTTTGCTTGGTAACTGTCTTGTCTTATTTCTGCCTTCCATTCTTTCCAGTTTTTGGAGCCAGCTGGAAACTGGAAACCTTAAGAAATTTAAGTGATTTCAACTGTGCAATTAGTATTCATATGAATAGTAAGAAGTAGCCAGGCCATGCTGGGAAGCCAGAAAGTCCTGCCAAATCACAGTCCTCTGTGAGATGGAGCTGTAACTCATTTTGAATGTTTTATATTTGACTGTGACTAAAGGATTATCTCCAAATGTGAGAACTTAACAACAAGAACTATCTGAGAAGAGACAAGATTTTCCAGAAATATGTCTTATAAAAAAAGAGTTTATTGCATAAAGGTTTAGAAAGCATTAATTTGCTGGCAAACAACACAGAGGAACTGGATTTACTTCATCCCACATTGCTTTCTTAAGCATCGATTGATACTCACATCTGCTGCTATTTACAGTAACTGTGTTTCTGAACGTCTACATACTGTCTAGACTACAAATTTGCTGTAACATTTCCTTTATCTGTAAATAGAGCAGTTAAAATTGGAAACTGTAATATAGTGCTTTGATTGCTACATATGAAAAATGATTATTTTTATATTCTGTTGACATTATTTTGCTTTATTGATTCATTAATGTATCATAATAATCTTGCAGTTGAAGGTCTTTATGTTGGCACTGTGATCTGAATCTCACCAGAAGATGGTTTAGAGATTCAGGAAATTAGTCTAATTGAAATGCAAAGACCTGCAAGGGGAAAAAAACAACTTTTTTCAATACTCATTTTTTTGTCTATATTCTGTAAACTATATGTACATAGTACATATACATACTTAAAAGGTCAAAGCAAAAAATGTAGGCTATTTATTGCTCCAAAATCAGAGAAAGTGAAGAAGTAAACATATTGCTGAGGATTAAAAATATTGATCTTAAAAAGGAAACACAGTAAACAAATACTTGGGGTGATGAGAGGGCTAAGACAGTCCAGAAAATCCAGGCAATGGCAGTAGGGAATTTAACACTCCTTGAAGAGGTCGAAAGCTTATGGGTAAGAATTAGAGACTGCGGCAAAAAAGGGAACCTTGTGGTTGGTGTCTACTATAGGCTGCCCAGTCAAGGGGATCATATTGATTTAGCCTTGTTGCTCCAGCTATGGGAGGCATTGCACTGGCAGGCTCTCATCCTGCTGGGGGACTTCAACCACCCTGACATCTGCTAGAAAAGTAGCATGGCAAGTTATAGGCAATCCAGGAGACTCCTGGAATGCAATGAGGATAACTTCTTAAGCCAGGTAATAGACAGTCTGCCAGGGGGCCTGTGATACTGGGCCTGTCAGCCACCAACACGAGTTAGTTGGTGACATCAAGACTGGAGGCAGCCTGGGCTGCAGTTATCATGCACTGGTGAAGTTTGCAGTCCTGAGGGACGGAGGTCAGGCAAAGAGTAAAGTCAGGACCCCGAATTTTAGGAAAGCAAACTTCCAGCTCTTCAGGGATTTAGCCAATAGGACCCCCTGGGACACGACCCTCAGGGACAAGAGAGCAGAACAGAGCTGGCAGATCTTTTAGGATGCTTTCCTTAGAGAGCAAGAGTGCTTGATCCCTAGATGTAAGAAATAAAGAAAGAAGGGTAAGAGACTGGCATGGCTGAGTTGAGACCTGTTGGTCAAACTAAAGAGAAAGTTAGAGATGCAGAGGCAATGGAAGCAGAGACAAGTATCCTGGGAGAAGTATAGAGATGCTGCCTGATTGTGTAGGGATGGGGTCAGAAAGGCGAAGGCACAACTGGAGATGAACATGGCAAGGGACACAAAGAATAATAAAAAAGACTTCTACAGGTACATCAACCAGAAAAGGAAAGTCAAAGAAAGCATAACCCCCTTGATGAACAAGACTGGCAAACTGGTAACAACAGACAAAGGGAAGACTGAGGTGCTCAACAACTTTTTTGTCTGTCTTCACTGGCAACCACTCTCCCACACCACTCAAGTGGATGGACCACAAGTCAGGGACTGGGGGAGAAAATTCTTTCCCACTGTAAGAAAAGATCAGACATAATTCTGTGGGACCTGATGAGAGAGTTGGGGTTGTTCAGCCAGGAGACGAGAAGGTTCCTGGGACACCTTCTTGCAGCCTTTCAGTACTTAAAGGGGGTCTACAGGAAAGATGGGGACAAACTTTTAGCTGAACCTGTTGTGATAGGACATGGGATAATGGTTTTAAACTAAAAGAGGACAGATTTAGACTCGATAGAAAGAAGAAATTTTTTACAATGAGAGTCATGAAACATGGGAAGAGGTTGCCCGGAGAGGTGGTAAATACTCCATCCTTGGAAACATTCAAGGTCACGTTGGACGGGGTTCTGAGCAAGCTGATCTAGTTGAAGATGTCAGTGCTTATTGCAGGGGCAGTTGGACTAGTTGACCTTTAAAGGTCCCTTCCAACCGAAAATATTCTATGGTTGTATGATTCTGTGATTCTATGTTAATCATTCTGTATTGCCTATAACTGGAGCATACATAAGTATCTTAGATTAGATACCTAAATCCAGGATGGCTGACTTTAGACTATTGATAGCCCACATTTATTTCTGTCTGAATTTTTTGCAATGGTTGATAATCATCAATAGTTATCTTATTTAAAGCAGACAGATAGTAGAGCATGCATAAAACCAGAATCAGGGAAGTATAATAATGCTTTTATTATACAATAAACAAATGGTAGCAACAAAATTATATTCAGTGATATTCAGTGAAGTAGAAGTAGTTCTGATTTGTGAAAGCAAGAAATTTAAAAGAATATTAGAGGCTACTAGAGGACAGTGACTAGAAGGCATATCTTCAGCACTTTTAAATACTTTTTCTTATTTTACCTCCATTGAATACATAGATAAGTTTTAGAACTTTAATGTTTTACATTACAAAATTTGAATATATAGATTTCACTATTGATGTTTATCCATACATAATATATCCTTTTGAAAACTGATAAGTTATATGCAATATTTACTATTATGAAAACAGTTTTGTTATTATTGCACATTTTCTTCAGTGTTGTCTTAGAACTAATTTTCCCAGGAAAATCCTCCTCTATTTATTTCTAAATATTTTTAAATGTAATAATATTTATTGTGTTGCATTCTTAAGCATTTGTGGCCATAGGTTTTTCTCTTTCCAAACCTTAGAATTTAGAAAAAAATTCCAATGCTGTGATTAGTAGATGAGAGAAGCAAATGTTGCAGATTTAGTAAGACAGTTGAAGACAGATAACATTTCAAACAGTACTTGCAGCAAACGCAAATATAGATACAATTTTCAAAGGATTACTTTTCTTCTTACTAATATTTTTCCTGTAGTAGAAAACCATTGTCTGTAATTATGGCTTTGGCATGTATAATTTTATAAATTTTGTTTTAGTCATGCTCATTATTCCTAAAATTAGAAACCAGTACAATTTTTATAATTAAAAATCACTGTAACACTTTATTTCAATATGAAGTTAATTCAGTGACTTCATGTCTAAAAATTTTAAGGCCATTTGGTTGTTTTGGTTCATCTTAAGAAAGAAAAAAAGAATGTCACGCTTCATAATATTTTGTCTGTTGAATTCTGAATTGAAACTTTGAAATATTACTTTTTTATCTTAATTATTTTAATATTGCTTAGAACATCTGAATTTTTCTCGGAATGATAGAACATCCTTACCAAGATAGCCTGTCTTTAATGGATCATTGCAGTATGAAGGCAAAAACAAAAATAAATCTTGGACACTGACTGCTACTGCAAATCACAATCTAATGTTAGCATAGTAAGGAATAAACAAAAATACTCAGGGGAAAAATAATGTTTATTTGAATAAAATCAAACAGTAAAATTTTCTCTTTGCAAAGGTGTGCATTATATATTCCTGTGGTTTT
Source organism: Ibidorhyncha struthersii (assembly GCA_013398815.1). Classification (NCBI taxonomy): domain Eukaryota; kingdom Metazoa; phylum Chordata; class Aves; order Charadriiformes; family Charadriidae; genus Ibidorhyncha; species Ibidorhyncha struthersii. Next base: position 112,486 of record VZSZ01003683.1, read on the forward strand.
TTTGGTTTTGTTTTTTTTTTCTATTATATAGAAATAGTATATAAATGAGCCCAGCCATCCTTCCTTTCTACTTTACTGATTACAGCAAAAGGTGTCAAATCACCTCAACTCTGAGCATAATTGTTTGAGGTGCAGCTGTGCTAGAAATAAGATGACTTCAGGGTAAGCATTTATGTAATTACACAGAAGGGAAGTTATTTCCAGGAGATGTACATTTGGAAAAAAAAAAAAAAAAGCAATAATGCACAGTTACTATCAATAATGTTGCAAAAATTCAGACTAAATACTTTAGAAGGTTCTATATAACAGCCAGATCTAGTAATGACATTAAATTTTATGGTCATGATTACATAAAAAATAACCAAATATATTGGATGGAACAATTTCATTGTGGTCTTTATTTCGTCATTTTTTATCACCCAATTGTTTCTACCAACAAAGCATTCAGTATTACAGTCTTTGTTAGGGGACTGGTTGTTTTTGTCATTTAAGCTGATGCTTGCTATTCAGTACAGTCTAGTAATATGTCTAAATTACCTTCCACAAATTTTTGTCATGGGGAAACTAAAAGTCAAATACAGAACTGGTGGTTCTCAAGAGATATTTGTTTTTTATTTAACAATACTTTATCAATGATTTTCTCATGTATTTCAATTCTGATAACACATATCTTCAAGAAATTGGATGCCAAAAGGACAACTTAGTATCCAGTAGATCCCGGTGCAGATATGCTGAATTGGATGAGGCACTGAACTCTAAAGTCAAATAGATAATATTCACTGTGGCAAATGTTGTTACTGCATAAATTTCTGGATGTTAAGGTGTTAGAGATTAGCTTTGTTGTGTAATTATTTTTTTAACATTTCATTTTGTCTTATTAATATTTTATAATTAATTTTATAATTAAGGTTTTATAAAAGAGTTATTTTATAATATTTTATGTATTATTAATTATTTGTGGAAGTAGCATATTTCTCCAAAATAATGTTTAAATAATAAATGTTCAAATAATAGATTTTATAAATGTTTGATTGCCAATAGGTAAAGAAATACATTATTTCAGGTTACATGATAATAAATAATTAAACCATTCTCACATCTCCCTTCCCCAAGGAAACTATATTTTTTTGGTGGTTATTACTCTTACTAGAAATAGCCTAGTTGCCAAACAAAATGTCATTGGAGGTAGTCAAAATATATTATTTTAAATAAGTGGAAACACATTTTTTTTTCTATTTATTTAATTTGGCTAAAACTATTCAGCTAAATCTATCTAAAATAAAAAATAATTTGCTCCCTCCTTTTTTGAAAGGGGGAGAGAGAAATTAGTCTTTCTATTAAAATGTTCATACATAACATCATATAATATTTCATGTTCTATCATAATCTAATTTATAGGTAGCAAATTATAATTTTCTCTCACATTGGCTAATGATATTTTACATGATTGTCCCCAGTTTTGAGAAACTGTTTCATTTCTGCTATAGCATTAGAAAAAATAGCCCATGCTAAAACCTATTTCTACATGTTTAAGAGAGCAATCAGGAACTGCCTGTGGAATTATGTAAAAAATAGTCTTAGATATTTCCAAGTTAAGACAGTTCTGAAATAAATTGTGTTGAGTGATTATGAATTAATGCTCTGACACAATATGTAGGATGTCTTCTTCAAGACAGCAAATAAGAGTGGAGAACAAGATGTGTAAACACTTAATTATATTACCATTATCTGTGTGTGGAGGGATGAAATAAACATCCTCCCCACAAGACCTTCATTATTAAGGAGTTACTTCAAATTTATATTTTTTCTTTGAATGTTCACAGTTATTATCGAATCAATAATAGTCTTCTTGGAACTTACGCTAATATAGAATAGTGTTTTTTTAATTAAAAAGAGACAAGCTTTATATATAATTTTGTGGGAGGCATCCTATTGAATTAACTGTGGCCTTGAATGAAACATCTAGTATATCCTCACCTTTTACAGAGAGAAAGTACACCAGTCTATTGTCCTACACAGACACCTAGCTAGGTAGGGATTCAGATGCCTTGGTACTTTGCATCTCTTTTCCCAAAGTATAGGGTCCACCAGGATATCCTGTAGTCCCGTATTTTTTGATCTAATGGTCATATTGAACCCTGCTGGTTGGTGTTTCTCCTCATCACCCTGAATTTGTGCGAGAAATTACTCTGTATCCATCCAAAAAGGCTACTTCCCCCTCCCCTCCTTTACTTTAAGAAGGTGCTATCCAAGATATGCCATTAAGAAAAGTCTTTTTTTTTTTTTTAACTGTAAGTGCCTAGTTATCTGTGGATTAGTTTTGGTCCTCTATTACATCACATCAGTGCATGACTGAATGGATTTTTTATGATTCCTCTTTTTTGGAGAATCAAATAGTCTAACAGTGAAGTGAACTTGGGTCCATAAACTATTTCCCTCCTTTAAAGTCCTTGTTTCCATCTCTGTGCATAAGTCATCTTTTCCAAAAACACCTTAAAAAGGGTTATTAATCTTTGTCAGCTTTGCCTTTTGTATCTCTTAAGCTGGGCTAGTCAAATTCCCACCTGAGTACCACACATGAAGATTGGAGTTGTGCTATGCAAACATAAAAAAAGTCAAAGCCAGTCAAATATAAGAGCACAGATGAAGATGGTGTCAGTATATGAAACAAACAAACAAAAACTTGACTGAAAATATCAGTGAAAATTGGGAATTACTTAAGTTTTATTTTTCAGTAATTAAGCGGTGTCATCTGAGATTTAGAAGTATGACTTTGAATATTGATCTGTATTTGTAATCAAAACTGCTTTTTATCAAATAAACATTTGATAAGGCAGATACGAGTGTCAAGCACAGCTGGTTATGACATAGGTCATATTTTTTCCCCTTTTTCACTGTTAGTTATGGAAAGTGTGGCTCCTTAACTACATTTAATGCTATGACATGACAAAGCCGGTCCATGCATTCTTTTTGCTTCTGAGACTAAACTGAAAGCTAACAAAAGAAATTCTACTGATTTGTGCTTCAAATACTGTAACTCTCTGTATTTAACATTGTGTAACAGACTGATTGATAAACCAAGTGGATAAAAGTTGAATATGGCACAAAGCTTATGGACAGAAACTAAGGGAAAAAGTAAAATTGTAATTGAGAAAAGCAAAGCCGACTGCTGTTGATTAGCTAGCTAAAACTGGGAAATATCAATAGATCCTAAAGCAGAGTAAGAGCAAATTATTATTGGACCCAATTATCAAGGGTAATGATGAGTTTCTCCACCACTAGACACTATGCATTGAGAAGAAATGTTTGTTTGAAAAAAAAAAAGTATCAATTTATGCAAAGCATGGGAGCTGAAGTAGAAATTAATTAATTTTATCTTATCATCTATGTTCTACAGGGTATAACAGTAAATTATCATCACAAAGTCTTCTACTGTTACAGTCTTTGAATCTGTATCACTATTTTTCCTCCTGGCAACAGCGATTTGTTGCATAACATGTAGTAGGACACACAAACAAGATTTTACAAAACAGGTTATTAGCACTGTCAAGCAGATTGATATCGAGATAGATTGAGAGTTCATAAATACTAAGGTAGAGCACGGCTAACAAGAATTGCTCAGGAGGAAGATATAGGTTTATAATAGAACCCAAATTCTTGTATTGGCTATTCTGTGTTTGTGGCTGTCCTAAGGATTAAATATTTAAAGGAACATTTTCCCCTCAATGAATGTGGATAGATTTTTAAAAATGGTAAAAATACAGTATGTAGTCTGTTCCATAATCTTTCTTCCCATAGTTGTTTCCCTCTCATGTTTCCAATCTGTCTTTTACCATTATGACAAACACTAGACTCAGAATTCCTCAAAAGATCCTTTCTTTGGTGGTGGGGGTTGGGGGTCAAAGCTTCATTTGTGGATGGTTTAACAAGCCATGTCACATCCCCAAGGTATAATTCACAGCTGACTGAGAACATGGTAACTACCTTGAAAACAACCAAGGAGTGAAAGGATATAGAAAGATCGTTTAATAAATAGTTCAAGTTAGACGCCTACTTTCTAGATGTCACTCATGAAGTGAAATGAATCTCCTCCAGGTGGTGATTCACTACAGAAACATTTGAAATGCTGAAACTTCTTAAAACTTATTTATAAGCAAATGAAAACTCTGAAAACCACAACTCAGAAAGTAATACTATATATCCTATAGGTTTTCTTTTTTTTTTACACTAGCTTATTTGTTGTTAGGATTATTCAATATAAAAGTAAATACAGCATAGTTAGTAATTAAATTGGTCTAGAAAAATGGATTCACCCTGAGGTGACATTGTTTAAATTTCATTTTGAGATCAATGGCTATCAGTCATCCGTATAATGTTTACAGCAAGTGAGATGTTAACTTCTTAGCACTTTGTAGAAATGCATTCATAAAGGATAATTTAATTCCTTTTTTAATATTCTAGCTTTTTAAACATTGTGAATAAGCTCCAGGAGTGTTTGCAAGAATTCAGAAATCCTTTGACCTGTAATTAACTAGTTGGGTAGTATCACCAAAAGTTTTGCATTGATCACATCATCTGTTCTGTACTGTTCTTTTCCTTTTTACCTTTTCTTTTTACTTTCTGCGTGCATATATCCAACTGAAAGACATGACAGAAGCTGAGTGTTCTGTGAGTCATGGCTGGTCCTCACTTGGTTCTCTTCACAGAAGATGGACAGAATGAGTCACTGTCCATTCAATAGGATTCCGTCTCACTTTTCCTACACCTTCCATATGCCACTGAGTACAGCTGGTGCATTCATTTTTCAAAAGTTGAAAGTGGGATCTACTTCACCAAACTGTAGCCTTCCAGTAAGCAGCAATTATCAGTATTCTAGGTTCTGTCTCTCTATAGTCAATGGCACTTCTGAAACACCATTTGCTTTCTTTATTTTCAAGACATTATCTAAGATGGAATTAATTACACTCTTGATGTATTAATAACTTTTTGGGGAATGGATACATCACCTTCTAGAGGTGACTATCACAGCATATTCATCATGAAAGAGATCTGGCAGTTTGATCCATTGCCTAAATTTTGGTATGTGGTATCACCTGAGATTTTCTAGGGTATTCTGACTGAGAACCAAGTGTCACTCCAGAAAAATGCCATCTTTTCACAATTTTATATCTACTGGTCCCCTCTGGATACCTCAGCTACACTGCAGACACTCCAGTGATATTAGGTGTATATTTCTAGGGACATAAATAGAGCCCTAAACCTAAAAAACCTATAGGCTAAAAAACTAGTTCTCAGACAGTTAAAATTAAGTGAAATTAATTGATTTTAGGAATGTGATTGAGCTTCAGATTTTTAACACACACATGCAGTTGTCTTCATGCAAGCATCTTCATGAAGAATAAATATCCAAGATGTCACTGTAGTCAGTGGATATGTAGTCAGTACAAAAATCTATGTCACCTGAAATAGATACATTGGGCTCAGTTTCATTGTCTAAACATGTCATCCAAGGGTAATCATGATGTCATAGAGAATGTCTTACAGCCTGCAGCTGCTCCTCTAGAAACTGAAAACTTTCCATAGGTCCTGTGTCATATCTCTAGCTCCATGTAGGTGTCTCAGATACCCTACAGTATCTCAAATGGCATTTTATATCTCTGTGTAGGCAATATGCTTCAGTAGCTGTTCCGTTGGTAGAAGACAATTCCATGTATGTGTCTATAATCTGGAGCTGAATTGCATATATTGTTTTGGTAGTGTATACCTGCTATAAATTCACTTATTTTTTCTGGTTACTTATCTGGTCATCTTGTAAGATGGAACACAGTTTTCTGTTGTTTCACTGATACTGTCATTGCTGAAAGGCTATAGAGAAACTTTCAAATTAAGGCTGTGACAATGCCTGTCTCTGACCTTTGCCTTTCTAATTACCAGTTTTTTCTGTCTGGTAAGGCTAAGAGTAGAATTGAGTTAGAATTAAGAATCATATCTCACAAAATACTGTAAAATATTGTAATAACATTTTTATCAGAGTTGGAAAGGACGATATTAAAGATAGTGTTCCTATCAGAAGGGAAACTTACAAAGCTGTGGTGTAGAAGACTTGTGGATTATAAAACCAGAATAAATTACTCCATTTATTGATAAGCCAAGGATGATCATTTTATGCTTTATAAAAGTTATTCTACTAAGAATGATAAAGGTATATTAAATAGTTCTATGCACAAGACATCTTCTATTTAGCCAGTGAACCTTTTTTTCCGTGTACAGGAGAAAACTGGCCTGTTTTTTAAAAGTAGAAATCAGCAAGGGCGATTCCTTTTAATGCTCTCCATTTTTGTCTTCTGTGAAATGTCTACACCATACAGAATATGTGAAAGGAGTTTTTACAAGTGATATAAAAAAATGCTAAAGAAAAGATATGCATTATACCTTCCNTACTTTTCTGCCAACGGAAGTTTTAAAAACTACTGGGCCAGGAATGGCTATTTGTGATGGTCAGTTTGGGGAAAAAAATTTAGTTAAAACTGAAACTCCAACAACAACAGTAGGAAAAAAAAAAGAAGATGCAAATAAGTGGTTATGGAAGTAGGAGAAATGAAGATAAGGAGGCTTGTGAAAGGACTGTCTGTGTCAACAATGTTTGGATGTGAAGTGATTAGCTGGATTTCAAAATGTATGTGAAAGAGTATTGTCTTTGGTTGGAGACGTACAGAAGCTCTGAGTTAGAGTTAAGTAGAAAAACAGAAAAAGAGGTGAAAAACAATGGACAAAAGAAATAGAAATAGACAATAGGACAATAGAAATGATAGCCTTGATTTTACCTCTTACAGTTCTTAGCCATGTCAAGTTTTTTGGTTTAGACTCAAAGATAACTAAAGTTCCAATTAAAGAATAACATAGAGCATGTAACTTTTTCTTCCAATTCCTTTCCCCCGTCTCTACCACTCCTATGCCGTTTTGCTTTTTTTTGACCCTTCAGAAAAGATTGTAGCAATAAGAATATTGGAATATTCAAAAATCAGTGGGCCAGAGAAAAAATTGGGGCCAGAGGAAAGGTCTCCTGTCACTCACACCTTGAGCACATGAAACAGTTATCTTTACATACCAAGTTCTTTCAATATAGCTGAATTTTAAATTTTGTTTGGCCAAAAGATCTCCCATGTATTTAGTCTGGATTTTCATTATTACTATTTTACCAAAAGCAGTTTTATCTTACCATAGATTTTTACAGAATGTATTTTGAAGAAAAGTATTTTTTCTTCAGTCGCTACAGAGTTGGGGGTTGATTAAGGGCATAGAGAAGCTCTTTGTAAGAAGAGCTTTTCTACTATTAATCTTACTGTAGAACTAGAGGGAAAGTGACCTTCAAGTAGCCCTTCAACACTTTTTATTCAGATTCACAGAACAAGAGAGTTTACAATATTCATTCTAAGCCTCAAAAATATTTTACCTAAATAATTTATTAAAAAATTTGAGAACTCGGTAGAATCAAGGGAGGAGCAGCAGAGGAATTATATTCTCATGCGTTTAAGAACAGCAAAACTTTATCTATGTTTAAAAATAAATATTTTTTAAAAGCTAGAAGCTATGATGATTCAAAACATTTAATTATTGAGAAGGAGGTTTAACCATTTTTCCCAATTTTCTCACAAAGATATATACTACAGTTTATTAATAAAAAATGAAAGGATGCATAAGGGATAAGTAGCTTTCTCCACAGAGGAACCAAAGACTGACTTAGTAGACAAGATTTAGCTCTTAGTAAGACAAGATCTTAGCTCCAAACACCAAATATTAGATGCCTATGCATAATGCACGCATCTACATAGGTGTGAGTTGGATGTCAGACTTCAGTCTAGTTGTCACAGTCAAGGCAGTCTACAGTGATTCACCTGACCTGACATAAAAGAGTCAATTGCTTCAACATAATTTCCTACTGCCACTTGATTATCCAAGATATCTTTATGGGACAACAGATATGACACTGGACTTAGAGTAGGCTGTCATCCAGAGTAGAAACTGCAGGTCAGGCACAGTACCCTACAGTACCTAGAACTACATTAATGGTTTGATTCATTTGTTTATAGATAAGGAACTAGTGTCATTTAAAATGCCCTACAGTACTCTGCCTGATTTCTGTCTGCCAACTGCAGAAGAACCCTGATCTTCAGTGTTACAACTCTCCACCTCAGGTGGATGCTGTGAATGCCCTAATGGCACCTATGTGGAGGCACCTGTACTCAGTTCTCAAAGCTCTATTTGGATAAAAGAATCTGTCAGAGACTAATTTGTTTGCCTAAAGATTTTATGACATCAGTGTCATTTCAGATTCCCTGAGTTGACCAAGTTCCCCCCATGGGCTTGACAAACATGCTACATTAACAGAAGGCCTACAATCTGGGCCAAGAGCTGTTTGCCAGACGGCTTACCATAAAGCATCACAACTGGAACTAGATCTATATGCTCAGGTAGTGACATGCCCTCAGCATTTACTTTAGTGTGAGCTGAATCAGTTTCTAGGCTCTACTAACTTGATCTCCTCTGAGTGTAATGAGAGTTATTAGGCCATTACAAACACCTCCCAATAGCCAACTGTAATCTCTTCTCCTGTGGAACTGAATCCCATCCAATATATTAAATACTTCATAATTTGTGATAATGTACCTCAATTTCATGCTTTTTGTATGCTATCTTCTTGCATTTAGTAGGAATACTGTTGAAGCAAATAAACAAACAAACAAAAAACCCCTAACCAAACTTAAAAGGGAGAGAAAGAATGCCAAGTAACCTATTGTTACAAGCAGGCTTGAGAAGAATCACTTTCTGAATTGCGTATCCAAATCTTCTGAATTTAAGGGAGGATATACGTGATAACTTTATGCCAGACTTTTCCTGTGAATTAAAGAAAACCCTTGGTTATTTGCTGGAGTAAGGGAACATGAGGCACAACAGCCCAGAAGAACTAAAAGTATCTTTTTTCAGCATTTCCAATGCTGATCATAAAACAGCCAGTGATGCCATTTTAGACTCATCATCTTTAATAATAATGACTATGAGAGATGTTCTTGTTTTGAAATATTACATTTATTTTGTTTACCTTAAAAGGAAAGCTAAGTAAAATAATGTGCATAATGGAGGTTCCAGACTTCAAACGAGAAACTTCAACAAATTAAAGGAATTGGTGAATAATATGAGGATTCAAGGACTTGCATTTGGTATCATTAAACTAATATCAAAGTCTGTGTTTTCTTCATGCTTCCTTCTTTAATGTGCTGAAGGTGCTGTTGTGTGGTTATGGAATAAATTAAAGAAAAATAAGACGATCCAAACAACAACAATACTCAACTTGTTCTCAGTAGCAAAAAGGGTTATGATTGCTCTTTTTGAATGATTGTCAACACTAGGGAAGTGGAAGAATCATTTACACTAAAGGACAATGAAAACATATAGTGGTATTAAGTGGTGATGGATATAAATAACAAAGTTTCTGTCATTAGAAAACAATTGTTTTGGAACAACTTACCAAATATGTCAGTAGGTTAAAAAGTACAGAATCACAGAATCACCTGGATTGGAAAAGACCTGTAAAATCATCTAGTCCAATCATTAACCTAACACTGACAACACCACCACTAAACCATGTCCCTAAGCACTGTATCTACATAACCCTTAAATACCTCCAGGGATGGGGACTCCACCACTGCCCTGGGTAATGCGTTCCAATGTCTGATGAGCCTTACAGTAAAGAAAACCTTCCTAATATCCAATCTAAACTTCCCTTGGCGCAACTTGAAGCCATTTCCTCTTGTTCTATCACCTGTTACTTGACAGAACCGGTCGACTCCCACCTCTCTGCAACCTCCTTTCAGACAGTTGTAGAGAGCAATAAGGTCTCCCCTGGGTCTCCTTTTCTCCAGGCTAAACAACCCCAGTTCCCTCAGCTGCTCCTCATAAAATGTGTGGTCAGACCCCTCACCACTTTTGTTGCTTTTCTTTGCACGTACTCCAGCGCCTCCATGTCCTTCTTGTGGTGAGGGGCCCAAAACTGAACACAGTACTCAAGATACGTCCTTTTAAAAAAAAATTCAACAAATACGATATGATTTCCTGAGATTCTAAAGGACAATGCTTATGCCCAGGAGATCTTGACCTCTAGAAGAAAAAAAAAAATTGTCTGATAAAAAACACATAGTGCAAGGATAGCATGGTAAACAGAAAAAAAAAAAAAAAAGCAAAACTGGAGGATTAAAACCCCCACATTTTTACTGCCCTCTGGAAAGAAACCTCTTTCATTGTTGTATTCTCTTCTGATCCTCCTTTTGTCCTGAAATATGGCTTCTGACATTTTTTTTTCCCTGGGAAGTCCCCATAGTGCCTAATTAACTTACATTTCTGTCGTTGCAGTTAAAAGACTAAAAAAGTTTTCTTAATTATGAGTTTCAGCTTCATGAATTAACAATTGCAAACAGATCAAATGGGAATTTTGATACCTCTATTTAGACATATGGAGCAAATACATGTACCTTTATGTTAACCATTATATTAATTATTTCATATATTTTGCTTTTTATTAGTTTATTCTGTGCCCTGCATTTAATGAATGTAACATATTACCAAAAGAAAAATATATGGAATTCTGCACAGTCTATAAGTTTTTTTTAGGGAGACTGTGGGGTAAATACTATCAAAAGCATTTATTTCAGTGGAACTACATAATTTAAAATATTTTAGGAGGTTTTAGTCCTATGTCTTTATAAAGGGAATTTAAAGTGCACAGATTCATATGGGCCTATACATTTGGTTACAATATTCTCATCTGTCCTTTCACAAGCATATATATATGTCTATAAAGACAAAGTTATCAGGGAATTAGAGACAGCTGTGGTGGGAGTGTCTAGAAGACAGACAAATTAAGTAATTTTCATAAAGTTTCATAAAATCAAAAATTTATTAAATGCACTCATTAACAACATCCTTCTGTGCTGACGGTTAGTTCTTCATTATCACTATATATTCACTATGTATTCAAAATAATTAGTCCTTAGCAAGCTTATCATAAATTAGCTGAGGGTGTACAATACTACAAAAATCATGCCATACAGTTAGTGCTGATGGCTACAGCTCCCAGTTACTCTTAATTGATGAGGTTAACGTGATCAGACTTGAGTTCCTCGTGAAAAAGTTGGAACTGATCTAGACTTCTTTCTTCTCCATATTTTCTCTTCTTGATTGATATATCTATCCTCCTTACTCACTCCCAAAACGGGATTCTGGTCTGTCCCTAATGCTGTTTGTCTCAATTTTGGCAGTCATCATTTCCGCGTATTTGGGAAGGTCTCCTGCCTGCTGGCAAGCAGGGAAGGTCTCCTACCTAGTTCCTTCTTCTTATGTAATTTGGGTGCTCCTGCATGCAACTACATATCTTTTTTTTGCCCCTTCGGTAGTCACATTGTCCGTACCCTTATGGAAAACTCTTATATTGTATCTGGCTATGCCATCACAGTTTTATGAAATAGTTATATACTGTTTTGTTTACACTATTTTAGTACACAGATTTGAATTCAAGAAAAACTAAGAGTAATTATACATTATTCACTTATAATATATAGGTGTCACAGGTGTCTCTGATGACAATATGGGTAGATATAGATTATAAGACTAATAGAGTAACCTGGGTATCTTAGGTATTCTTGTGCTTTTATTTCCTCTATTTACATAAGTAATTTACTGTGATATTTGTCAGCCAAGCTAGTATCCTGTTAGATAGAATAAGTATTCTACTGAGTTACTTTGAAACACTTCCCCTTTATTTGTTTCTTGTCTTCTCTGATGCATTTTGCTTCCCACTCCATTCTATACCCTTGTGTTATTGCAGTCTTCACGTCTTTTTTTTTTTCTATGTATGATGCTTGAAACTGTATTTCCTTTGACATGTTAAACAGAGTACTAGTTTTCTGTGATTTAGAAAGAAAGCTATGTGAAAAGGGAGTTGTTTACTAGAGAGACAACAACAGCTTTTGTGGTGTTTAGATATCTCATAATACAACCAAGAAGAAAAACTATGAAATGTCAGTGAACAGTTAGACACCATCCAGGAACTGCTGTATGATTGTTTCTTTCTTCCTTTCTCTTAATTCCTATAACTCAGATCAACCAACCCCCCCACCCCAACATTCAAGAAAGATATTCTTGTAGAACAGCATTTCTTAATCTACAGATTTTTTTTTTATTTTTGCAGAACAAAATATTATTGGAAGCATATATGTTAGATATTTTAGGAAGCTGAATAATTTCATGAAGATATTACCACTCAACTTCTTTTTTTAATATCAAAAGAAATGTGTATATAAAGAATTTTTGAAAGTCTCTGAATAAAGTATTTCTTGGAAGCCAGCAGTAAAGATTTATTATTTTAGACTTTTCTTTTTGCTGATAGCATGAAATTAGCTATTACTGCCTTGCAAAAGAAAAAAAAAAGGTGGAAGATGGAAAAGCAGCATGACCTCATCAGTTCAACTTTTCCAGTGGGTTCTTGGATCAGAAATTAACAGAACAGCTATGTTGCTCTCTTTCTCACTGGAGCTACCGTCTTTAGATGTGAGATATGGCATAGGTGGAGCTAAGCAGTAAGTAATATAGGAAGACAATCTCAACATTTCCCCTTTGGTAAAATGGTTTGTTCTAAGAAGAGGGAGTATAACTGAGATATTTGTAACTTATGAAGAAGAAATCCGTGCTAACTCAGTAACTTTTAAACTTTCCTCCCTCCGACATAGCAGAAGTTAGTCGTATATTTAATGGTGCTAAAATAAGATAGCAATTCTGAAAAGTATAAACGGAGTAAGATGTGCAAGATTAATAAGTTCTGACTGAGTAGAAAGTTTTCTAGTAGAATACGTAGAATGCAATTCAGAAAGAGAAAGAAAACAATATATGATGCTGCGTGAAGGACATTCCTTAATTTACACTGTGAACACACAATATGACAGTGTAGAATATGTTTATTCTTTCCTAAGAAAATTGTCTCACTCTACAGTGTAATCTGTAGTGTACTTTTATGATTTGCTTTGGCATGAATTAAATGTACCTACCTTTTTAAATGTACCTAAAGAGAGATAGCTTTTTTCCACAAATGCATTAGGCAAAGAATCTAGCTGGTTCCCATGTAAAGGACGATAGTGTGACACTAAAGGGATAGATTCTGCAGTACTAAACATTAGTCTGTCAAGCTCTTAGCTACACATGAATAACTGAAAATGAAAACATAATCACCTCAATAAATAGAAAGAAATTTCTAGCTGCTTTATTTGCTTAAGAAAACATTAATATCATGAATCTGTGAAAATTAGTGCATGTTACTCTACTGAATATGCCATTAGGAATTAATGAAAAATTATGAAACTATATGTTTTTGTATGTCCTACTATAGACAGTATTTTGAACAACAGAAAGAATGTCACGGACTTTGAATTTCCTAATCCACCTAATTTACCTTGTTAAGCAAAAGGTGGGACAGGGGGAGGGAAGCATCCACCATCACTCAAAATAAAATAGATTTGGTAAAAAGAAGGGTCACAAATTGCACCTGAATATAGCCATCAAAATCATTTTCATATGATTTATTTACAATATAATAACATACAATTGAATGAGTAGTGAACTGAGAAGCAGAATTTGAATGCTGAACACCTGCAAGCTGTAAGTAAATTTATCCAGATTATTTAGTGACTGTTCAAAATTAAAAGTGGTGATCACAGGAAATTCTGGTCTGTTAACTAAGGAGAACACTTGAAAATTAATAATTAATATTAGTTGTAGTGAATAGTTTCACCAGCTTTGCTGACAAACTGGAAATAAACATGGATTTATTCAAAACTGTGCTTGTATGAAAAAGAAGATTGTTTATAAAGTTGAGCTCATGAGGCAGTTTTTTATGTTACTAAACTTTCAAATGAAAAAAAGTTGATTTAAAGTATAAAAGTACACAAGTTATACTATAAAATCTCCAGACAAGTACATCAGTACTGTAGAGATCAGTATGCTAATACCTGAGAAGTTTATTTTTTTACAGTAAAAATAGTTCTGTTTCCTGCAGTAAAAATACTTCTATTGTCTCCCTTCAGACTCAAGAAGAATCAGAATTATAAAAACTCACACAAGCAAAAAAAATGTATACTATCAAGTTTATTCTAAACCAATGCAGTATTCCTAACTAAACCTGTACTTAAAAGTTTTCTTCCAGTCACTACTTCGCTTCATGGGATGAGTATCTTAAAAACATACACACTTACTATACACTCAGAAACATCATCCTATTCCCCTATCTGTGCTGAAAAATGAATAATGATTTAAATGCCACTATACATATCCCAGAAAATGCATATGGAACTGAGTAAAAGTTACATTTTCTTTGACTTTCTCAGCATAACAAGGCTTGAACTTATAGCTCAATGGCATTGACTCCACAACTACAACACAATAATATAAAGAAAGAATAAGGACAGGACAGGATAGGATGAAAAAAGAAGAGAATAAACAGAATATGAAAGAAAACCTTAAATGCAAAAATGACATGCACTTCCTGAAAAACAAGAAAATATCCATGATTTCCTTTTCCAGGGGGTGTCTGCCGCTAAAGGCCAAAACCAAAATTCCTCCTGTTTGAATCACAGTGGGTCTTAGTTTCCAACCTATCAGACAAGGATACTTTTAAATATGTCTGGAAGCAAATATTTTCATGGTTACAAAACCTTATCAATGATAACTGATTTTAAAGTGTTGATCTGAGATATTTTCCATTTCCTTCACTTGCACAATGCTGTGAAAAGCAGGGAAATGGAATTTTCTTTGATAGCTACCAACAGGCTAAGAGATATATCTGTTAGTTTCAGCAACCCAAAGAAATATGTCAGCTGCTTAGAAGAAGACAATCTATTATTTACCTTAAAGTTTGCACTGATCCAATAAAATCAATGCATGTCAAAATGCTTAAATGTGGCCTTTGGCAGAACAATTTTTTTTTTTTTTTAATTTACTTACTAAATGAGCAGTTACCCAGGAACAGAAGATCTAATTAATTTCAATTTTAATCCTATAGTAGTTCATTAAAATCATTGCAAGAATAATGAACTAAATTAATAGGTGATGCTTTCCAACTTCATCATACCACTGCATGCTGAAGTCCTGGGGATGCAGTCATCTTAATTGTAAGACTGTTTTTCCTTGATGTTATGTTGTATCTTCTTTTATGTAGCAGTTTGTTTAGCTGTTCTGTGGTTGCTGTTCTGTGGTTGCTGTCCTCCTGAAGTGAAACAGTATAGTATATTCTCTAAAATTGAGAAATACAGCAGAAAAAGAAGAAAATACGTGGTTCTGTTCAGCCCAAGACAACTGAGAAGGCAACCTAATAATCTTTACCAATTTCCATCATTTCACACATGTCAGTTCAGAACTGAAACGCGGCAGAGGTGCAGCTTGATTATTCTGGCTTCTCTCCAAGTGGCAACTTGCAAAGCATCACTAACTGAATCTCAGATCATTACTTTAATATATCCCATAATGTCACATTAAAGTGGTCATCTATGATGACACACTTGTGGGTCTTTGACCACTAATCAAGTATTGCATGGATTTAATTTTGCATACAAATATAACCTGGAATTAAAATATCTTATTATATAACACCCCTACAAATCCAGTTCTTTCTTCCCTAAAAAATGTATTAATAATGATAATAGTGATAATAATAATAGTGATAATTATGATAATAATAAAAATTGTTGTTATTATTGTTTTTTTAAGTCACATGTGTGTGTATTAATAAGATTAAAATATCTTATTATTTATGTCACCCCTCCATATTTGTTTCTTTCTTCCTTAAAAATTGTATTAATAATGATAATAATGATTATTATGATTACAGTGATGAAAATAATAATAACACAAATAATAATTAAAAAACACATGTGTGTCTATATGTATGGGTCTTTTGGACGGATGTTTTTAGATATAGCAGATTATAGCAGATTCAGCAGAAGACCTAATCTAGGCACAGGTATGATCAAGGGTATTATCTACTTTGAGAATTTAGGCACAAAACAAACCACACAAATGAATCTTACTAGCGTGAACAATTCCACTATTTAAGTTAATATTATAGGTCTAACAATAAGTACACAGTTTCTAGCAGACGTTCTGGTGAGCTTTCCAGTGACATCATAAATTACCGCATTGACTTTACAGGGCAAGGTTTCGGGGCGGGGACATAACTCACGTTGGAGCAGTCCTTGAAGGACTGCAGCCTATAGGAAGGACCCACACTGGTGAACTTTGTGAAGGACTATCTCCCGTGGGAGGGACCCCATGCTGGAGCAGGGGAAGAGTATGAGAAGGAAAGAGTGACAAAGTGCTATGAACTGACCACAACACCCATTACTCACCCCCCTGCACTGCTCATGGGAGGTACAAGAGTTGAGAGTGAAATTGAGCCCAGGAAGAAGAGAGGGGTGGGTGGAAGGTGTTTTTTAGATTTAGAAGATATTCGCTCAGTAGTTACTCAATATGGATGCGGGATTTTTCTCAGCAACGAAGTGACACTGTGTGATGGATGCACTTGACTCCTTAACTGAACTAGCAGTAGTTTGGTGCAGGCTCCAAAGGAGGTAAAGGCCTAAACCATAACTGGACCAAGAACTTTCCTGGTTCCAATCTGTTCTCTGAAAAACCAAAAAGGAGCAGAGTAACACAGTAAACATCAATGCATATGAGCTTGTAATGCTGATCATGTGATTAACACAATAGCAGGTGGCGTTTCCAAGACTCGTTTATCAAGAAACAAATGAAGCTGTGGGTAAAAGGAGTTTCATGCATACCTTTTCCATCACATGTAATTTGTCTACAAGCCAGCCACTTTATTTTGTAAATATGGTCACCTAAGTGAGCCTTCTTTGAGTTCTCCCTGCTAAGCAGCCTGGCTACGGTGTCCCCTTGAGCTGGGACTCCTCTCAAGGTTGCTCCTGGAGGCAGAGAGACACTTCAGCGATGGCATATCTTTAGTAAGTGACCAATACCATGCATAACATTGTCTCCCATGACACCCTCATAGGTAAGCTTAGGAAGTGTGGGTTAGATGAGTGGACAGTGAGGTGGATTGAGAACTGACTGAATGTCAGAGCTCAGAGGGTTGTGATCAGTGGTGCAGAGTCTAGTTGGAGGCATATAGTTAGTGGTATTCCCCAGAAGTGAGTCCTGGGTCCAGTCTTGTTCAACATATTCATCGATGACCTGGATGAGGGAACTCATCCTCTGCAAGTTTGCTGATGACGCAAAACTGGGAGGAGTAGTTGACATACCGGAAGGCTGTGCTGCCATTCAGCAATACCCTGAGTGAGTTTCAGCAATACTGCTAATGAGTTTGGCGGAGAGGAACCTAATGAAAGTCAACAAGGGCAAGTGCAGGGTCCTGCACCTAGGGAGGAATAGCCCCATGCTCCAGTACAGGAAAGCAGCTCTGCAGAGAGACCTGGGAGTCCTGGTGGACAGCAAGTTGACCATGAGGCAGCAATGTGCCCTTGTGGTCAAGAAGGTCAATGGCGTCCTGGTGTGCATTAAAATGAGCATGGCCAGCAGGTCAAGGAAGGTTATCCTCCCCCTCTACTCTGCTCTGGTGAGACAACATCTGGAGTACTGTGTCCAGTTCTGGGCTCCCCAGTTCAAGTAAGACAGGGAACTACTTTAGAGGGTCCAGCAAAGAGTTACAAAGATCATCAAGGGACTGGAGCATCTCTCTTATGAGGAAAGGCAGAGAAACCTGAGTCTGTTTAGCCTGAGGAAGAGAAGACTGAGAAGGGTCTCATCAGTGCTTATAAATATCTAAAGGGATGATGTCAAGAGGATGAGGCCAAACTCTCTTCAGTGGTGCCCAGAGACAGGAAAAGAGGCAATGGGCACAAACTGGAACACAGGAAATTCCATCTAGACATGAGGAGGAACTTCTTTACTTTGAGGGTGACAGAACACTGGAATAGGTTGCCCAGAGAGGTTGTAGAATCTCCTTCTCTGGAAATATTCAAAAGCAGTCTGGATGAAATCCTGTGCAACCTGCTCTAGGTGAATCTGCTTTAGCAGGGATGTTGGAGTAGATGATCTCCAGAGGTCCCTTCCAACCCCTGTCAGTCTGTGATTCTGTGATAACATATGGTAACTTTGATTCTGCCCCGGTAACTTTGATTCTGCCCTGGTAGTTTTGAATCATTGTTACATCCTTTGTGCAGTAAGTAATAAAGTGAACCTTGCCATTGAACTTTGGTAAGTCACACTTATACAACACCATATTTCAATAAAACCACTTTTGCTGACACCTTTAACAGTGGTTCTTTAAGTGGTCTAAATCATCCTGTTGTGACTCACCGTTACTGTCAGGTGAACTTGCTGTATGACTGGAAATACAGTAAGAAAAAAAAAAGAGAAAATAAGAAATTATAAACATACCTTTGAAAAGTAAAATCAAGTTATATACTTTTGACTGAAAAAAATACAAAGTTGGTTAAATATCCATATGCTGAAGATGCTGATGTGCTGATGTATAAAATATTTCATAAAAAAAAATAAAAGCTAGGTAAAATAAATAATCACAGTGTCACTGGCAAACTTATGTCATGTGCACTCAACTCCTGTGTCCAGGTCATTGACAAAAACCTAAAAAATGAGCCCTGGAGTACACCACTAGTGACTGGCTACCAGGCAGGTGTACTTCTACCCCTTTACTACAGTACTACTAGTACCCCTTTACTACAACTGTTTGAGCCCAACCATTTATCCAATTGTTCACCCATCATATTGTGTACATGTCTAGCTGTATGCTGGACATTTTGTCCAGAAGGATACTGTAAGAGACAGTATCAAAAGTTTTGCTAAAATAAATAAATAACCCCACATCCACTGTCTTCCCTTCATCCACTACGCTGGTAATGTTGTCATTAAAGGATATGATGTTAGTAAGGCATGACTTCCCCTTCATGAACCCCTGTTGGATTTGACCAGTGACTGCATTTCCTTTCAAGTGTTTTTCAATAACTCACAGCATAGTCTTCTCCATAATTTTATCCAGCACTGAAGCTGCCTATATTTGACAGGGTCTTCTTTCTCCCCCTTCTTAAAAATTGGAATAATATTTACTAGGTTCCAGTCAACTGGGACCTTTCCAGGTTCCCAAGATTGCTTATAAATAACTGAGAAAGGTCTCACAATAACATTGGTGATCTCTTTCAGTACACTGGGACGAATACCATTGGGCCCCATGGACTTATATGCATTCAATTACAGCAGAAAAGGTTGTACAATTTCAAAATCAACTGTGAGCTTTTCACTCTCCCAGTCATGGTCCTCCAAGCCAGGGCTCTGGGGGTACCAGGGCCCTTCATTGGTGTTAAAAACAGAAGCAAAGAAAGCATTAAAAGTCTCTGCTTTATCTTCACCCTTGTGATGACTTATCACTGTGACCTATTGGGAAGTGACCAACATCATCAAGTAATGGAGCAGTGTTTTCTTTACTCCTCCTTTTTCTATTAACGTACTTGAAAAAACCTTTTTTGTTATCCACCAGGGTACTGGCCAGCTTCAAGTCTAATTGTGCTTTGGCTGTACAAATTTTCTCCCTACAGTGGTGGAAGACTCCCTCTGTAGTCTTCCTGTGCATGCTGACATTGCTTCCAAAATCCATACACTTCCTTTTCCCTCCTAAGTTCCAGAACAAGATCATTGTTACTCCAAGCCAGCCTTTTGCCCTGCTTGCTTGGCTTCTGACACATTGGAGTTGTACTGCTGTGCTCTTAAAAGGTGGCTCTTTAAAAAAGACCAGCATTAATGCACACCAACATTCCTGAAAGTAGATTCCCGGGGACCTTACTAACTAGTCCCTTGAGCAGCCTAAAGTCTGCTTTTCCAAAATCCAGGGTAGTACCTCTATTGTCAGTTGTTTTTTTTTTTTTTCTAATTTTACCAAAGATTTTAAATTCAACCTTTTCATGATTACTAATGCTGAGACAACTACCAATTATCGCTTCACCCACAAGACCATCACTATTTTCAAACAAGAGAACTCAGAGGGCACCTTTCCTAGTCAGGTACATCACTCATGGTATGGGGGAACATGGACATTGCTCAGATAATTATGTACATAGGTGACTGATCTTCAAGAATTTGAACATAACAGTTTCATGTATGCTCCGAACTTTGAAAAGAATAAAGGAAGTCAAACTGAACTATTATAAGTCTTTCAAAATTAGTTCTCTGTACTAAATTTTCTGCAGGTACGGATTCCTAGGACGGTAAAAAAATAAATTTGAGAAAGACTAGATAAGATCATAGTTACTGATGTATTTCTCAACAATTTCTGTGTGTATATAAAGTTCGCCTCATTGTTGTCAAATCCTCTATGACTGTTCATTGAAAAATATTTAACTTAGTGTATGTCTTCCAAAGTATGTATTAGTCTTGTCATGTCATTTTTTTCTTTAGTATCCAAATCAGACCACATGTGTTAAAATGTGTTTGTGAAATATTGTCCATGAATATCTAAAGCTACTGAAATGTCTCCACTAGATCCTAATACAGTTGCGATCACTTAAGTTAGTTCTTCTGTTACTGCTTTTTAAGTTTCTCATTTTTAAATTTGATTAAGCTGTTCTGAATAACATGGATCATCATACTGGTATTTTATTCTGAAAGGGAAAAATCTTGCATAATTAAAACATCGTTTTCATACTAAGACTTCAGAAAGTTTTTATTATTACTCTCTGTAGGTAGAGTGAGCTTTTACATCATTCATGATTTTGTAGCATCAAGCTCAAATTATTCCAGCTTCTTGTTTGAAGTTCTTTCATGCTGTGTCCAGTAGACTGAGGCTATCAACTACAACACATTCACAGGAATTCAGGAGCCATGAATCTTGTTTGTTGGAGATAAATTCATCACTTCATGGCAAGGTTTGAGTTCTGTTCTGAATGTGTCTTCACATAGAACTAACAGCTGGAAAATACGTTAATATCTATAAAAAAAAAAATTAGATGTTGGCACTGGCTTATCTCTCAGATGAAAAACTCCCAAGTTCCATCTCCAGGGGAGTTTAAATACAATTTTGAATACTGAGATGTCATTCTTTGTAAGATCAGTAGTTGACTTGCTTGTAAATTCTTTCCAGTACTCTTTCTGTTGTATCATCCTCTCCACCAGAAGCCTGCTATGCAGAAATTTAGGATTAATATTTGACTTTCTTATTATGACTGCTCCATTTTCTTCCCTGCAGGGATCTCAAAAGTTAGTTTTTCAAACTTGTTTTTCTGTTGCTTGCCTTCATGGCTATGGAATTTTTCATGACGTACTCAAAGGTAGTACATCAGTCAGTGCTATACTTGGCAGTGTCCTATACTAGGAAATAAAAGGTTTTCTTTCTTCTCTTTTATTTAAGTTGAGGAAATAATTTTGTTGCACATATTTGAGGAAAAAAAGGAGCACTCACTCTTGAATCATTTGCACTACAAAAAGAAATAAAAATGGTAGTAAAGTATCGTCACAATACCAGTAAAACTTCAGTTGTTTACAGAGGACAGAGTATACTTACTTACATTTCTGATGTACTTGCCTGCATGCACTCTTCTAACAGGTGCAGAGAAACAGCTTTGCACATGAGAAATTGTCTTTAAATTCCCGTTGGAGTCTTTTCAGAATTTATTTTTCTGTTACTTTCTTGGGTCCTTTTTAGACCATTGAAAATATGACTTCTGCAAATGTGTGACCTGGATACCTTTCTTTCTTTTCAATTAGAGGTGATTTCAAACAAAGCCAGAAGAAATGGAGACAGATATGTGATTTCACAAGATGTCATAATAGTAAGGAAATTAACACTCCTACTTGATACTACTTTATTTTTTTTGTGGGCTTCTTTTTTTTTAACCAGCTGCCTAATGAAAAGAGCTAGGCAAGCAAAAAACTGTATACACACCAATCTTAATAACTATTATGTACTTTCAGCATGATTAAATAACAGCTTGATTAAACATCAGCTGTCAGAAATAACAGACATAATAGAATACTATGTTAAAAATCAGCTCGCCTACATGGGTGAGAAGAATATAACACAGAAAATAGCAAAGCAATCTTTGAAATATTAAAGTTGGTCTGTATATTCAAGCAAGCTGTTTAAAACATGAAAATTAAGATGATTAGCCAGTTTCTCTGTGTCAGTGAGTAGTTACAGGTTATGAATGCTACTCCTAGAATTTAACTTGTATATAAAAATTAAAAAAATGAAACTTGTACAATCAATTTTAAATCAATATCAAAACATATATAAAGTTTTATCACTTTACTAGAACCTTTTTAAATCCAAGTTTAAATACTTTGCTTGTGTTAAGCAAAACAAAAGCTATGTTTTTTACAAAGTGCTAAAGAGGTAGGAATAAATTCTAAAGATAGTGCAGCTGTTTTTCCACTACATAGTCAGATGAAGGATATTGGAACTTTTCACGGCATACAAACAACATGCATAAGGCTTATTATGGAATTCAGAGATGTAAAATATTAAGTTTCTCTTTTTTTTGTTAATGTACATCTTGTTTTCCTGAAAATCTTATTTAACATATCTTACGAAATAGTTAATTAAGGTGGATTTTTCATTCTTCCTTTTCTTTCTTTTTGTTTTTGTTTGTTTGCTTGTTTAATTGTACTGGGCTTCAGCTCCAAATTCAGATATCTAAATTTAGGTGTCTAAGTGTCTCCATGTGAACTATGTTTCTAAGCTCTCACAAACAGTAAAGAGAAAGGTAGGGTTTAGCTTAGTGCCCTAAACATAGGTATCCAATGTCATTTGAGATTCTCTGGACTATCCAAAATATCTACACAGGCTGAAAGATACCAGTGAGGTACCATCCTCCTCTATTGTCATTCAAAATGTGCAACTGTAAAAAGGAAAATAATTTTGAATTAGAAAATGGCTTCTTGACTTGCATCTCTATAGAAATGTAATATACAAAGAGTTGGTTTTAGGATCAGGACATAAATCTTTTCAATTTTTAGGATTTCTGGGTAATTTTATATGCTTTGAGGAATATAATGCAGTTGAGCAGGAAAAGTACAGGAACAATTACATCTTTCACAAACGCAGCAAGTAACGATGCAAACTCCTCCTGTTTGTCTTCTTGTAACAATGTATTGCTCATATCTAAATACATAAATTTGTATGAATAAAACTACAGCTGTTTATGTTCTATCTATTTTCAATATCTCAGTTTGAACCTGAACCAAATTCCAAGTGCCCTTGGAATGAACATCTTCTTCATTATTGCTGTCTCAAGGAAGAAGTCATGCTTTCAATCAGAATAATAAGTAAGAATTAGATAATTCATGGGCCGTGCATATGCCTCTAATAAGAACTGAATGATGTTACTGAGGTAGTCTACCTAAAGAAAACATTAAAGACTTTTTCTAAAGTATTATTTTTGAAAATATTTTTGTCTATTTTCAGAGAGTAAAAGCAAGTAACTAGAACTAATTTGCTGCAATTGCTTCTTTGTGCTGCATACTCAAAACCATTTAGTACCTTCTTTTTAACTGTTTTGTTTTGACTCCAGTGTTTGTTGCTGTACTCATTTTTCATTCCATTTTTATTAGGCAAGGAATCAATACACAATGTCCTGACAAAAAATTCAAAGAACAATAAATCTTGTTAAATATCGGATGCTGTTTTTTCATCCTATAAAACTCCATATTACAGATTTTTTTCATTTCATTTATGCATAAAAGTGACATAAGTTAACAATATCTGTTCACAATTTGTATGTCATGTACCTTTAAAAAGATATTGACCGAGTTGGGGAATGTTCTGAAAAGAGCAGGAAGCTTATGTGGTGAACTGAACATAGTTGTATAAAGAAGCTTGTAGACTAAAGGGAATAAAAGGCAAAGGAAGAAAAGAAGAAAAAAAATCACATAAGAAAGATGGAAATCTCCCTTGAAGAAGAGAATCTCTGAGATGAAGAGAGCCTTTGCCTACTTTTTAGTGGAAGAATCAGGTAGTGACCCTGGACATCCTGTACTACACAGTCCCTACAATTCCCACACCCCTAGCTGTTAGACAAAATTGATGTCTAAAAGGGTAAAAGTAGAAATTGTGAAACTTGATATGGAAAAGAAATATCTTTGGCAAAACCAAATAGCTTCAGTTCCTTGCAAATGTATGATATCTTGAAGATGGAAAGGAAATTAATGATCATCAGTCATTCTAGTTTATATTTTATTTACAGCTGGACTTAGAGTTTAAAAAATAATTCTTGTCTTTTTTGTCCAAACTCAGCATAAAGGGAAGGGCTATGCAGACAGACCACTAAGTTCTGATCAGCTTTGGACCTGCCATTCATCACTCTAAGGGGGTTTCAGGGGCTTCTTGGAAGACATATAGGACAGAGAGTTGATAGAAATAGTGAACTACGACACTGAATAGGAAAGTGGTCAGGCCACTTGCATTAAAACATTCCCAATCAGTTCTAAATCTAAGACATAGTGGGGGGGTCATGAAGGTGTAATGGCAGTATGATATTGAATATGGTTTCGTGCTTTTTATTTTCTGAAGGCGATTCACTCACAATCACACCTTTATTGTTTTGTTTGTTTCTCCAGCCAGGCATTTTTATTTCCCAGACACATTACATTTATCATGTTGCACTCAGATGACATTTATTACACTGGTGTGTTTTAATTTACTCTTAGAATAGTACAATTGGCATAAGTTGGACCCTACGCTTGACATGAATTATTTTTGTACGGATCTATTTGCTTAGTGGGTCAGAAAGAAATTATTTATCACATCAATCATATCTGTTGCATTTTACCTGTAAGGCTTATGATAGATAGGGTGAAATTGCCTAAAAACAATGTTCCATGTTCCCTTTTTTCCCCGTAATATTACCTCTACTTCTGTGGAAAGTTTATCTGACCAGCCAGTAATTTACCTTCATAATTGAAGTGGACAAAATTAATTTTATTTTTAGAATCTACCTCACCTGTTGAGGAACTTATAGATAGAAACTTTGTATGGAAGATACAATGATTGTAAAATGAAGTATATACCAAAAAACACTGCCAGGATCTTTTCATTTTTTTGTGGAAACTTCAAAAGTTTGGTGTGAAATTCAGTGAACATATCGGCAGTTACTAAAAGTTTATGTTCTTAGCAGCTACTCTAAACTCTCTGCCATTTCTAGCTTACTAAATGTTGTTATGAAATAAATATATTTAAATATATACTTATGTAATAATAGGTCCATAAGCCCTATTATTAATAAGATTATTTAATTTTTTAATAAACAAAAAATTCAGAGTATTCTTTTTTGCTACGTTTATCCTGAATACTTCCACTGAACTTCACAGTTCTTCATTTTATTCTACATGCAAGAATTCAAATGTGACTATAAGGAAACATGTATTGCATATTTTCTCATTACAACCTAGGATGTGATAAATTTTTACGTGCCTATCAATGGCAAAACTCATTTGGGTAGGTTTCTTGTTAATCTAGAGAAATATAGTTTGCTAGTCTCAGAACAATTTGAAATCAGAGAGAAATTAAGGTCTCTCTAATGAACTTAAAAAGGACGTTTTTGCTCAGAAACTGATTTCAAGTCCCCTTCCTCTTTGTGATGGAGCTGGAAGAAGTTATGTTCCTTTGGTGATCAAAGTAGATGATTTTTAAAGTCTAACTGGTCCACAGATACCTTCTGCTTATCAAGGGAGCTTTGTTCTGACTGTGGATGGGAGTCCATAATTTTAGTCCAAATTAGAAAATGGAACAGCTGATGTGTGTTAGTGGTTGCTAAACAGTTGTTTTTACAGCTAAAAAATAAATAAAATAAATCTTCAGAGAAACCTTAAAAAAAAGTCTGGACAAAACAAGTTCAACAAAGTCCAGTCCTGATGTCCAGCAGAACCACAACAAAGTCTCTAACACCCTGCTATTATCAGTGCTGCAGCCTCATAATTAGCAGTGGTTAAGGCCTATTTGTGATTTTATTCTGTCTGCCTTGGACGCTGGCATATTTTGAAGTATGGCTTGGCACACATAGGAATATAACAGTGCCCAGCCTGTAGCTACCAGAGGGAATCAACTTACCAGCAGCCAGATGCAAACAGACATTGGAATGAGCTGATACAAACCAGACTTCAGAAATCAAAGCCATCTGGTTTTCAACCTACAAAAACAAGAAGCAATTCTTCAGATCAGACAGATCTTGACCAATAGAAGAGTATGTATAAATACCAGTGATGATACACACTAGAGTTTGGGGCACAGAGAAGATAAACCCTTTAGTTTTGGCCTCCTTCAGCATGGCTCCCCAGAGTCTGGTTCTTTTGGTCTTGGAAACTAAGAATCAGCAAAGACTGCAGCCATCAGATCCAAAACCTATCATGTACTTAGTGCTTCACTAGTATGTGTGCTTAATGTTTGATTTGTAGCTGAAGATAGATCATTTATTAATTGAATGTAACAAATACATGCTTATTTGAAGTCCTGAGATTTTGCTGGTGTCTCAGTTGCTCAGACTTTTTTCATCACAGTGGTCCCCAGTTCCCTGGTATTGACAATTTCAGCGATGGTAATAACATTTCTTGAGCTACACACTTACAATAGTCTTATTCCCTGCTGTGCCTTTCATGAGAGAATACCCAGAAAGAAATTGTAAATAGTCATCACAGTTGATAAGAATTAGGCTCTGGGAAGAAATCTTCAATGGAGAAATAGTCTCCTAAGGATCCTGCATCAGAGATGCAAAACTTGAATGAACACTGGATCTATAAACATATGTCCCATCAGAGATCTTTTTGTTTGGTCCTTCTGCTGCAATTTTTATGATTCTTTTCTGTTCAGCAGGAAGCTATGATTCCCCTGCCTGCTACCAGAAAAAAAATATAAGCTTTTGCATTTATGGGCAGGCAGAAATGTTCTGAAGCCATTTTTTGAATTAGGAAATTGTCTAAGATACTGTGATGTAAAGCAACCTACGTTAATTAGAATCTTCTGTTATATCTCAAGACAAGCATTAGCCAGAATAGTGATACATATAGAAGTGATATATGCTAGAATGCTAGAATTTGGCAGCCATCATCAGAGCTTATCATAGATGTAGAGAGGGAACAGTGAATTTAAAGGCAGAGGTTCTACTTTTTACCTTTCTCTTTTCAAGGTGAGTAATTTACTATAAAATCTTTCCAATGTATCATGCTCAGCTTTCAAGAAAAAGGTGTCTCTGTAACAAATATCCCTAGCAGTTAATACATGTTTTCTTGTGATTATATTGATTTTTTTTCCAATTTAGAGAATAACAGCTTCTCTGAATCTGACTCTGCATGGAACAAGCAATGGGAAATGAATTCTCTATGCAAACAAAACTACAATTGATTGAGAATAGAAATTAAGACTTTATTGGGCATAAGCAACATGAAGAAAAAGCTATGGAATTGAAGCTTTGGGATGAGATGTCCAGGCATTATTTTTTTTTTTAATATGTGTTTTGCTTTTATTGGCAGAGTTAATTTTTCTTAACCAAGAAAAGGATTTCCTATTTTTATAGATATCACAAAGATTTCCTCTGCTCTCAGACACTGCACCAGCTGGTGAAAGAATGGGGATCTAATGTATTACATTAATAATAATAGCAACATAGCAACATGTAATATTAATAACAAAGATAATGAACAGCAAGTAAGTTAGGCAAATAATAGTATGGTCTAGGGGTTATATCAAATTGACTTGTTAGTTTTAGGGACTATGGGTGTGGTAAAGGGTTCAGTTTTACTAGTGGCATATTCTGGTAAGTGATAAATAACCTTGCTAACATTGTGTTTCCTATCTGTACCCACATTTTATATCCTAAAGAATTTTCAAGGTCACTGCTAGTTTCAAGCTAACTCTAAGACGTTGCATTCGGTGTGAAATTCATTCCACCAAAACCTATATTAATCTCATATCTAGTATCTGTGTTATTTTTTAATATGCTGGCAGCCAAGTTGAATTCAGCCTATTAACACATCTCACATACTTTGCATATTATGATGTCAAAAAACCTCCCATGAGGAGGTGCTTCTGTTCATTGTCACGTTGTGCAGTGAGTTTAACCTTGAAGTCCTGTACTCAGGAAGTGTCCCTCGGTGTCCTCTAAGGAGATCATCATAAGCATCCGACAGTTAACCTTGAACATGTTTCTGGTGTTAGGTAATATGCCTGACCTGCTATTTTTCCTCAAGATTATTTTGAATGTTCCTGTACATAACAAGGTGTATATAATGTAGTATGTAGATATGTCAGAGAATGGATTCTTTTGTCTTACCATGTCATTGCATTGTGAATAATCTTGTAAACCGTGCTGCAAAGGTGAAGAATGGGAAGAACTACCAAAATTTTCTGCTTAAAAAAAATCACTGAATGTCATGTTTTGTTTTGCAAGTATATCATGGTTTGAAGTGAAATGGAACCAATTTTCAGTAATTTTACTTTTCAGTTAAGTCTCTTCTAACTGCATTTTCTGAAATTAACGGCATATTCTTCTGACACTGTCTGCTTCCAGAGTGATAACACCCCATGGTTATAGTTAATACCAAGGAATGATATGCAGAGAGGCTCCTGCTTATACTTGCTGCTGTAACAACCAAGGCCAGCTAACTTTTTTATTTGCCCCACTGGAGGGTCAGAAGCGGAAGAGTGTAGAGGGATTGCCCCTGTGGGGAGGAGCAGACAGGCCAAGTGACCCAAAACTGACCAACAGGGTATTCCATCCCATCTGCCTCATGCTCAGTATAAAAGCTGAGGGATCGAAGGGGTCAGATCTCTTTCTTCAATGGCTGGCATCCAAGGATGACTCTGTCTGTTCATCTGCCTTTGATCCCAATCTGTGCATTCCTGAATCCAGATCTGGAATCCAGTTCCTGACTGTCCTTGAGTCTAGTCTGGGATGTGATCATCATCCTGGGAGATTGATACAGATTTTGTATATATATAGTATATATTTTGTTATTTTCTTATTAATATTATATTTTGTTTTTATTATTGTATTATTAATATTTCATTAGTATAGTTTGTCTGTCAGCCCGTAAGTTCTCTGTCTCTCTCATTCTCTCTCTCTTCTCTGAGTACAGAGAGATTAAAGAGAACATCTGTTATTTGTTTATTGGCCAGTCCAGCATAAACCATGACAAAGGAATACAGATTTATTCTTGTTTTGTTGTTTGTTTCTTGACAGTTTTGTTGCAACTTGATAAAATACTTGATATATCATAGAAAGATGGGCACATCATTATAGCATGTTACTTATTTCAGAAAACTTTATTTTGAAGTTATCTGTTCACATTGGACCATGGAAACTAATATAAAATCCTTACTGAAATATCTTAATCTAAAGATACTTTCTAGCCTGTACCAAAAAAACTTGCGACATTAAAGGTACATTCATTCTCTGTTCTTTGCTAAGAATGTCAATGAATGTGGCAAGTTTAGGGTTGTTTATTATATGAATAAACAACCCTTTAAAAAGAAGACTAATGTTAGTAACACATGTTGCAGAAAAAGAAATACCAAATCAGAATAAGAAAGTAAGCTAAAAATGAGTGTGATTATGTGCTTTAAAAAGTAGTCTGCCATTAAACACTGTGGAAAAATTCTGCAAAAATGATTAATCCTCAGAAAAGGACACAAGAGAATGAACAAAAGACTTATTTACAGAAGTGTATTCCCTGTCTTTGCCTGGTCTTCAATCATGTTTCACAGAAGAGGTAAACATCAAGAGTCCTTTGATTCTGAATCAAATAAAATTACCAGTAAAATGAAATAGTACTATATACTTTTCATTTTCATTTTACCTTGCTTTTATTGCCGCTATGATTACATCATTTTAGGACTGACATGAGACCAGAGTTTAAAATATTGGTGTGTTCTGTGCCACAGTAGGTCTCCTTATGTGGCTGGTACCATTTGAAAAACAATAAAACTAAAATTAAGGAACAAACAGCTAAGATTAAGCATGGAGGGAAATTAGACTTGTTCTTTATGTTTCTTTTTGGCAATATATGTGTGATATCTTTCTCCAGAACAAAACAAGAGTTCCTTTACACAATAAAACATATTTACCTTCCTCAGAGTTAAACAGTCTCCCACATAAGAGTATAAACCCAGATCATGAAAACACAACTATCTGTTACCTTTTACTGTCACTCTTAAATCAATCTACTGTCTTAACTCCAGCCTGGAGGCATCTTAACTCCAGTCTCTCATAGACTTGAGAAATGGGCTGACAGGAACCTCATGGAGTTGGACAAGGGGAAGTGCTAGGTCCTGCATCCAGGGAGGCAAACTCCATTCGGGTACACCAGAGGGTTGAGCTGCCACCCAGAGGAACCTCAACAGGCTGGAGAAACAGGTTGACATTTCAAAATGTAATTCAAAAAAAGGAAATGCAAAGACATGCACTCCCAGTATTAGCTGGGGGCTGTCCTGCTGGAAAGCAGCCTTGCAGAAAAGAACCTGAGGTCCTGGCAGACAAGAAGTTGAACACGAGCCAGCTACGTGCCTTTGTGGCAATGGTATCCTAGGCTGCATTAGGCAAAGTAGTGACAGCAGGTCAAGGAAGGTGGTCCTTCCCCACTGTTGAGGCCATAGCTGCTATGCTGTGTCCAGTTCTGGGCTCAGTACAAGAGACATATGAACATACTGGAGAGAATTCAAAGAAGGGCTGTAAGGATGATCCAGACACAGAAGCACTTCACATATGAGAAAAAGTTAAGAGTGCTGGGACTGCTCAGCCTGGAGAAGAAAAGGCTCAGGAGGATCTTGTCAATGTGTATAAATAACTGAAGGTAGGATGTAAAGAAGACGGAGCCAGACTTTTTCCAGTGGTGCCCAGTGACAGGATCAGAGGCAATGGGCACAAACTGAAAAACAACACGTGGCATCTGAACATCAGGAAACACTTTTTTTTACTGTGAGGGTGACTGAACACTGGAACAGGTGGCCCAGAGAGGTGGTGGAGTCTCCATCCTTGGAGGTATTCAAAAGCCATCTGGACATGGTCCTGGGCAACTGGCTTTAGGTGGCCTTGACTGAGCAGGGGGCTTGGACAAGATGATCTCTATGGTAACATATTTAAGAAAGGGTTAAAACCACTGTGCAGCAGCTGTGAGAAACAGCAGTGAGAAAAATGTGAGAGAAAATGCTGCAGATACTGAGGTCAGAGAAGAAGGACAGGGAGGAGGTATTCCAGGCACCAGAGCAGAGATTCCCCTGCAGCCCGTGGAGAAGACTATGGTGAAACTGTTTGTTCCCCTGCAGCTCATGGAGGTCTTAACTGGAGCAGATATCCACACTGCAGCCCACGGAGGACTCCACACCAGAGCAGGTGGACATGTCTTGAAAGAAGCTGCAGCCTTTGGAGAGCCAACACTGGAGCAGACTCCTGGCAGGAACTGCAGCGTGTGAAGGACTCATGCTAGAGCAATTCATGAAGGACTGTAGCCCATACAGAGGACCCGTTCTGGAGCAGGAGAAAAGTGTGAGGAGGATGGTGTGGCTGCAAAGAACTGTTACGAAATGATCACAGTCCCTCATTCTCTGTCCCCCCTGCACTACTCAGGGAGGGGAGAAGGAGGTAGAGGAGCAGGGAATGCAGGAGTGAAGTTGAGCCTAGGAAAATGGGGTTGGGGAGGGAGGGGAGGCCTTTTATATTTTGGGTTGTTTTTCACTATCTTACTCTACTTTTAGTTGGCAATAAATTAAATTCATTTTCCGCAAGTCGAGTCTGTTTTGCCTATGATGGCAATTGGTAAGTGATCTTCGTGTCTTTATCTTGACTCACAAGCTTTTCCATCTTATTTTCTAGCCCTGTCTCCTCTGTTGAGGAGAGGGAGTGAAAGAGTGGTTTGGTGGGAGCCTGGTAGCCAGTCAAGGTTAAACCACCACATGCAATAAGAAAAACCTTCACTAGCTGCATTATCTATTTCTTTTTATTTGTCTCTGTGCACTGTAAGACAAATTAAAAAAGTTTTTGTGCAAGTTCCTCCCTCGTATTTTGGAGAGTTGTAGAGTCCAAAGGCAACAGAGCTGAGAATGAACTAGATGAATTAAATGAAGAGAGAACAGAGCCCTAGACAGTCACAGTTTTGGAAAGGATAATCAATACCTGTTCAACTCAATGAGACATTTGTGGGTACCTTCAGGAGGCCGAGCTTTCCCTTAAAGTATTCAGTTTTAGTGTTGCAGATATGAAAAGAGGGTGGTAATGTAGCCTGAAAAACTACCTAGCAATAAAGATGAGATATAAAGAAATGTCCACAGGGTAAGCTGAAAAACCTGGATCTTCATCAGTTTATAAGAAGCTTTATTAATTTGCCTGTATCCATATAAAGGTGAGTTATTTTAAAACTTGAACTTTGTGTGGAAATTAAATAATCAGCTAGATGGTAGTTACCTTTTAAATTTGATACAGTCTTTAAACACTTGACCAGCTCTGTCACTAATTAAGGAGAAAGAAATTTAACCTTTTTTTGTATTGCAAGGAATGTCTTTTGTATCCATTTTATTCACCACTTTTGATTTTATTTGTTGTTTTATCTATTGGACATTTTGGAAATAGAAAACTTTTTTATATTGTCTTGGATACCTTCATGGGACTTCTACAGGATGAATCACATTACACAGATACGGATTTTCAGTGTTAAAAAATTAGATTTTTTTATAGTGATACTTTTTTATAGTGCACTACTGGGAACTATTTTGCTGTTAAAACATATATGTTGATAAAAGATGATTCATATGGCCTAGCTGCCTGAATTCTTAATGGCTTCCTTGTATGACTATGTTCCATTTTCTCTCCCACTGAATGAATTGCATTGTTCTTCAGTTTTAATAACAGTTTCCTTTCCATATCCTTGTGATGAAAACAGTATGTAAGAATTATATTTTGAGGTATGGAATCTCACTGAGTTTTGAATTGGTTAGTACACTGAGAATGGAAAGTCAATAATATATGCGTTATTCTACGATAATACTACTGTTGGCCTTTTGTGACATTAAGAAGTAGCTTATAAGCTTTTTCACTTCTGTTTTTTTAGATTTATAGTTGGAATATTTTTCCAAAACCTCCAGCGATTCTTCATATGCTAGTGACGGGAAATCCTTAAAGAGACATGAATAAAGCTGATGTATTTTTCTGCTGGGCAAAAAAAATCTAAAGACTTTTTGGATAATGTATAGCTCCTTATCCATGTCTGCAATGTCTAGGATTTAGGCTATACTTCTAGAAAAATTTGAACATATTGAACAGAGAAATGTACCTATATTTCATCCTCATTTCCTTCTCCCACTCTGTTGGCATACCAGTCATAATCTTAATTATGAACTTTTACACAATCAGATACATAGTTTAAGTCTTTAAGCCTTTGTGGCCTTTCTGTCATTGTGCCTCATGCTTGAGATGCATCTGCTATTTGTATTATGGGATACATAATGAGGTGCTCAGCTACCTCTTTCTGTGCCTTCCACATACTTAATAAAAGAACCCCTACTGTTCAGTCACTTGAGTAGCAGTTTGTCTCCCTTTTCTCCCAAGTGCCCCTAATAGTATGTTATTTGTGAATTACTCACCCCAACGACATTTACTAAGTTCACCAAATGCCAAACAAGCCAAGATATCAAGGAAGAAATGCTATGAGTTTCAGAGGAAAACATTGTTAAGTTCTGATTTAATTATCTTTCTTTTTTGTCCTTGTTTCTTCTGCACATTGTAAGCTTTGGAAAGAGAAGCAAGACACTAGCTTGTATTTTACTGGGGTTAAACACTTGTTCAATTTC
This sequence comes from Ibidorhyncha struthersii, assembly GCA_013398815.1. Lineage (NCBI taxonomy): Eukaryota > Metazoa > Chordata > Aves > Charadriiformes > Charadriidae > Ibidorhyncha > Ibidorhyncha struthersii. The sequence goes on from VZSZ01003683.1 coordinate 146,372, forward strand.
CTGAATACAGATCATCAAGGCAAAGTCATTTCTTGGTTTCTGATATTCTCAGATAAACAACAACCAGTATTTCCATTCAATACCATCTAATCATTTCAGTTACAGGTGAAGTTTAAGAATTGTATCTTCACAAAGTAAGTACCAGAAAAAAATGCAGTCTTCCATGTGTTTCCAGGTCAGTGTTAAGGGTAGGATCTGCAGTATTGTACATGTTCAGGGATTCATTCACCTTCTTTTGAGTGAAATAGATAAGTTTTACTCTGCAGGCTTGACTTTCCTCTGACTTCAGCATAAATCAAAAGTGACTGATGCCAGTAAAGCTGTAAGTGCTTAAAGCTTTTTCAGCAGCAGGCTCTCACCACGAGGATGAAGTCCACTCTGGGAGCTTAAGATCTGTTGACCGTAGTCAAAAGAAAGTTTAAAAACCAGTTGCTTTTTCAAACAGTATTAAGGTGGAGATAATACAAGCTTCATGATATATGGGTAATGTGACAAAGAATAACAGTTTATGGAGAGAGCTATGTGCTTTCAGTCACTTGTGGAAATTGTTCACATTGACTTAAACATAAAAGATCATTGTTTTACTGGCTTGCTAGAAAACTCACAAGGTTATTATCTATTTTAGACTTTAATTCTTAGTATTGTTATATATGGCTTTTCAAAGAAAATAAAGCTAAACACATTTGTGAATTTGTAATATTTCCCTTTGATTTACTGCGGCTATGGAACAAAAGACAATTTAAAGCATGTCTTAATTTGTAGATCTCGTTCAAATGGAAAACAAAACACAATAAACAGTAAGAATATGAACACAAATGTAAAGACTGTCAATTTCAGCTACATGCTGAAGTAATTCACAGAAAAAATAACAGACAAATTGAAGTATGAGATAGATTGCTATGACTAAGAATAAATAAATTCCTTAAAAAAATGCAGAAATAATTAAAATAATTTTATTAAGACTTTCCAAAATATTCATTTTTATTAATAGTACTATTCTGTTTTGAATAATCCTTGAATAGGAAATTGCCGTCACATGAAATCTGCTCAAGGCAAAAAAAAATATCCTTTTTTTCCCAGGATCTTATTAACAGATGATATTAACTGTCATGTATCATACTCACAAACAGTATGATAGATAATAAAAAAAATGCTTATACATTAACTTTAAGGCATATAATTATTTTTGTGTGGATCATTATACAACACACATTGAAGAATTTACTGATTCAGCTATTTGCTTCTGAAAATGGATATATATGAATGTAAATAATACTTTCATCAAAGTTATTAATGAAATTTTTAAAGCTTGTAATGGTGTTTTTTAGTTATTAGATGTCAGGAATATATTGAAGGAATGGTAAGAGAACAGGTACAAAATGCACCTCATGCAATTGCATATAATTTTAAAATATTATCAAAATCTGCAATTTAAAAGACATGCGATAAATAATGGCATTAAAGAAAACAATTTTTAAAGCTAAAGTTTTTCACAGGCATAGAGTAAAATGAAAATGAATGTCAAGAATCAATTATTTCATAAGACTGTGAAAGAAAGCTGAATAGAGCAAATAGAATAGAGATACCAAGAAAACTTGTTTTAGCATACAACAGAATCAAACAATTTTCTCTTTATTAAGAGAAAAGTTTTTAATCAAGGGATTTTAATGTTAAATGTTAAATTTATCATCCTTGCTTTTATCTCCAATATGTTATCTTCATGGATGTTTATCTCCTATTGCCCCAAAAGGTAAATAAATTTCCTTAAACAAAAAGCTATTTTCACATAAAAAGCATTGACACACAAAAAACAATGAAAGAAAAGCCTCCAGATCTAAATCTGATAATCTGTAAAGCTTCTGTTTCATTCTATTTCATAATACATAGAAAGCAAATTGGTCACAGCCAAATAGAAAAATGAATTTAATCCAATTATGTAATATGTTTGTTTCTTATTTATTATTTCCTTGCATTCTGATAAAACCTATGTGTGTACAGAATTTCTTCATTTCAAAAGATAGATTTTGGATAACAATAGGTATCTTAATACCTTTTACAGTATTCATATCCTTGCATTCTGATTGACAGACAGGTGTTATTAGTTGATCAGAAAATATTTTTTTTTCTTAAAATGCATGATAAGTTTACAAGTCCTATTATTGTGAATGCCTGCTCTAATTTCTCTCCTGTGATGAGATCCTACTTAAGGAGGTATTATTTATATTCTAACAGACATAAATATTTGTCTAAACTTCTGACTCCCTTTAGTTCAACCTTGTTGGAGTGGGAGATGCCAGTTGTTGGAGTGGGAGACGGGCCCGGAGTAATGACGCAGTCTCAGTATGAGTATGATCGTTCTCCCTTATTTAAAGCACTTACAAGGTTTATATAGACAATCAAGCAGAACACGCGCTTAGCCACATCTATGCGATTGGTTCATTATGCTTGTCCATGCACCTAAAGCGGTTACATGATTGGTACAAGGCTGCTGTTCATGCGAAGGGGTCTGTCATCATTTACTGGACTTGGTTCCGCTTATCTTGTTCACCAAGTCGCTACTTTCTCACATTGCTCAAGGATAGTTCACCGCATCTTCTGGACTTTTTGCTACATTAGACACTGGGTTGTTCATTCCAATAAAATCATGTCCTTTCTCACTTAACCATTCATCTACACAACCTGTCACAAGTTCAGGCATTTGATGCTGCTGTTTTATTAGGAGTTTTCCTTCCTGCTTTTAAAAATAAATATTATACAGACAGATCAGTGTTTTGGTTTTGTTTTTTTTTTCCCCCAGAATGGAGGACTTGTGGAAGAATACAAAAAAAAAACCCAAAGATAAGTTTATCTTCACTAAATTTTGATACTTAAGTGAGGTTTTATTATTTATTGTCAAAGTGGACAGATAAGTACCTCAAGAAGGTGAACCATCATAACAGGTAAACCTCTGTCTCTTTTTCCATGGGGAAAAAAATCCACCTGAGTCACAGTTTTCAAATCGATTATTTTAATAGGGTATGGTGAACCCAACCTAAGATCTTAATTTTAGTGGAAGCTGTAGTGATGAGTATACATTTATGTAAGTTCTCTGTTTCGAGACACAATAAGATTCTACCATAGGAGTTTACGTAATGTAGCAGCTGCAGAGATACCTGTCCACAGTCAACTGCATATCTGCCATTGTCTAAACAGCATTTAGATTTCTGATACAATATTTTATCAGATTACTAAGTAATCATGAGTTCTTCAATGCAAATACTGACAAAACCAATAAAATAGAGCATAATATGATTTAATAGTAATGTATAAGCAGTAACCAAATTATTCAAATTATTATGTAATATTTTATTAATTTCATTTTATATTATATTAAGTGACATCTTATGACTTTTTTCTGGAAAATGCTAGCTATATGTTCTTCTAAATAAACCAATTATGTCATGTGGGATTAAATTATGACCATCTATTTAATATTTCTTTAAACAAAGTATATGCACAGAATTTTTAATATTTTTCTCCTGAAATGCAGAGTCCATATATCCGTATATACCTCCGTCTCTCTCTCTATCCCTGTCTATCGACCTATCTACCTACCTATTTCATTTTTTTATACATCTACAAATCTACCAAAGTAACTCTATCATACGCAAAATTTGATGTTATCTCTCTATATATCTACTACACATATCATTTAATTAAAAGTAGATAACTTTTTCTAAAATGCTAATGAAAATATGAGTGATTCCCTTTGTATTCACTGTTTTCCGTCATACACTGGCACATATGTGACCTATGAGAAGGAAAAATAGGTCTCACAATTTACTTCATGGGCACTCTGTCACCAGAGTCAACTAATTTAATACAGGCATTCAGCAGTATTTAATAGTGGAAATTGTTGCAAGGCAACAGATTACCAGAACATATTTCCTACTTCTATTTATAAAAATAAAAAAAAAATGGATTAAAGAACCTAGTTCAGTTCACATTTTATTCTCAGAGACTGCTTTTGAAAGTGTTCTGAAATTGTGTAGAAATGTATCTGTAGGCTGATGTGTAGTCATTATTTTTAGACCAAGATCGATGAAAGGCAAAAGGTAAGTTAAGTCACTACTGAGCTAGCGAAATATGCAGAATATGCACAACTTTTTCAGTCTCTCTCATTATGCTGATTATGCTTGCACCTAACCTATCAGGCCTCTGATAATTTCATTTGACAATGAGGCCTTGTTATGTGTTGTCTAATTAGGAAGTGACTATAATTTCATTTAAGTAAAAGGTCACCACTGAAAGAGCTTTTCTCATGTGTTTTTTATCAAATCCAGATATTAAAAGCTTAATAGATTCAGCAATTTTATATTATGATGAAGGCTGTGTTTTTACAAAGGTTTATCCAGACAGCAAATGAGATTTAAATTAAATAGATTATAAAAATAAAAATCTCTCTCAAACACCCATCTTTTGTTGAAGATTTCACGAGCTGAATAAGTGGAGATAAAAGCTTTTTCCAAATATACCATCAGAGGCTGTTTTTAGTTGGTTTTGTTTCCTCTTTAGCTATGATAGTTATTATCTATTAGATTTGAGAAATTCAAGGACAGGAGGAGCTAATGACTTAGAGAGAGGGGGACTGAATGGACATTAAAAGCTTTGAAGTGCTGTAGGAAAGATAAGTGTTTTCACAAGTTTCTCTTGTCCTTCTGCTGTCACTTAAGCCAGTCTGAGTTCAAATTTCATCAACTATTCTTCATCTGACTGATTTCCACAAGGCCGTAAGAATAACATAGGTAGTGTTTTTGAGAAAAGACAGGTATGTCATCTGCGCTGCTCACAACTTAGCCAGGTATTTCAGCAAAATTTTTACAGTAGTTTTACACACACGTTTGAAAATAAATGAAGGAAATAGCACATTACTGGGTTCTTTAGGATAATAAGGAGATAATAGCAGGGGAAGTTTGAAACATTTAATTGTCTATGAAAATTTGATTACTAGTTAAAGCAACAGTCATTTCCAAAGTGGCAGGGTGCAGTCTGATGACCTGAGTCTGATGACCTGAGTCTGAATGATATTATGCAGGTTGCTCCCATAATTCTTTCCTTCTTCTAGGGTTCGACACTTAGAAAGGATCAGTCTTATAACTGGGTGTGTACAGTTCAGCTGGACAAGATATTGCCCAGGTATGAAGTCAAAGGAAGTACTGAGAAATTCAGAATTTGAATTATACTCACTTAAAAAACTGGTTACTTGCATTCTACAAGGGCGTGCCTCTGTTCCATTCAGATTTATGAAGTCTTGTTCAGAAACAAGTTTTTGTAGCACATTAACTCTTCTTGCAAAAAGAAGAGAAAGTGGAATCTCCTCAAAGACAAATGCACCAACTAGAAAGATCAGACCTTTAGGCAAGAATTATGATTTGAGATCAAATATTCCAATTATACACTCTAAGCAACTATATAGTTTTCAGCTATACTTCTTGTGAAATTTACCATGCTCTATATGAAACAGTTAACTATTTAGTGGAACCTTAGAGGATTTAGCTGTGTCTAGACTTTGTTATCAAAATATTTCTCAATATAAACCTTCAGTCAACCAGATCACAAAACTGTCAGAGCACATCACTACTTTCCTCAGGCCTGCACGAATAAGTTGCTTGTTTTGTTTTTTTTTTAATGGAAAAAGGATATGTTAGAGAGTGGTTAATACATGATCAGACTCAGGGACAAATCTTACCTCGAGAATAATTCCCATCAGAGCTTTATAAACTTTGGTAAAATTATCCTGAGTCTTGATTTCCTCTGGCAGTAGACACAGACAGTGTATGTGTTTGCACCAAGCTTCATACCATGATACTCCAGATAAGGAAATTTAGAACTTCCATAATGGGAAACAGCAGGGGGTTCCTTGAATAATCCAAAGTTGTTGAGACAGACATAATTGAATAGGAAAAGTGGCTTGTAGGAGAAAATGAGAAGATGCCAGTGCCTCAGATCCTGTAATTTTAGTTTTGAAGTCTGGTGAGAAATTATTATATATTTTATTTCTATATATATGTGTGTAACTTCAACCCCCCTTTTTACAAAGAAATAGAAGGAAGATCTCTTTGTGCTGAAAAGCAAGTTCAGTATCATGACTTTTGAATAAAAATCAGTAATGAAGTATTTAGGACCACATCAACCTGCTGATATTGCACTTGTCAACAACAAAAGTGAATTTGAGATACCTAAAACCAAGTTGACACTTCAGCAGAAGTGGTTCTGCTGACAGTTGTGGTTGACTGCCAACATGCATAAGGAAGAGCCTGTGATGCCTTCCTTGTTTATTCTTGCTTGCTTGGTGGCAATACTGTATGGTCTGAATAACGGTAGCAAGACATAAAGCATTTATCTGAAAGCCTTACAAAAATGCAAAGTTCAGCATCTCATCAGAAAAATGTTATTTTTCTGTTACTTTTTCAAAAGTCCGATACTGAAAAGTTGGATGGTACATACTGGTGCAAAATTCAACATCATAGGCAAGAAGTAGCTAAGCACTAGTACATGTTACTAAAGAGTGCCTCAGTACTAAAATGCTATGCTTCATGTGAAGAAGGAGTATCCAAGGACATTGTTTAAAACAGGAACTTTAGAGACAGTGTTTGACATGGTATCTGAGGATGTTCCATTATTGAGACATCATTATATCTTTTGTGAATTTAAGGAGACATCAAAAACTAAACAGAATATGCTACTCAACTGCATGCACACTTTTTGTAGAGGCTGTATTAAGGGCGAAAGCTCACAAAATGACAGAAAAGTCTTGTAAATAAACCACAAGTGGTGATAATTTTGTTCTATAGGTTACAGAATGATGGTTTTCAGGGCCCTGAGCATGCTCTACCCCTGCTCAGGAATTCTATGCCAAGGAAATCTGTGTGCAAGGCCAGCTCTCTGATAAGGGAGAGCTGTTCGAGAGGTGTTGGCTGACCTTGGAGGTCTTGAGAAAAAAGCTATAAGAAATCTCGGGAAAGGCTCCCCTCCCAACATCTCTGCTAAGAAATCTCAGTGGGGGCTCCCCTCAGTTTTCCTCAGGAGTAATTTTTAAGCCGAGGCTGTCGCTCTTAAAGCCTGTCCGAGCCACATTGCAGCTGCATTGCAGTTATGCCCATGTACCTTGCTGATTCAAACCCTTAGCTTGATCAAAAGATGTCACTCCTTACCTTGAGCTTCGACCTCCTGTACTGTTAAGTACACTGTGTCATACATAGAAGTGAAAGGAAGAATGGTTATATGTTTTTGCACAGTAATCAAATCTGCTCTTCAAGTGTGTGAAGTGTGTGAGCACGAATTCCCCAAATGTAAAATGGCAAAATACTAGTGAGGGGCAGATTGAATGGAGTACAGGCACTAACAAAAGAATTTTGTTGTCACACTTTCTCGTTCTCTCGCCCACTAGTATTGCTATGTATTTAATGTAATTACAGAAAACCTATATTTCATAGCATGCAAAAATTGAGAGTGTTGTTTGTGTATTGCTCTGAAACATATAGTTCTTCTGGAAAAATTAATGATGAAGAATGTGCTGAGATCAAAGATAATGCAGAGAAATTTTGGAGAAAGAGCTGTAAATACCAGTGATGAAATCTTCAAAGAATTAAGAGAGTGTATGAAGTTAAGAAAGTATATGAATGAATTTCAGGAAGAGGGATTCATCAACCGTTAATGACTCTTGTGGACTACTCAGTTGTTTCAATGAGAGACAATTTTGTTGCCTTTATGCTTTCTTTCCTCACATTATGCTGGATGTGGATATACCGTACAAAACACTAAAAATGAGAAATATAGGCATAACAGTGGTGCATATTGTAGAAATTTAAAAATTAAAAAAATGCTATTTCAGCTTACCTGGACCAAGCCAATGAATTGGCAGCTCTTTACAAAAAAAGACACCATGTCCACTTCTACCAAAGCAAAAGAGGTGACACAAACTGACATCATCTGAATTATGGAGAAAGCCTGTGATACAATAGTTATCTAGATGGCAGATGGAGACTTAGTTGAAGAATTTGTGTACCATTTTCCTGGATGAATTAAACACTTTAATCAAATGTTATCTGATTTTAGGAAAATATACATCAAAGACAGATAAGTACTTTGTAAAGACATGCAGCTCTCAAGTGATTTAAAATCTACTACATCACAGCTGCTTTCTTTGAGTCAAAACAATGTAATGGAAATTTTCAGTTAAATGACAAAACTCCTTGAAATTATTATCACAACATCCCTAACAATATCAGAATAAGCAATCTTATTCTCTGCACTAAAAGTATAGAACCATATTTCAGGAGCACAATAGGCACAGAAATACTCAGTGCTCTATCAGCGCCATTAATAGAGAATGAACTAGTGAAAACTACCCCAAACTTCAGCACCAAAGTCTCTGTACTTCCTTCAAGGCTGAAGAACAGATGGACACCTCCTATTTTACAAGGCATTGTCAGATGCTAGTAAGAAAAATGTATCTCTAAAAAGTAATCAGTTTTGATTAATTAGCCATTTAAATGTGTGGTCTTCTTTTTCTGTTCTCCAGTGTAAAGAAATAAATACTCTTATCTTCTCTAGCATTACCTCCATGCGAATAACCTGTGCTGTTCTTGCTTTGTATGGTATTTTTGTGTTAGACTTCCATTGTGTTATACGTGTACACACACAAAAAAGTCTACTGCAGAATTTTCTGTTGATATCCCCATCGTCTAAAGAAACATTAGACTTACCACTGGCTAGAACATACTGCTGAAAAAAAGAACTAGAATGTGCTCTGGATTTCCTAATTTAGAGTAAGCATTAGCTGGCTCTCTGAATTACAGCAATCAGTCAGTGTATCACTCTTGCTATCCTCATCCCAATTAGTATTTAATGACTTATACCAAGTGGCATAGATTCAGTGGAAGCCGGGGCACTTTCCTGCCCTTTTCTACAGGCTAATTTATAGGGTTCCCATTGTCAATATACTGATAATCTAATTGTACCTTACCTCTTCAGGACTTTAATCTACCCCACTGGGCCCTAATCTCAATTAAAATAGAGAGTTATAAAGAAATGGTAAAAGCGGTACAATAACTGCCTGAAATAACAGATCTCTGTTAGCCCATATCCGGATAAGAGGAACAAACCAAAACCACTGGCAGTTGTCACTAGTGGGTAGAATATTGCTAACAACGTGGACTAATTTCTTCAATATTCAGCGGCAAATGGATCGGGGGAAATGTGTTTGTTCCTTCAAATACAAAAACATCTTGTTCCTGAGTTTATTCTTATAAATACATCAGATCAACTTCCTTTTCAGCAATGAGTGACTCAAACAATGGCAATTTGCAGCAGTGTCGGGCTTCATTTAGTCCTTTTTCCCAACAAATTATGACCACTGGGCAATCCAAAGGGGAACCCAGTATTACTGAAACACACACCTGAGACATAAAAACACACACATATTTCCATGAAGGTGGTTTACTTGACCCAATCTGTTCTTCATAGTGCATATCTATGACTCTAAAAAGGAAGAGGCAGAGAAAGAGAGTAGCAATTTCAATGCTGTGTAGAGCTTGCTCTTAGCTATGTGATGCTAAATATGACAGTAGGCTGCACTCCAAGTGAAATGAAGCAGTTCTGTTCTGCCCAGGGTGTCTAGATAATGGTCACACACTAAAGGTTATGGAATTAATGGCTACAGAAAAAATGTAGGTTTCATCTCTGAGTTACACCTGTACATAAAATGTCTGCTTATCACTGGTAAAAAAAAAGTTTGTTTCACGCTGAAAGGGCATAAAAAACTCTCCATGATGTAGGAGAGGAGGGAATTAACTGTGTACTGACATGACTTCTTTCAAAAAAAGTTGTAAGTTTTAGACTGGCCTTCAACAAGTAGGAAGAAATTAGTGATACCAGCAAGTGTCACTCAAAGCACCCTAATGTCAAGAGGCATCACTGTGACCCTGTCTGAAGTTCTCAGGCTCTACATGCCTCTGCAGTTACTGACACAGGACTAAATTGTATTTTGAAAGGCAATACATGTCTTTCCAAACTTAGCATACAGGAGAGAGGTATTTTTATGTGTAGTGTAGAAGAAACAACAGAATGATTTGTGTGTGAGAGTTTTCTCTATGCTTTTCAGCAGCATTATTGCAATGTCTGTTATTCTTTTTAGCCTTGTTGCTAAGAGGAATATGAGAGGAAAGACCCACAAGGAAAATCTTTCTTCACTACATTCTTGCAAGCACTTTAAAACTACCCAGGAAGTCCTGAACTGCCAAATGCAAGTTGGTAACTTTTTATTTTATTGAAATGTGGACTTCAGTTTATTAGTTGTCTCACATTAGGAGGCAGAAAACACAGTCCATGTGAACTTCTGACCTACCAAGTTTATCATCACAGAGGAAAGTCATAATCTGTCCCTCAATATTTTCTTGGATCTCTGAAGGTCTCACTTACGATAAATGAAGACCTGTCCCCAATAAAATCAATATCAAAATTTCCATTTTATTTCAATGAGGAAAGGATTTCAGTCCACTTCTAATGGTTGGGCTATAGGGTTCTCTTAGTGTCTGCATAGGGATTTTAAGTTGGAAGTTATTCAAAATTCAGAATCTTTTGTAGCTTGCAAAGCATCTGACACTAAATACTGTAAAATCATTGCCTTTTCTAAGACAAACTTTCTTAATTAATTTTGAAGCATTACTTTTGTCTTTTTTTGCATGGAAAAGGTGAATTCCTTTTACATCATCCATATTTTCATAGCTAATAAAATTTAATTTGATGGCATATTTAATTTTTAAAGTGTGCAGGAAAATGGATGATAGATTTTTCAGAATATGTGTCATATGCAGGGAATATTTTTATAATTCACAGAAAATAAATGTATACAATTTCTTTGTGATACACAATTATTTCTGGATTTCTCCCATTTTATAAATTCCTTTTCAAGTCATAGAAATTACAGTTTATGGAAGATCTATTCTATTTTTCTATACTGAAGTGCACATTAAGCTGCCAATTTCATTGGCAAAATTTTTTATATCTTCCATGCAATAGAATTTTATAAGTAAACCATAAATTTTTAAGAACACTTTGATCCAATTAGACATATAAACATTGCCTGAATCATATAGACTTGAGGTGTATGTCCAAAAAAGAAACAAGCATAATTAATTACAAGTGGTATTTCATTTATTTCCTGGAATAAAAAAAAAATGACTGAGATCCAAAACATTTGTCTGAACACCAGAACTTATTATTCAGTGCTTAGCTCCAGCGATATTATAGCAAAGTGAGGCTCACAGATTCCCAGTCTTTAAAGGTGAGACAATGGCCAATAACTTATGTTCAGAGCAACTGTATGTCATAACTAGACTGATGGCAAAAAGGGATGTCTAAATATTCAGTATATATGCTTGAATAACCATTCATTGCCTTCTTTTGGGATCCAGAGCACAGGGGTTTATTTGTCCTGAAGACAAATATCTTTCTGTAAGCCTCCGAAGTGTGGTTCCCACCTGCATAACAGCCCGTTGGCTTGGGTACTCTGCCAGGAGTTAGAAGTCAGGTTTGTTTCACCTATCTTTGAACATCTATTATGTAGGCGCCTATACCTGAAATTGTCACCTGGACTCCATTAATAACAAATGAAGATAAACAGGAAATTCTAGGAAGTAGTTTCTTCAATCTTTTTTGAACAAATACCTCAGGAAGAGCTGGATCCTTCCCTGACACACACATTGGAAGTTCCTGGACCATGATTAATGCCATGAAAGAGGTCCAGCTAGGTATGCATTACATTGTTTTCACTCATTTTTGTGAAATACTTTAAACTGCTAACTCATCCTTGAGATTTATCTTGAGGATTTAGAAAAATATTTTTTGGGGCAGCTGAGGGGGCTAGTCTTGTTTTGAAGCTGCGAGTTACTTTCTTTCTTTCTTTCTTTCTTTCTTTCTTTCTTTCTTTCTTTCTTTCTTTCTTTCTTTCTTTCTTTCTTTCTTTCTTTCTTTCTTTCTTTCTTTCTTTCTTTCTTTCTTTCTTTCTTTCTTTCTTTCTTTCTTTCTTTCTTTCTTTCTTCCCTTTGGAACACACTACACAACAGAAGTAACACTGGGTAACACAAGTAATTTGCATATCACTGTTTTTTTTTCCCCCTAAGGCATTTAATCATGGTTGAAAAGTCTTTATATCTGTATGCTCTTAACCAGCTGAAATCAAATCTACCATTGATATACATGAGCAACTTATTTATTTGGGCAGCCATTTGTGTCTGTTTTCAGAAACTAGCAGGGTCTTACATCCAAAAATGGAGTCGGAAAGGCTCTCAAAGTGCCTCAGTGACCAATGTTATGCACATAATTTTTTTTTTTTGAGTGGTAAAACCAAGATTTAGTGTATAAATAAGTAGTTAAGCTCTGAGATGTTTTAGATTTCTATGTACATTAAAAAAAAAAGTCCTCTCAATTTAAATAAAATAGTTCATCGTTCACTAAAACTTGAAAGATCTTATAAGTGTTTTCTGGGCATCTTTGAAAAAAAGGTGAAAAGTGCACAATGGCATTTAAAAACCTAATGATGGCTGTTAGCTTATCAGACAGTACAAAAACCTGCTTTCAAAACCAAAGGGCATAAATGGAAGAAATTAATCGGGAGAGATGGTCATCTATCTGGTGCTTGTTTTTTCTCTCTGTCCACTGTTATTTAACCATTTTAGACATATCATAGTTGTCTGACTCAGATGGGATGTTTGTATTTTAGATACATAAAATTAGGAAATATAAGTGCCAATTAAAGTACAAAGTGTTCTCCTGAGTTGGGAGGGCTAAATTTCCAGAGCACTGGAATCTAAATGATACTTTAGCTTTTATCAGAAGCTGAAGACATGAACACAACTAACCTCTATCAGTAGAGTGCTACAAATTATGGATAGTTTTGCAAATGTTGGATATATGAGGTAAGTTCTACCAATCTGAAAATGCACCAAGAATTCATTTCTTATGTTTATGTTGGTATATAACTATAGTTTCCACTAATATCTGTACAGCTTCTTCATCCTTTTAGTTAAAAATTGTCTCTTAACACTATCATCTTTAATGCGTGTCTAGCAAACATGAGAAAACATTGTGAAAACGTCACTGGAAAGATTACCACATCAAAGGGACTATTTGCCAGTGTCAAGAAGCATCCCAGACCCAATGACTCACAGTTACAATAACACTATTTGTGCTGTGTTACCATATAAGGTACTAATCAAGACTAGAGACAGTGTTTGGCAAAGTAAAATTTCATCTCTGCCAAAGAGAGCTTACAACACAATTAAGGAACAAATACAACACTTCACTGTAACGCAAAAAGAAAGGAAATTGAAGCTTCAAGGAGAATATCAGCATTTTCATTTTAGTGTTTTTATGTGGTTGATCAGGTGCTGAGGCAAACACATCACAGCTATCTAAAAGCTGTATGGAAGGAATGGCCACAATAAGGGAAAACAGTCCTCCCAAAACTGGCTAAAAGTTTTTGTAATGATACAGCAAGCCTTTCCTCCAGCCCATTGACAGAGTTTTTGCAGGTAATTCTGGAAACAAGAAAAGGCTAATGTGTATGAATGATGATGCAGTGTCAGTTAGTAGTACAGGCACTACTGATAAAATTACAGCATGCAAGTTTATCAGTAGTACTTAGTGAGCAGCACAATATGTATTCAAAAACTAAATGATGATTGCTTTTTTAAAAGTGCCAAATATTAGGCAGCAGATGACTTACACAAATACAGTGAAGAGAGCCAAGTGGAAATGTTAAAAATGGCACTGTTTCTCAATTCTAAGCAAGCTTTTTGATATTCGAGTTTTGTACATATAGACTCCTAAATTTTGAATTTTTTGGTTTTGCTGTTCGTATCTTATGATGGAAAACAACTGCAAATTGTGTGTTTTGTCCATTGCTTAAAATACTATAAGTTCCATGTAAAAATGCATACCTTTTTACATGCTTAGCTGGAATCACCAAGCATTCTAGGAAGGAAAAATATCCAATCAACCTCTTGCACGAAAAGGAAAGGGCCATGTCAGGATGTCAACAGTGGACTTGATAGAAGGCTTGTTACCGAATATGTTCTTCAATTTATTTTTGCACCCCTGACCTAGCTGACAAAAGGAAAGAGCTTGCAGAAGTTTGACCTTTCTGTTGAATAGGCCAGCTGGCTGTAGAGTTAAGATTTATGACTTTTCAATGAAAGTGTGAAAAACTGTAGGTCATCAGAACTGAGTAGAACCCCAAATACTGTATTATTGTAGAGAAAACCAGGGTATAGTAGCTATTTGTCTTTTAGTCGCAAATACTGTAGGTTTACACCTTCTTTTAATTTTGTTTAATTAAGTATATGTTAATCATAGTCTTTGCAACAGGCAAATGGGGCATAATTTCAGGTTAACATAAGCAGATGCAGCTCTACTGAAATCAATGTTTACTCGAGGTCTGAATTTGGCCTTGTTTGAATAATTTATGAAGGCAAATATATACCTATATTATCCTAATTCCATTTCTCCCAAGAAGCTTTAAAATAGAGCAGTTTCTTTTCTATGTTAAATGAAGATTAATCTTTTCCTTATTTAGTTAGTACTTCCAATTAAATTCTGAAAATAACAGTTCTGCAGAACTACTTACCAACTGAATCTTCAGTATCTTGGTAAATTTTTAACAGAAAATGCCATCTGAGTGTATTTCTAATCTATATGAAATTTTATTTGTATTACCTCTTAATTTGAACCTTGTCTTTATTTACACCAAAAATTGTCTACCAGTCATTTCCTTTATGCAAAAAAAGATAAATAAGCTCTTTCAACTTAGTGAAACTGAGAGATTTAATGCAAATGCACTTTGAAAAACTTGTTTTTCAACTCCCATCAGCAAAGCAGTATATCTATCAGGCTTTATTATTCCAAGTTTTGTTATTGCTTCAACATTTATTACCGCAACTTTATACAACACATTTCCAAAATACATAATAGAACCACTGAATGGAATAGAAACAAACAATAAAAATGCACAATAAAACCATATCACTAAAACTACATTACTAACATCACAAATAGTACAATGTTACTCTGCAGATAATTTTGCAGCAATCAAATACAAGAATTCTTACAGTATTACCCGGTATTACTTTACTTCAGGAATTAAATTATTTACTGATAACAATGTTAATAGTAAGTGTTTGGTAATAACAGGACTATATGAGAATGGGGTTATCTTTTGTTCTCATAACTTAATGATGAAAATAAGAACCCCTTTATTAATCTTAATAACACATATTGATGTGAATGCCAAACGTCTTCTCCCTGCTTTACACAGGCATAATGTTTGATGATTTTAATATCAAGTATTTTATACTTGATAGAAGGAAAGTGATTGGTCTGGACAGGCAGGGGAAGGACTTTACAGAATGGTTACAAAATGCTAAATTGTTATGAAAATGCAGGGACAAAGAAAATGCTTACAGGTTAGCAATTTTAGCTCTGTATGTCAATTCACTCTACAAATGTCAATTTGATTGTGATTCTTAAATGGAAATATTAATAAAGTAATATTTTTTTAAAATAGTAACTTTTATCGTTTATGTAATTTTGTTCTATTGCTAATTTTTAGTTTGACTGAGAATATTAGGTAGGTGGATCTTTATCAGAAGTATTTTTCCCTTTATGTAATATTGTAAGTGTTAAAATTACTTTTAAAATAATATTCTTCCCTGCATAATATATTCAATGAAATTGAATTTTTACATCTTTATTGTAATTCCAGAAATCACCAGTCTTATGACCAACAGTTCAAGGAATATTTCAGAACTTCCATATAGATCCTAAAGAAGTAAGAGATAATAATGTCACAGGTATTGAAAAATATAATAGTACAGGTTTATCATTAACCCATCAATTCTAGAAGCCTGATTCTGCAAGGGAAATTTTTACAAATTTTAAAGTTTTCTCAAGCAATCCCAATATATATATATATGCACCCAAATTCATTATGACTCACAAGTCTTACACTCAGCTCCGCCTTGCCAAAGAAGGACGATTGGTCTACTGTCTTTATGTAGGGTTTGTCATAAATATTGTATTTACCGTCCTTTTTTGTTATTTTCTGCCAGTTGAAGGTAGTGGAGATGAAGGTGCTGTTACTGGAATTGTGGAATTGAGAGCTGGAAGTAATATCCAACTGGAAATAAGTCAAGGGACAATAAAATGTTTTCTCTTTGCTGATGTTGATAAGATAGTCTTGATGTTCTCTAACTGAATTCAGGGCCCTTCTAGCAACCCAGAAAAACTGCAAATGCATGACTTATGAAGAAAATTTCAAGTTCAATAGTCTTTCTTAACTTGCCTTTGAGAAATCACCTAAGCTGGTCTCTCAAGCAAGATATAACAAACGTCAAAGAACAGAATTTAACTTCCAGTGACACATAAAAAACAGCTTGTGGCTTCAATCCATAGGTCTTTGACCATGGTTTTAGAATTCAAGTACACCACAATAAAACTATCCATGTATGTCTGCATTTTTTATTGAAAAAATGGCTTTCTGACTGGTTGAAGTGTGTTGATGTACATATACAGATTTCAAGAAAGTCTTTAAGAAACTTTATTGATTAAAAATATGTAGATTGTCTGCAGAGTTACTGATTTATTATTATCATCAACATCATATTAAACATATGCACATCCCTAATTCAAGGTAGAATTTAAAGTATCCAAGCAGAGAAAGAAGACTCTTTAGACAATGCGTGTAGTGAAATGAAACATTATACAGTGGTGAATCTGGTACAGAAGAGTTGCAGTCTCTGTGTTTGCATAATTCAAGATTGGCCCAAAATATCACAAAATCAGAGTAATAATCTTTAGAAAGGTGGGTTAATTCTGTTTTTTTGGGGGGTTGTTTTTTTTTTTTTTTAGTTTAATTTTGGGTTCGGTATGGCTGAGGTGGTGTTAATTTTTCCATAGAGCCCTCATACTGTTGTGCTTTGTATTGCTGGTTAGAAAGGTGTTGATAACACACCAGTGTTTTGGTTACTGCTGAGCAGTGCTCACACAGCATCAAGGCTGTCTCTCCAATATTCCCCCACTACCCCTCACCTGCAGGCTACGGGTGGACACTATCTTGGGAGGCAACATAGCTGGGACAGCTGACCCAAACTGATCAAAGGGATATTCCATACCATATGACGTCTGCTCAGCAATAAAAGGTAAGAAAAAGGACAAGAAAGGGGGAACATTTGTTACTATGACGTTTGTCTTCCAGAGCAACCTTTAGGCATACTGAAGTCCTGCTTCCTGGGAAGTGGCTGAACGTGGCCTGCTGATGTAAGTAGAGAATAAATCTTTTGTTTTCCTTTGCTTCCATGTACAGCCTTTGCTTTGTTTTATTAAACTGCCTTTATCTTGACTTATGAGGTCTTTTTTCTATGTTATTTTCTCCCCCACCCTGTCCTGCTGAGAAAAGTGATAGAACAACTTGGCAGGCATCTGGAGTCCAGCCAAGGCCAAACCACCACAACTTTACGTCTTAAGGAGTAAGTAATTTATGCATCAGAACAACATTTTTCCTCTGACTACTTTCTACATTGTTTTTTTTTTTTTCATCTGAAACACATTACTTTAACCAGCAGAATGTAAATCAGGAGGCTGTGAAATGTGACTAAAGATTCCTTCTAAGAGAGATTCCTTCGTTAAGTTGGAGTCAAAAAGTGGGGTTATATTTTTCCAAAATATGAAAAGCTATTGCTGCTTGGAACTTTTGAGCCTTTTTTTGTGGACTTTATGGAGCATGATTTATTTCAAGGGAAGAAATCAGGTGTAAACATTAGCTACAGAAGGACAAGATTTAGTTTAATGTGCTAATGAGAAATCAAGACACAAAAAATGCAAATATTAAAAAAAAAGATGCATCTCTGGCTAATGTCTTAAGGAAGAAAATAACATCCTAATGAGATCTAAAGTCTTTTCATCTAAACTTTGAAATATAATCAGTTTGTCAAAACATAGAGGTAGATATTGACATTTGACTCCAAGATATCACTGAAAGCATTGTTGCTTTACTCTGAACTGCAAATTTTAAATTCTTAATTAGAGAGCTGTGGAGTAGGTGTGATATGCTGCATTAATTGATGAATTGCTTGTTTGATTAAAGTATGATTAAACAGATTTATTTTTATTTCATATTCCATAAATGATAAATGACTCTAAAACTAGTTCTGTAATTAAGTTACACATACAATAAATGAAGAGATTAATGTTTAATTAACTAAGGTCTTAACTATAGCACTTGAAGCTCTATTCATCAAGGAAAATCTACAGTAGCTATGCTCGCCTAACATTTTTTTCATGGAACTTCTGTAAAATGGAACTATTGTGTATGAAGAATTAGGCTAATTACTGAAATGTCTGAAGGGTTATCCTTTTCTCTTGCTTGTTGTAAATTATACCTGTACCTGTGCTGATGACAATTTACTGGTTTTCATCACATAAGATTCCGATGCTAAGTACATTAGATAGCTACTGGGTCAAAATAGTCTTCACCATGACCCCACAACTGCATTATCACTGGACTGCATTAATCTTTTATTGAGTAAAGCTGAAAAAAAGATCAATACGGTGAATTTGAAATGTGGTTTCATTCAAGTTCAGAACAAAACCTGAACATCCTTATATTCTCTATGAAAGAACATTCCCTTTAGTTACATTTTTCACTTTGTTTTAGAGTTTTTTATATTTAGACATAGAGTGTTCAAAGTATGAAAGATGAGCAATGTATTTTTGAAGGAAAAAACATTAAATATTGAATTCTGGAATAAGACATCTTGTCATCACTAATGTTTAGATACAGTGTGGTTCTATATATGTCACCATATCAGCCACAAAGAGCAATGGATAAGTGAAAGTGGATTCAGAGGGAGGAAATTAAAAAAATATCCAGCTAAAATTACCAGAAGATTTAAAAATTACTTTCTTTCTTCTTTCTTTTTTTTTTTTTTTTAATCTCTTTCTTGCCAGTCAGAGAATGGGGTGCAGGTAGAAGTCAATGCAGATCAGTCCCTGGCTTTGTGGCTGGTGGTGTGACCAAAACTTTGGCTTCTACAATCACAAGAAGATCTTTGCTTGATACAGCCTACTGGCAAAAGGTAGGATGTACCTATACAGAAAAAGCAAGAGAATAGTAGATTGGATGACTTAGTGAATTGTACTTTAAACTAATGAGCTTGGGAGACAGGGTCCAAAGCTATGACACCTGTATATTCAAAAACAACAGGTTGAATGAGCACATGTACCAGAGTAGTGAGGAATGCTCCCCAACCTCTTCCAAAGGCGAGAACCCTAAGTCCAGTCACCTCAAGTGCATATATACCAATGCACAGTCTAGGCAACAGACAGGAGTAGTTGGAGCTCTGTGACCAGTCTGAGAGTTATGATGTCATAGGAATCACAGAAACTGTTGGGAAAACTCACGACTGAAGTACAACAATGGATGGCTACCAACTCTTTCAGAAAAATAGGAAGGGAAGAAGAAGAGGTGTAGTTGCACTTCACGAGAAAGAGAAATTTGCATGTGTAGAGATTAGCTATGGAGACCATGTACATTCTGTCAAATGCCTTTGGATCAAGGTTAGAGTGATCGTCACCAAGGGGGAATCTCAGGTTAGACATCTATCACCTGTCTCCCAATCAGCATGACAAGGCTGACAAAACCTTACTTTGGTATATAAGGAAGTCTTGGGCCAACAGAACCTGGTCCTTATGGGTGGTTTCAATTACCTGGACATTTGTTGGGGAAACAACACAGGGGTACGCAATTCATCCATCAGGCTCCTGAAATGCAGAGGGCTGCTTCCTGCTGCCAACACTGGACACACTAACTAGGAACAGTGCATTGCTAGACTTACTGCTCACAAACCAAGACAACTTACTTGACAACTACTAATGGTAGCCTTGGATACAGCGACCACAACATTGTGGAGTATAAGATCCTGTTGAACAAACTGAAGACCAGTAATAAGACAAAAGAGCTTATGAGTGCTGGGAGTTATTCAAGAACAGCCTCCTGGAAACATAGGAACAGTCCATCCCCCACAAAGGGAAAGGAAAAATTCAGAACAAGAGACTGCCCTGGCTTCACAAGGAGCTTTTGGGTGTCCTTTAAAGCAAAAATGAAGCATTTAAAGAGAGAGGAAGACAACTGTCAGAGCAGGGAAAAACAGGGAATGGTGTAAAGTAGAAGATAGGAGATTCTTTTCTAGAGTGGAAAAAGGAATGTACAGCTTATGGAAAAACCTGTAGTAAAGGAAGGAGAAGAAAATCAGAGGAACATAGGAAAAAAGATGTAGGAGAAAGGTAAAGGACTTTTTTTTCCTACCAGAAGTTTAAAAAACAAATTAAATAAATGTAGGTTAGGAACCAGAGTAGGTATGTAGAAGCACTTTGTCTGATACCATCAGAAAGATATAAATGAAGACTGAGGAGCAATAAACATTGTAGCTCTTGCAGGGCTGGCCTGAAGGTTGGCCAAGAATGAGATGGAGAGGTGTGCTGGAAGACGTAATGGTAGAGAAGACTTAGACCAGGGATCTGAACTTGAATCTTCATTGATGCATTGCTCCATATTAAAAAATAAGAGAACATGTCGTGGTTTAAACCCAGGTGGCAGCTAAGCCCCACACAACTACTTACTCACTCTCCCCAGTGGGATGGGGGAGAGAATTGGCTGCATAAAAGTGAGAAAACTCAAAGATAGACATAAAGACAGTTTAATAGGAAAAGCAAAAGATGCATACACAAGCAAAGTAAAATAAGGAATTTATTTACTACTTCCCATCGGCAAGCAGGTCCAGCCATCTTCAGTAAAGCAGTGCTCCATCACGAGTAACGGCTACTTGGGAAGACAAATGCCATAATGTACCTATCCCCTTCCTCCTTCTTCCCCCAGCTTTTATTGCTGAGCACAACATCATATGGTATGGAATATCCCTTTGGTCAGTTGGGGTCAGCTGTCCTGGTTGTGTCACCTCCCAAATTCTTGTGGACCCCCAGCCTACTTGCTGGTGGGGCAGTGTGAGAAGCAGAAAAGGGCTTGACGCTGTGTAAGCACTTTTCAGCAATAGCTAAAACATGTCTGTATTAGTAACAGTCTTTTAGTCTCAAATCCAAAACATAGCCCCATACAATCTACAATGAAGAAATTTAAGTAAAAGGATTCAGCAGAACTGAATATTAGAGAAGTAACCACCTGGAAAATGTGAAGCTGCGGTACTTTTGTGTGAAATATACAAAGAAAATATTCTAATATTTTTTTACCAGCTGTATTTGTTTTTATTACTTACACTCTTAAGCCTATGATTTTATTTTTAGATCAATACAGAGAAAGCTAGTATAGTTCAAAATATAGGTAGATATATCTTTGAAATTGTTTTAATACATTGTTATTTTATAGTAAGTAGATAAAAGTTCAACATCTATCTCTTCAGCACTGCAGCATTTTGGTGCTTCTAAAATACTGTCATTGTTGCAGAATACAGGGTTTGAATTTAATACTGACTGTGAATCTTACAGTGAGGTCATGGTTTAACAAATCCATATTTTCATTTTCATTGGAAGTAACAGCATAGTCACAACCAAGCAAAATCATGTATGCTCTGAGATCTCAGGGCAAATATAAAATAATCCCTGTCTGTGGTCTCTATGTGATCATCAGTTCAAGGATCCATGAAAAGACTTCACAATTGTATTTTTACACTTTCAATTTTCTGTTCAATACACTTGACAATGTTAAACTATTTCTTACTAATGACTCATTTCTATTCTGAACTCAGACATTTCCAGTATTAAAACCTTGGCATGCAAATTTTACTAGCCCATGGAGAACTATTTTTTATTTTTTTTTTCCTCAGCTGAACCTGAAAACAAAGAACTGGTAACAATATTAACCAAACAAAAATTAGTTTTGTCATAAGATTATGAATTGCCATTGTAACTTTTCCAAGCTCAGCAACTAAAAATATAAAATCAAGCCTTCCTCATCACATTATCATAAAATAAATTGACCATGAGTAGCAGCATCATCATGAAATTGATTATGGCAATGTGTCCTGGTTTGAGGTAAAACAGAACCAATTTTGTTTTGTAGTTTTACTTTGCAGATAAGCCTCTTCTAACTAACTTAATTTCTGAAATTAACAGCATATTGTGCAGAAACTGTTCACCCTCAGAGACATAAGACCTGATTGTTTCTAATTTATGCCAAGGAGTGGTATGCAGAGAGGTTCTTACTTATTGTTGTACCAACCAAGGTCAGCTAACTTTGTTATTTGTCCCGTTCCAGGGTTGGAAACGGAAAAGCGTGGAAGAGTTGTACCTACAGGGAGAAGCAGAAATGACAGGTGACCCAAGACTCACCAAGAACGTATTCCGTCCCATCTGCATCATGCTCAGTATAAAAGCTGAGGGATCAAAGGGTCAGGCCACTTTCTTCAATGGCTGGTGTCCAAGGAGGACTCTATCTGTTCATCTGCCTTTGATCCCAGTCCCTGCATTCCTGAATCCAGATCTGGAATCCAGCCCCCATCCGTTGCTCAGTCAAGTCTGAGACTTCCCCCATGCCTGTTGGTGATGCAATCATCATCCTGGGAGCTCAATACTGGTTTTATATATATTGTGTATATGTTTATTTCTCTTTTATTATTTTATTATTTTATTAATATTTTCATTAAGGTAGTTTAGTATTTTTCTCAACTCATAAGTCTTTTTCTCTCTCTCCCTCCTCTCCTTGGAGAAAGAGGTGGGGGAGACCATCTGCCATTTGTTTTCTTTAGCCAGTGCAGCCCTAACCACGACACAATGTATCTTTCCATTTTGCCTTCAGATTTATTTATGAAAAAAAAATAGAAAAGTTTAGATGAAGCTGTCAACTATACTTGTGTTAGTATTTCAGTTTCATTTTTATGTTTTAAATACATAAATATATGATTTTACATTCAAACAATTCTGCAACCTTAACTGACTTCAAAATAGAAAATCTTTCATCTTTGGGAGGCTGACAAAAGGAGGAAATCTTGGGATTACTGGGAGTCCTGAACTCAAAATGCATTTACAGCACTTACAAGATGATTAAGAGAGGGCTTTGGTGTTGATTTGACTTGAATAAATGTTAAAAAAAATGCATTATTTACTATTACAGTGTTGTTTTGATTATTGTTTATTTATAGAGCTCTTGACTTGGGGATTAAACCCTGAACTTATACTTTGCAAGTCTCCATGCACATAGTAAGTTCCTATTAACAAATAAGATGTTTTGTTTAAGAACATAGCCAAAGAATGGCATAGAAAGTCAGTACTAAAATCTTTTCAGTTTCATGTACAGTTTCTGACAGGAGCAATGCAGATGTTGGGGAAAGAGTGTAAGAACAGGACAGGTGTAGTGATGTTTTCCTGGATGCTTACACTCTTCCAGCATATAATGATTTGTGACTCAAGGTCTTCCTAAACCAGAGGCGATTTTTTTCTATTTAATAGACCTCAAAGCTTTATTAAAAAAAAAATAAAAATCTGTCCAAATCTTCTTTTGAACACACATAAACTTCAAGCACTCAAAATATCTTGTGGCAAACAGTTCAATAGCTTAACTATGTTTTGTGTGAAGAAGTATTTCCTTTTATTCGTTCTGAACCTGGCACCATGGATCTTTCACTGGGAAAGAGAGTAAACAACATTCTCCATGACACTCAGGATTTTATATACATTTATTTTAGCCTCCTGTATATTGCAGACCAAAAAGCCTTGGTGTAGATTTACTGCTATTAGTGCTATTAACCCCTTAATCTCTTTACCTCTCCAGTAACTGCATCAAACAAAACCGAAGTATTTCCTTTCACTTTCAGCCAGACACATTGTACCACAAAGGGGGAAAAAAATCTAGTTTTAGCCTACTTACAGTTCAAATGAATTGTCTTTCCTGTAGACCACTGATACAGGAGCAGAGAAGTCTGGCTATTCACCTTTCCTTTCTCTAGAATGTCATACTGGATATTGTTAAACACAAAAAACATTTCCAAGGTTTGCTGGAAGACAAAATAACAAAATTATCACCTTCAGCTAGGTCTTCCCCTATTTCCCTATTCTTAAATGACATTCTGTCTGCTTACATGTATAAAATACTGTTAATTGCCTGATTTATCTCTTTACTTTTCTCCTGTTTCTGACTCTCATGCTCGTTTTCTGTGCTTTTAGTCTTCACACAGCAATTTAGCCTCCATGGCAAACAAACAGCCACATTTTTTTCTTCCTTTTCTTGTGCATGCTTATTGATGAATATTAAAAGCTAGTGATAACTTAGATCAATAGTACTTTACAAAAGTTACTCAAACCAAAACACCACCACTGCACATAAAGGGATTTGATTCATGATCATTATGATTTCTGTATCATTTGATTTTTAATATCTAACTTCGAAGTCCAATTCAGAAAAAGATTCTGCACAAGAAGTTGAAAAATCTGTTTTCCAGGACAGGAAATAATCTGGATAAATATTCGGAAGTTATATTCATATATAAGTATATATATTGCAGTTCACATAGCAAATGCAAAAAAGAATTATAATGAATAGACTAGATCTTTGTCTCGCAGAAATACTCTGAAGTCAAAATAGCTATAGAAATTTATACCTGCTCAACTTTTCTCATGTTTTGCAGCATAATGACATAAGCAGGTCTTTGCTACTGCTGACCTTAAGATTAATATCTTGTTTGTTTTATGAAATGCTTGGGTCTTCTTAGTGCTGTTTTTGCAGGTATTCTCCTTGTGTCCAAAACAAATTCTTTCCGCAAATAGCATATACTCTCTTTCTAAACATGACAGAAAAAATACACATGACTTGAAGCTAACAAAGACGTCTGTAAATCAGATGATGCCACAACACCATCAGTTTGTGAATCGCTGTTTGGAAAATATTTTCTATCTGTCTCTGTTGTTCTCTTGATCATGTGAAGGGATGATAGTGGATACACATGCATGCACCCTGACAATTATTTCATTTAGAAGCCATGTTTCTGAAGTGTGTTCTACTATTATGTTATTCATGTTTGTAGCTTTGAGAAAGTGAAAGTAATCACTTGGGTAATTCATCAGTGCCGCTACGAAATGTCCAGGACATCCACAGCTGCTTTGATGGATACTTGCCTAAGTCAGCTGAGATATTTCAAGAGGATTTCATACATATCACAAGAAATAAAGATTCAAACAACATGAAAAATTATAAAGATATTTTTGCAACTTTCTATAATTCACGGTGAATGTATTGGGCATAGTGTTACTTCATCATATGATGGATAAGAGTTACAGTGAGTTTGATCTAAAAACCCTGAAGTTTTTGTTTGGAAACCTTGAACGTGTTTTATGATCTTTTGACTAGGAAAAGGACATATTACCTTAAATCAAAAAGGGATTTTTGTTATCTATGTTTATAAATATTTTCCCTATTTCTGAACACATTTTTTTGTGCATGTATCCAGTGCAGATTGGAATATGAGCGTCTAAGGAAAAGAAATAGTTCTGCAACTGCAAATTTATTATTGATCTACTGGGGTAGATTGATTTACATATATGTCATTTCAAAGGTTTTGTGATTTACTCCACTCTAAGTTCTGTCTCCCCTGCATATAGATCTCCTTCACTTAAGCTTTCTAGTTTCCAATCATTTTGCCTGATTGCCCCTTCCCAGCACTATGTTCTGGAGCATGCATGACATTTTCCACAGTATTCATGCCTTGTGAGTTCCCTTTTACCATAAGATGCCAAGATCTTTTCAACTTCACACTTAAAAGTTATTAAAAATAATTCTTAAAGAAATATTGAAGTTTCCCAGAGTTTTTTTTTGTACTGTCTGCAGGTACTGTCATATTTTTTTTCTTATACCACTGATGAAGTATTTCATCCTGACTCTAATCCCGAAAAAAATTATTGTGCTATCCTGTATAAATGATTTCTGTCACCTGCCAAGGCATTTCTCTACAACACAATGTTTGTTTCAAGGTTTACATCTTCAATTTTATTTTCTACTGCATTTATCCATCTCTCAATAAATTGTACCTCAACTGAGGTAACATATAACAGTCGGTATTTAACTGAATAAACCAAAGATCTGGATATCTGGTGTTTATGAAAGGTGTGATTTGTTAGCTTTCCAGCTACTCCTGTGAGCTAAAGTGTAAGTCCAATTCTAGACCTATTGTCCTCTCAGAGCAGAAAAATAGAATCTTCAAGAAAGATATTCTGTTATGACAGTGATTGCAAGTGTCTTTTTCATAAAAACATGACTATAATACAATTATAGTCTAGGTGTAATCTATATTATTACATTTCATAGTTTTACTTGTCTAAGGAATAGTAGATTTTTTATTCCATCTCTTCTTTCTATATATGACAACAAGTTATACAGCCATACTTTATAAAACCAAACTCACAAGCCAGTTATAAAAGGCCACTGCAAAAGAGGAATTTCTTGTAATAATATATTACATATCATATGTATCTTACATCATGCATACCAACTCTGACTAGTTGCAACAGGGAGATTTTCTGAGATTATTTGCTCATGCTATAACCTTAGAAAGCTTTGTTTGTTTGCTTGTTTGAGTGTGAGGTTTTTTGTTGGGTTTATTTTTTTGTGGGATTTTTTTGTTATTTTTGTCTCTTTAGTGGAAAGAAAGTTTAATTGTTCTGAGGACAGTTCTACCTTTGTGAAATCATTCAAATGAGTTTTATGGCTGAGAAGAATTTTCATGTTACTCTTCCCTTGCATGTTCTGTTGTAGTAAAATCCAGACTAAGCTGTTAAAATCAATATCTTTCTAAAGTTACAGTACAGATTTATGTATTTTTTTAATAGTTTATATGACTATAAAATTAACTCTTTGTGACTGTACTCCTCTGAATGTAACTTAAAGTCCTTCTGATTGGATTTGAAGTGTAGTGCTCTGACTTGACTATATATGCATTTTTTGTTGCACATTCAAAAAATGTATAGTTTTTATTAATAGCAGTTTAACTTCAGTTAGCACCCATGTATTTAACCGTGAGTGGAATGGTAGAACACCTATTCAGAGGATACTTCTTAAGTTTTTAAATAAACCACTGAGATCGTTTGGTACTGGGTATCATGTTCAGTATAAAATAAAAAATTAGGGTTGGCTCAACAGGAAAGCATCGCTTTAACGATGAAACATGCTATAACTATCTATTTTGGTATTTTATTTTAAATTAATGTACATGATAATTAAATGCAATATCTGCAAGGGTTTGTGCTTTGACTAATCGGGAGTTCCTCAGAGATGCTGACTGAACATTAAAAAAAAAAAAAAAAGACAAAAATTGAGCAAAATCTATGAAGCTCATGATCACTTCTGCCATTTTATTTTTCCCAAGAGTCAATCAGCACCATGATGAATTGATCCTTAAGTCAATTCATGTTATCTTTTCTGGATGTTCCTGAAGAAATTGGGAGAACATTTTCCAAAGTAACATGACTGGTTTGCAAGAGCATTGAGTGTTGGAGAACAGCTATGCAGATTATTTTGCTTATTCCTGACCTGTTGAAACTCTTGATAATCCAGAAAAGCCTTGAGACTACTCTTAATTCTTGCCAAATCAAATGTATTGGAGATGTAGCTAGTAAACAAGCCAATGATTGTATTTAACTAAGGCTTGATTCTGTGAGGTTATTCAAATTGATCTCAGGTGGATCATGAAGGTGCTTGAAAGTGATGCTTGTATTACTACTGGGTGGGTCTACATAGCAATATTTTATTTTTTTTTCATTTATGTATTTTGAAAGGGTTTTTGACTGTCATATGCCTTTCCTGCTGAAAGATGTATATGAATGAATTCTTATATTTATTAACAGTATACTTACCCAAATTATATTAGAAATTGAGTCCTAGACCAAGTTCACTCCTTCAATATAAGTAATTTTAGTAACCAACTTTTTATGTCTTTGCCCAATTTTTGTATGTTTAAATTAATCAGAGAAATCCTAACCCCAGCTTTTCAGTCTCCTTATCCCATTTTTCCTATCACCTCCCTATCTACAGAATAACAAGATCTAAAAATAACCATGTACTATACACAGATACAGATAAGAAAAATAAAACAAGTTTCGGCTTTCCTAGATTCTACATTTTCTGACAAGCCTTGACTGTTCCTTGCAAATGTATACATCTTTCCTCATTCCTTGATATTATTAATTTGCCAGTATCTAATGACACTTTGATATTTAAAACAATCAACAAGAAACTTAGGAAAATACACAGTATATTTGAAACAATTACAGAAAAATATATCATGCTGGATTCAACAGCCTGGGAGAGGCAAGGCTGCTGTGATACACACCTGTGTACAAGGTGCAACTTTCCAGCAGCTGGCCTCTGGATCCCAGCCTCCCCAGTTGCTGGCACCTGGACATACAAGCCCTCAGGGACACAGCCCCACTCCAGTTGCTGGTACAGACCATTATGTGCATACACACTCACAGAGCTGGACAGGACTCCCCTGGTCCCATAGCTGACACCCTTTTGCTCTCACCCTTAGAGACACACGCATGCTTTCACACCCAGAGGCGGCCCCCTCTCACTCCCAGGCCACTTCATCCATTCACCAGCTAGTCCAGCTTGATCTTCACTAATGATCACACACTCACTCGCACACCTGCACTCACTCCCTGCAAACCATGGCCTGACTCCAGCTGCTGCACTCACCCCACCATGCACATATACGCACACAGGCCAGAGAGCCTTCACCCAGGGAAGAGTTAGAAAGGAATTTAACAAGAAGGTATGAAAGACTGCACTGAACAGGCATAGTGTATCACCAGACAAGCGTCCTGATTGGCAAACAATTTACATGTGACTGGCCTTTTTTATCCCCTTACCACTCTATTTTCCTACAGTTGATCCTTACAAAATTCCCTACCCCCTCCCTTTTCCTGCTTTTGGTTGCTCCCATAAACATCTCATAATAAATTTGGTGCAATCAAACATTCTTCTCCTGCATCGCATAATTAGCCCCATAACCCCGGGCAGTAAAGGTCCTCAGTCTGCAAGGTGATCTGGAGAGATGGTCCTGTTGACAATCTTGAGTTTCACACCTGGATCATGGAGCTGATGGCTCTGAGCCACCTGGAAGATGCCCAGACAAAGTGTTGGTTCCATGGGAGTCCTTAATTTGCATTTTTGCCTGCCGTTGTTCACCCTGTGCTCCTCTGGGCTTGTGGAGATGGGCTTTTGATGGACTGGTGGCCCCTGTGATGGAACTGGGAGTAGGGAGATGGGCTTTTGATGGACTGGTGGCCCCTGTGATGGAACTGGGAGTAGTCCAGTAAGGTGTTACTGTCCCCCCCTACCCCAGCTCTGAGCTCTTTTGTGGGTCTGCAGATGAGCTTTATCACATAACCTAACAAAAACCTACCTGTTTTTCTTTGGGGAACCACCAATTTAGTTCTATTTAAATGTGTGTTATTTAAAAATAGACATGTGGAATTCTAAATAAGAAGATCAGGTGTATTAAGAAATAGCAACAATTAAATACTGCTCTGTGCAGTACTAATAAAATAGAATAACAGAAAATAATATTTGCTCCCTCAGACAAAATAAAAAGAACTGATGTAGGAAAATTACAAGATAAGACCAGTTATCTACAATACAAGCATTCTACCACAAATTTGCCATGAATCTGATATAAATCATCTGGTCCTATTGATGTGAAATAACATCTCATCCAGGAAATATCGTCGCATTCCTTCCCTCCACAGTTCTTTTTATAATTTTAGAATGTTTTCCTGTCATTCTTCACTAAGTCCATACTTTTGGGTTAAACCCCCTATATGATAGGGAAGAGGAAGATAGAGATAGATGATAGCAGTTTTGGTGTCTTGTATAACAGTAGCCATGTGATGTTGGAACTAATCACCTGTGGTAGTGTGTTGATTCTGAGTATGATCAGGTAAATACCTAGACTATATCCTAGATAATCCTTAAAGAAATCAGCCTACTGTCCTCCAGACATTTGCAGTTCATAGACTTCCTGAGGTAGACAAAGTTATTGTGGATATAGTTACTGTTAAGAGTTTTCATAGATTGCATCTATCAGTCTTCAACCTTCATAGACAGCATTTCAATGATCTCATACGGTCTCTTCTGAACCCTTGTAAACCCTCAGCATCTGAACTGTCCTTTGGCTGGGAGCGTCAGTCTTTAACTGTCTTTTCCTATTAATTCACCGTCTCCATGTCAGCCTCATAATGCTGTAACACTTATAATGGAGAAATGAAATCCATGTACATGCAGTTATGTAGTTAATTTAAGTCCTTACTGAACTGAGATTTTACCGCTAAAAAAACCTCCAGGTTCTAAACTCCATTACCTGTGAATCCCACCTAGCTATTTCATTCCTATATGTGTGTGTATATATGTGAAAAAATAGACTCTTGTGTTATTTCTTCTCCTCTGTTATTAAATTTAATTAAATCCTTAGTATGGGCAGACATGAAATAAGTTGAATGCATGAGCATTTGGTTTGGAAATGTCCCAGGGACAGTTTGGAGGTCTTTTTAAACTCTGTGAACTGATTTTGAAGTGAGTGAAGAGCATGGGAAATGGGGTTATAAGGTGAGACTGATGTTATCGTGTGTTATTTCCACTTGGGAGAATATAAAGCACTTCAATTCTGTATTGGAGGACATGTTAAACCAAGGAATTTTGGACTTCAGTGGAGAAAATACTTACAATGACAATAAGATGTAATAAAACAGAATGAACAAAATAGAATGAAAGATAAGAAAGGATGAAGGGCTAGATAAAGCTTTCAGGCAGGGCTGAACCAAAGCAATGACATTCACATACCATTCAGACAATAAGCGAAATGTCATGTAAGAGGAAAAATAATATTAAAATTTAAAACTGAAAATAAAAATCTGAGTGCACCTTCACTGTTCAGGGAACTCAGGCTTGGTGACTCTGTGTAAAATATCCATGTCTACATGGCAACACTCGCATTGTACCCAAAATCTCATGCACATGCATTCAAATTTGTCTGTTATTCGGAGGAGTGAAATACCCTGTTCCACAGCCATGCACTTGCTCATGCTAATCTGTTCAGTCCTTCAAAGTGCACTGTGAAGGATAAGCTCTCCTTCCTGGACAACTACAGTGGAATTACTGTTAACCCATGCAAACTGCTATAACTGTGTCCTGTTTCATTCACCACATTGACCAACTGTGGATGCTGAGGGAAACTGCTGATTGCTATGCCTATTTCAGACAAAGCAGAAAAAAAACAAACCAAAACAAAAAAACAACAAATGAAAAAGAATTTAAAAAGTACCCTGTAGAGAACCACCAACAAGCTGTAGCATATTTTACTGCCTTATAAAGGTGGCAACATGCCCTACAGAGATCATAATGGACTTAGTGAGGTCAGATGTAAACCTGGCCAGAAAGAAAATAATCCTTTGTTATTTTCTTACAGTGCTGGAGCAGGACTGAAAGCATAACATAATGTGGCTACTTGCTCCTTTTCCTGCCTCGGATGCCTGAAACTGCATGTAGAAATCAGAGCTCTTCTTCAGCACCAGGACATATAAGAGGTGCTGCCAGATCAGAATCAGGCTCCTACTTTTTCTCAGTAACACAATCGTAGCTAAACAGTCTGATTGATGTTGACAGTTGTTGGGTCAGTGATTTGCAAAGTAAATATTGCTCCCTATAACTGTGAGCTTTGAACAGACTTCTTCACTGTGCCATGTTTATCAAGGGGTGCGCAGTCTGCTGGAGTGGTTCACATGATTATGATAATTGGAGAGAACATTAGTAGCTCATTAAGAATGTTTTGATTGATCAAGGAAAATGGATGGCATCTACACCTGTACAGTATTCTATTTATAAATAAAATATTTATTTACAGAAGTGTCATTCTGCTGGTTCATTTATGAAATGATGGTAGAAAAGAGCTTATCAAAACAGGATGTGGGTTTGGCTGAGTGAAATCAAGATGGGAGCTAAGGAAATAAAGGATGTCTTTGTACTGATTCCCTTTTTCTGAAGGTTAATTGTCATCTTGTATGATGTTAGTACACTACATCAGTGTACCTTTGTGTTTGAATGGTTTTTGATCAGATTTTGGAAGCTATGCTTCAATATCTTTGCTTTTTTATTTTTTTCCTTTAACTTTCATTAATACCTGTACAGGGAAGGGACATAAGGAACATAACATTAACCGTGAAAATCAGTTAGTCTAATCAGCTAGTCATCCAATTTGCCTTTCTATACAGACAAGACAGATAGGCACTCTTAGAGGATGGTGGTTTCCCCCTTGAGAAAGGAGTCTCAGACAGATTCAAGTAATCCCCCTCTGATGGTGTTGCTAGTTACAAAAAGTTTAAATGAGCAGTCCAAGCTACAGACCTAATTTATGGCAGAGTGGCAATAGCAGCTCTGGGTATTAGAAATAATGTAAAAATTTACCACTGCTCTGATTAGAATTTGAACAACTAAATTAAAGACAAATTCAAGTCTCTGAAAATGAGATAGGAGAAATACATACCAGACACAATAGGAATTGTCTGTCTTCAACTTAATAACTCACTTTATTCTGAAGTGGATCAGTATATGCATCTTGTTGCAAGCTTCCATTCACTGAACTTTGTCAACAAGCTAATAATTCTCTCTTAGTAACTCCTCAGTTTATAGAGGATGTAGGGGGTTAAAAAAAGACTCAAAATAGACTGGAAATGAGCAGGATTTTAGTCATGTATTGTGGGTATATGGAAGGACGAAAAGATCTTTAAGGAAGTGGTAAGACTTGGATCATTTACTCAGAGAAGAGTAATGGAAATAATAAATTATAAGCCAAAACAAAGATGAAAAATCCAAAGGAAAATAAGTAATACATAGAAAAGAGTGAGGAAAGAAGATGTGAGGAAGAATGGAGCTGTGAACCAAGTGCAGGACTCGGCACATAACTTTGTTGAATCTCATACAGTTGTCCTTAGCCCACCTATCCAGCCTGTCCATATCCTTCTCTAGAGCCTGTCTACTCTCAAGCGGATCAACGTCCCTGCCTAACTTGGTGTCTCCTGCAAACTTACTGAGGGTGCACTCAATCCCCTAATCCAGATCAATGGTAAAGGTATCAAACAGAACTGGGCCCAGTGCTGAACCCAGGGGAACAACACTTGTGACTGGACGCCAACTGGATTTAATTCCATTCACCACCACTCTCTCAGCCCCCTAGCCAGCTTTTTACCTGGTGAAGAGTATGCCAGTCCAAGCCACGAGCAGTTAGTTTCTCCAGGAGAACTGTGTGGGAAACAGTGTGGAAGGCTTTACTAAGGAACAGGTAAACAACATCCACAGCTTTTCCCTCATCCTCTAAGCGGGTCCCCTTGTCATAGAAGGAAATCATGTTAGTCAAGCAGGACCTGCCTGTCTTAAACCCATGCTGATGGGGCCTGATCACCTGGTTGTTCTGTATGTGCCACATGATGGCACTGAAGATCATCTGTTCCACAACCTTCCCAGGCACTGATGTCAGACTGACAGACCTGTAGTTGCCTGGACGCTCCTTCCAGCTCTTCTTGTAGATGGGCATCACATTGGCTAACCTCCAGTAAACTGGGCCCTCCCCAGTTAGCCAGGACTGCTGATAAATGATGGAAAGTGATTTGGCGAGCACTTCCGCCAGTTCCCTCAGTACCCTTGGGTGAATTCCATCTGGACCCATAAGCTTCCCTGTGTCTAAGAGGTGTAGAAGGTTGCTAACCATTTCCCTTTGGATTGCAGGGGCTTCGTTCTCCTCCACAAACCTGTCTTCCAGCTTAGGGGGCTGGGTACACTGAGATCAACTGGTTTTACTATTAGAGACTGAGACAAAGAAGGTATCAGCTCCCTCATCCTTTTCCTCATCCTTGGTCATTATATTTCTGCTCCGAATTCAGTAAAGGACAACGATCCTCCTTAGCCCTCCTTTTAATGTGAATGTAAAAACATGCTAATTTATTTATAAAAACATTTTTTATTGTCTTTTACAGTAGTAGCCTGATTAAGTTATAGTTGGGTTTTGGCCCTCCTAATTTTCTCCCTGCATAACGTTACTACCTTGTAGTCCACCTGAGTTTCCTGCCCCTTCTTCTAAAGGTCACAAACTTTCCTTTTTTTCCTGAGTTGCAACCAAAGGTCTCTGTTCAGCCAGGTGAGTCTTTTTCCCTGGTGGCTCTTTTTTTTTTTCAGTACGTGAGGATGGCCTGCTTCTGCACATTTAAGACTTCCTCCTTGAAGAATGTCCAGCCTTCCTGGACTCCTTTGCCCTCAAGGGGCAAAGGAACTGCCTCTCAAGGGACTCTGTCAACCAGGCTCCTAAACAGGCCAAAGACCTCCCTCCAGACATCCAAGGTGGCAGTTCTGCTGACCCCCTTCCTTACTTCTGCAATAACTGAAAATTCTATCTTTTCATGATCTCTATGCCCAAGATGGCCTTCAATTGCCACGTGCCCCATAAGTCCTTCTCTGTTTACAAACAACGGTTCCAGCAGGGCACCATCCCTAGTCGGCTCCCTCACCAGCTGTTTCAGGAAGTTACCCTTAACACAATCCAGGAATCTCTTAAACTGTTTCCTCTCAGTAGACATTTGGTGGGTTGAAGTACCCCAAAAGGACAAGGGCTGCGTTCCAGGGGAAGAAAAATAAGAAGTATACTTCTTGTACTAATTCTTTTTCAGTAGAGGTCTTTGTTACAGGACACAGGTACGTCCCAGGTAGCAACATGTTTATTTTCTTCATTCTGCCTTGAAACCAAAAAATATTATCACCATTTACAGAGAAATAACTTAGGCAAATATAAGAGAAAAAAATATCCCACTAAATATATTCAATTATTGTACGCAAAACGCTTGCTACTTTTCAATTCTGTCTCAAGTGAAACAGCATCCCACAGGCAAAATTCCTTCTTTACAATCCACTGAATAACTAGATTTATCACATGTACTAAATGGAAAATAGCAATCCTATAGTAAGAGTGATAATATTATAAAAGAAGATTTTGTGATGTGAGAAACATATCTCTTTTTCTTTTGCCTCAATTAAGCATATGAGTAAAAAGCAGTAATCATAATAACGAACATTTCTTTATCAACCATTGAACACTGCATGAAATTGTCTGGAAACATGGACTGGTAAAATGCAAACATACACAACAATACAGAGTCCTATAGAGCAATTATAAACCTTAGGTGAAAGTAAATATGAAATTAATTTCCAAGAAATATTATGTAGTCCTTTCTTAATAGATTAATTTTATCAGTCAACATAAAGTTTCAGATTTTGGGAACAAGGATATATCATACATGTTATTAATAGTATATTAATAATTTTATTTGATGTAGACTGGGCCCAGTAGTCCTATTCTTCTTGTTTGAATAGTTAGTTCACTGTTCCCCTATTGTACTCCTTTCCCCAAATGTCCTCTTTTTTTTGTTGTTTTGTTGAGAAAGAATATTTATTATTGCACCCTTAGCAGTTAATGTTGTAGAAAATATTTCATGTGCTCATCTATGTATTACTTCTACTTTATATACTTTGAACTCACAGAATTCCTGTTTTTTTTTCCTGATATCTCATACCATGTCCTAACATAGATCCAAATTATAGTAGAAATAGTTGTTGTAGGCCGTGAAAAAGAAGTAACAAAACTGTGAAGCACTGTATGTTGTTCTATGTTTTCTATATTTCTTCTTGAAGACCTGTTGTTTGGTATAATTAGAAGATCTGCTTTTGGAGAATCTGAAAATTGCTTTCAAGAAATTACATGAAATTACTTTAAATCAAGATCTGTTTTGATGAAGAAAGAATATTGAACTTGTAGTAAGGTGGTTTATTTTCCTTATAAATTAGCTAGTTTTCAAGCTGTGAATAGGAATTCATGTAAATAATTACAGCTTCTTCTTCTTATGTTTAAATTTAGCTGAGTTCAGTAGAAGAACTAATTTCTACATACCTTTAGACCTATAAAACAAACTGACAGAAATTTTTGTTGGGTGGGGATTTTTGTTGGTTGGGGTTTTTTGTTGTTTTACAAGGGTTTGATTTTCTTTTTGTCGCCCCACCCTCCCAAGCTACAGACACCTAACATAAATTGGATAAATACACCTTAGAAATGCCTGGTGGTTATGGAAGAACCCAAAAGAAGTGAGTGTCACTGGTAATACACAGAAAATTGAAAATTTAGTTCTGTGGGATGTCTTCAACAAGTAAGAGCCCTGAATTTCTCTGTCATTCTGGGTAAATTTCTTGTTATTTATTTTGGCTAAGTAGTCCTTTCAAATCCAATGTTCCCATCTTGAAGCTTTTTTTTTAACAGACAGATTATTGGTACCTTGATCCAGAAGCTTCAGGTTCCACAGTTTTGTATTTTTCAAAAGAAAAAAGAAATCCCTGGAAAATGCCATATTTTCCTTAGTGTGGTTTCTGTGTGTATGTGTATACACATATAAAAGAATTTGTCTGTTCATTTCCATAAATACATGCTATTAGGAATTTTGGTTCTAAAAAGGTAAGAATAAAGAATGTATTGGCACTTGTAAAAAGAGCTAATGGGGTTTAAAATGGACTTAGGTTCCCACAGTTTTTTGTTCCAATCTCATCCTCCAGTTTCATTTTTCCTCTCTTGACAACAAGGAGTTGTCATCTTTTTAAGTGATCATTTACCATGATTTACCACTCAGTATAAAACACAATATTTTCAGTTTACTTGATTTCTGTTTAAAAGACAAAAAAGGTAACAACTTTATTATGTCTATGGAAAATGGGGTTTTGTTTGGTGATAATCATTAACTTCTGTCATAGGCTTCATTCACCGTGACACTTTGAAAGGCAACTTTACAAGTACTAGTGAATTTATATAATGTACTGTTAGATAATGTCACTGAGTCCTCAGTAAATATTCTTGTGTTTTTTTCTTTGAAATAAATTTTTTCAAACACCACTTCTCATTTATTTCGTACTAATTTGTGAAAATATAGAAGCTTAATAGATTCTCTACACAGCTCAGTTGCCTTTACATTTTGCATGTGTATAATAAAGTGGAAACATTTTGTTCTCATCAGTTAAAACAACCTTTGCCATTTTATTTATAACTTGGCTTTTAAAACATTGACAGGATAGCAGACAACATTTATAAAGCATGTCTGGAAGCAATATATTTGTTCTCCTTAAGTGAAATCCATTCACATTGAAAGTATGAGTTCATGAAGGATAAATGACCCAGAAGATAAGATCATTCCTATTAGGAAAGAAAGCAACTGGACTCACAAAGATATAAATTAAACTGAAAGCACATTTATTGTCTTAACACATCCAAGTAAATGTAAAAATCTAACGATTTGTCTCCTCTGTGTGTGTGTTTACATGTAATCAACTTACATTTTATGTCTGTTTATTTGTTAATGTTTAACTCTTATTTATTCCTTACTGCACAAATATAGGATTCTACTTTTTGCTATATGAAGGCAGTTCTTGTTGGAAAAGAAAAGGAGTTATGTGCTTAAATTTTTGTGACTTTTTCTTAGTATTTGCTAGGTCAGTACAGCAAAGGACAGCTTTCCTTCTTCTAGTGAATTTCTACTTTCCAGGAAAGATGTGGGCAAACAGTTTCTCCTCTCTATCACCTATGTATGTGTAATGAATTTCTCTTGATATTTCTCTTCATTCTTGGTTTTATCCCTTTTACTTCTCTCTCTAAATTCACACCTTATTTACCCTCTCTCCACCTGGCTAAACATGGTGACTTAAGGGTTAGGGAAGAAAAGTGACAAGTTTCTGCCCAGTGCAGCAAAGGTACCCCCTTTGTGACTGCCCCACCTTCCTAGTTGTCCTTGCATAACAGGTACAAGGCTCTTCAGGTGGAACCAAACAATAACAAGGACAATGGCTCATCTAGCTTGGAGGTGTCACCAAGGTTAAGTCAGCCTAAGAAAAAAAGATGGGTCATTGTCATAGGATACTCTCTCCCGAGGAGAACAGAAGGCCCAAAATGCAGACCAGACCCACTTCTTAGGGAAGTCTTCTGTCTCCCTGTGGCACAGGCTAAAGATGTGAAGAGAAAGCTTCCCATCCTGGTACCTCCCTCAGATTACTATCCATTATTGATTTTTCAGGTAGGCAGCCATGAAGTTGCAAAAAGAAGTCCAAAAGGAGTCAAAAGAGACTTCAGGGCCTTGGGACAACTGGTTAAGGGATCAGGAGCACAAGAAATGTTCTCCTCTATCCTTCTAGTTGCAGGGAACAATGAGGAAATAAACAGGAAGAGTCAGCAGATCAATACCTGGCTCCAAGCCTGGTGTCACCTGCAGAATTTTGGGTTTGTTGATCGTGAGTTGATACCAGGCCTACTGGCAACAGACTGGGTACACCTTTCTCAAAGGAGGAAAAGGATCTTTGCACAAGACTTAGGAAGGGTCATTGAAAGAACTTTAAACTAAATCTGAAGGGGGAAATGGATAAAACCAGTCCTGCTAGAGATAAGCCTGGGGGCTGCACACCAATGTTTGAGGGACAGTGTGTTAGCAAGGTCCTTTGGTCTGCTGTCTCAGTGGAGGCAGGGGATGGAGTGCCATGTGATAGCAAAATCACAGGCATTATTGCTGTGTTAAAAACCATGGAAGCGCCTGAGGATGGCCATATCGGAATAAGAGTTTCTCCCCCTAAAAGGTGGTGGGATCAATAGCCCAACTGCAGTGCACCTACACCAATGTATGAAGCATGGGCAACAAACAGGAGGACTTGGTAGTTGTGTAGCTGGAATACTATGATATAGTCACCAGCACAGAAACAGGGTGGGATGATAGGCACAACTGAAATGCGTCATTTGTTGGCTATAATCTTTTCAGAAGGGATACGTGAGGAAGAAGATGTGGTGGGGTAGCCTTGTATGTTTGGGAGTGTTTTCACTGTCTAGAGCTTGATGATGGTGACTATATGGTCAAGTGTTTGTGGGTAAGAATTAGGGGAAAGGCCAAGGCAGATATCATGATGAGAGTCTGTTAGATACCACCCAACCAGGATGAAGAGGCAGATGAAATATTCTATAAGCAGCTGGGAGAAGTCTAATAATCACTAGCCCTTGTTATCATGAGGGACTTCTACTTACCAGATGTCTGCTGAAAATACAATACATCAGAAAGGAATCAGTCTAAGATGTTCATGGAGTGTGTGGAAAATAACTTCCTGACACAATTGGTGAGTGACCCAACTAGGGAAGGCACCTCACTGGACCTGTTTTTTTTATGAAAAGAGAAGAACTTGTGGGTGATGTGATGGTCGGAGGCTTTCTTGGGCATAGCAATCATGAAATGATAGAGTTTTCTATTCTTGGAGAAGTAAGACGGGGGTACAGTGATCAGGCCCCATCAGCATGGGTTTAAGACAGGCAGGTCCTGCTTGACTAACATGATTTCCTTCTATGACAAGGGGACCCGCTTAGAGGATGAGGGAAAAGCTGTGGATGTTGTTTACCTGTTCCTTAGTAAAGCCTTCCACACTGTTTCCCACACAGTTCTCCTGGAGAAACTAACTGCTCGTGGCTTGGACTGGCATACTCTTCACCAGGTAAAAAGCTGGCTAGGGGGCTGAGAGAGTGGTGGTGAATGGAATTAAATCCAGTTGGCGTCCAGTCACAAGTGTTGTTCCCCTGGGTTCAGCACTGGGCCCAGTTCTGTTTGATACCTTTACCAATGATCTGGATTAGGGGATTTACTATACCATTTACTATAGGTAGCCTTCCATTCTTTCTGTAAGGTCTTTGAGATCCATGTAAGACCTTGCAATAAATTTCTTCTTGTTTCAGAATTTCCCCAAGAATAGTAACTTTGATTTTTTTATTTTTTTCTTTATTTTATTGTACTACTATAGCAAGACTTTTGTTACTTGGAATTTCTGTAGTCTTTTTTTTCATTTCTTATTCTGACATTATATGACATGTCTTTGTTCTAGTTTTGTTTGCCTCCTCAGAGCAATGCTAAGAAGTGTGGAGTTATTAGTGTAGTTCTCTGGAGTTATCCACACCTACTTTCTTTGAATGTAACTTAGCTGTTAATTATTTCAAATGTCAAACTGAAATCAAGGGAGAGAGATCTAGACTCATGGATGATTCATCAGTGAAGTGTGACACAGTCTGTTGGAGGCAAAGGTTTCAATCAAATGTGATCATTGTTTATATATTGACTCTGAAAGAAGTGCATCAGGCAAAATCTCAATGAATGGAATATTTCATGAGCTTACTAAAACAAACATAGATCAGGACTCTCCTCAGAAATATAATCAATGATGAACTCTTTGCCTGACTTGGTTTTAACACCTCTTCAAGCTAATCTGCACATTCAGATGAAAAATTCAGAAATTAATGACTTGGAGTAAGAAGTCCTGAATACCTCTCGTGAAACCTCATATATAAAAGACAGCTGCAGAAGGTGTTTTTTAATAAATTCCAAATAGTATGTGTACTGTTTTGTTAAATCAGATACCATTGACACAAAGGTTAAGAGAGAAGCATATCACATTTCTTAAATGATATGTGCTTTACCATGTGCAACTCTGACTACATAAATGTTAATTTCTGATAAACTTGTCTGATTGCTAAAGGCAAATTACGGTAGCTCAAAAATAGAGCAATAATTAGATGGAACATATAGCATTATTAGGCTACAAGTAATTTATGACTGCAGCCACAAATTTGAAAGGAGAAAGTGAAGTGATTT
The DNA here is from genome assembly GCA_013398815.1 of Ibidorhyncha struthersii. Lineage (NCBI taxonomy): Eukaryota > Metazoa > Chordata > Aves > Charadriiformes > Charadriidae > Ibidorhyncha > Ibidorhyncha struthersii. The sequence goes on from VZSZ01003683.1 coordinate 187,202, forward strand.
TTCTGGGTTTTTTTATATTTATTTTTTTAAATGGATCTATCTCTGTCTTAAATAGTATTAAATCACGTCTGACAGATACGTTATACATAGGGCACATTAAAAAAAGAAAAAACTATTTTTTTTTAACTTTGAAACATACTGGTTTATATCAAGTACTATATGTTGCCAAGGAACAATGTTGTGTCCCTACAGTCCTTTTGGGCACCCAACATGGGGCACAACAGGTTGAGATAACGACAAACCTGATCAGAGCACATTAAAACAAATTTGTCATAAGCATTCATTGTATGGGGTCAATAGTCACGATGTTGCTCTTGAGGTTGCTTCTTGTAATACCTTATGTGATCCTTGTTGTACTGTTTATCATCCCTACAAGATGGGTCAAGATTATAATTTTTGTTGTGCTTTGTAGTGTGTGCTTATGATGAAATTCTGTGTGCTGTGGCTGTACTCACTAATGATCAAAAGCAATGAACAGGACGAAATGGAAGAGGTGGTATCATCTCCATACTTTGGGAGTTATTTAGTGAAAACTTCTAGTAATTACACTTTTTACCTTTTCTCCTTGGAGAACCAATCTGTGTGAGAGACACTTTCTTCCACCTTCCCCTTCTCCTCCAGGCTAAATAAAATGGCATTCAAGAATTTTGAATGCCGTTAAGGTGCTTGAACCAGCATGCTTCTATTGCTAGGTCCTTCATTGCTTCTGAATAGGTTTCAGGTCTTGCTTAGAATTAAACATCGGTGTGTATGTGGGCAGACTATTCCAACCACCGCAATGAACACTGCGGCTACTCAAACCCCAGCAACAGTCACTGTGGCTACTTCAACCTTCATGATGAGTGCTGCAGCTACTCAAGCCCCAGTGGCAAGCACTGCAGCTACTGAACCAGAGGACCAACCTGTGCCGGTATCAGTCACCCCTATACAGAAGAAGAAATACACAAAAAAAATCCGTTTGCTGAGCAAAGGGTGAAGGGTCATCATGATAACAGGAGGATGAACCAGAGGTAATCTCCCAGTTCTTACCCCTGGTTGAGCTGTGAAATCATAGACTCATAGAATCATTGAATGTTTTAGGTTGGAAGGGACCTTAAAGATTGTCTAGTTCGAACCCCCTGCCATGGGCAGGGACAACTTCCACTAGACCAGGTTGCTCAAAGCCCCATCCAACATGGCACTGAACATTTCCAGGGATGGTCCCTCCACAAATACTTGAGATACATGAAAAGATTTCAGTCATTGTCCAGGCAAACAAATTCTCACCTGGCTGCTCCAGTGCTGGGATAACAGGACCAGTGCCTTGGAATAAGAAGGTAGGGAAATGAAGCAGCTGGTGTCTCTGTCTAGGGAAGGGGTTATTGACAAGACAATTGGAAATAAACTACAAAGCCTCAGCCTCTGGAGGCGACTTCTGTTAGCTGAGAAGGAAAGGTATCCCTTCAAGGGAGATATATGTGACCCATTCAAGTGGACCATCATGGAGAGAGGTACCCAGTACCTGAGGGAACTGGCTTTGCAGGAGCTGATTTATCGTAGTCTGGATGACCTGCAGCCAGCCACAGATCCAGACGAAGTCCGATATATCAAACACATATGGTGGAAGTTTCTACAGAGCACACCATCGTCGTATGCCAGCTTATTGGCAACAACGAGCTGGGGAGATGAAGAGGCACCAATGGAGGATGCAGTGGGTTGCCAACTACAGGAATATGAAGAAAGTCTTTACTTCCCTATGGGCCTGCATCTCAGCTGTGAAAAGACTGGTTTGGGAGTCACAGCGACTCAAAGAGGATAGGTCATGCTCTCCACCTGTATGGACCAGTATCTAAGATAGTTGATTGCTAATTTACCATTATGTATCATCACTACTATGGTTGCTATATGCAATAACATTACAGTAAGAATCACCTAAGTTAATGAAGAATGAACTTTGATGAAACTGAGTGAAGTGCAGCGGTGATGGAACCAGAATAGGTTTCAGCAACTGGTGCCCGGCAACTTTCTTGAGATCGATGTCCTCAACCCACAGACTGTGGGCATGGACCATGCCAGATACACCAGCTGCAAGCTCCAGGTGCAGCATGCCACAATTCAACAACACATACACAGTCTCTCCTGCCCTGAAAGACTGTTATGACAGACAGCGTCCAGAGTTATGGATTAAATGAACTCAATGGATATTTTAGAGAGATGGCCCATAGACTAAGGTAATGACATCTGTGTGTGTGTGTATCTCTCAAACAGGAAAAAAAGCAGTGATGACTTCATGAAAAGGGTAAGGCCTGGGCATGATGTAAATGGTATGGAATAAGGGGTGGATACTGTCCTGGTTTCAGCTGGGAGAGAGTTAATTTTCTTTCTAGTGGTTGCTGTGTTTTCAGATTTGGTACCAAAAGAATGTCCATGATGCATATTGTTTTCATTGTTGGCATGTGGCGTTTATACTATTCAAGGACTTTTTTCATCTTCACATAGAAGCTGAGAAGAAGTGTAGGAAGAACAATGGAATGGCCAGTGGAATATTCTGTACCATAGAGGTCATGCTCAGTATACAAATAGGGGTTTGCTGTGGGGCGGGAATCTGCGATCACTTGCTCTGGATGAGCTGGGCAACCAATTCACTGGGTGGCGAGAATGACTTATGTCATAGTACTTTATCTTGTATATTCTTTTACCATTATTATCATTATTGTTATTTTACTTTTTCTGTTGTTGTATTAAACTGTCTTTATCTCAGCCCACAAATTTTCTTTCCTTCCCCCTCCTTTTCTCCCTCTTCTCCCTACCCTTCTGCAAAGGAAGGGGAACAACTATGCAAGCAGCTGTGTGATCCTAGTTGCTGGCTGAGGTTAAACTAAAACACCCCTCAGACCAGTGGTACAAGGTTATATTAGATATATTGTATAATTTAATTTGTCATTAAAATTAGAAGTTGCATGGAAGAATGAAGATACATACAGCATCAGTAAAGCTTTGTGTGTTTCAACAGAAGTAAGATGGGAGGCTTTGTGAGTGAGTATTATTTTAAGGCACAATTAACCTGACCTATTTTAGGAGTCTACTTTAAAATGAGATGAGCCATCCCCTAGAAATTTTTCTCAATTTTTTGTACAGGGAGTTTAGGGAGTCTAGGTGATATATAGACATCTACATGCGTTTAGATGAGTCCTGCATTGTAGAACAGCATAGATAAAATGCAGGGCATTGATACAAGTGTTCTAGGACAGCTAGTACAGCTGAAAACACCTGTTTGGAAATGTGAATTGAATTTTCCCTTAATATGCAAAAAAATCACATTTCGTATAACTGTATTTTTTTCAATTTGGAACCTGATTTTTTTTTCCTCTTTCTTTTAAATTTATGAACAAATATTTTCAGCTAATGCTTTATTATTTTGCCATTTTGTTTCCTGTCAAAACCCATGTTTGATCCACTTAGAAGTGGAGAATATATTCTCTAGCTCATTGTTAAAGTTCTGGGGTTTTATGAGGAAGCCTTTTATTAGAATTCTTTGTTAAAACATTGACAACATATGCTTCTACAGTATTTTTACATGTGGCTTCATTTTTCCCTGCGGAATTAAGGATCAAACCTTAGTATAACTGAATTTTTACAAGGGTTCAATAGTCCTGAGTGTGTATACAAAAGTAAATTAAACATTAACTATTTTATTATATTTTAAAATTAATTTATTGAGCAGTGAGATCACAAAAGCACACAAAAGCTTGCTTACAGAATTAAACCTTGCAAGTCAAATATATTTTTTTTTCTGATTTCTGCGTCCGAATATCAGGCCACTAAAAAGAAATTAATATTCCAGTCAACTCCTCATGTCTCTGATCCACCAGTATATTCCTCCTACAATCATATTGTTTGCTTCAACCTCATACTTCAGTTCACTGTTTTGATTGCTCAGATCTGAGCTCCTGACAGTATCTCACATTCAACACTACGCTTGCATTTCGCTATTTTTTCTTTGTTTCCTTCCAACAATAACACAATGCTTCTTTGTACATTTTCCAAACACTGAAAGGTCTCCAAATCCTCTGATGTTTTCTGGTCAGCAATTCAACTTGTGACTGATTTATTGAAGTTAAGACTTACGTGAAAGCTTGCAAGCTAGAATTAAAGAAAACAAAAGGTGATAAGTAATTTCTATCCCCATCCACCTTTGCACCTAGCACCACTCATAAAACAAAACAAAATGTTTAAGGCATTTCATCCCCAAATACTCATGCCAAAATTGCCTGCAGATCCCATTCCTGTTCTCCATTCATTGCTTTTGACTAGGTCTCCAAGGTGACCTTTGTATCTATCCATTAAAGAGGGAGCACAAAGCATACCCCATGAAACAAGTAACTTCCTTGCCTTCAATATCTACTCTTTCATAGTTATCTGTCCTAGGTACTACAGGCAAAGACAGTTTTTGTCATCTGGTCAAAGACCTATATGATGATAAATAACAATGATGTTCAATATCCATAATAACATTTATAATAAATGGGGGGGGGAGAAAAAAAATATTACAATTGGTAGATTATAGAGCAAATAAATGCGAATATTGATCAGAGACAGATGAGGGCAAAGTTCTGATGTATATTTGAATTTTCTGTAACTCAGTGATTTTTTTAAGGACGGAGGAAATATTTGTGTGTGTTTGTGCCTATCCATCATTGCATTGTTTCTCTGAGTCATCTCATAGCTTTCATCGCGGAAGTTTATTAAGTTGGTCAAGCATGACTTCCCCTTATCAAATCCATGCTGACTACTCCTGAGGACTTTCTTGTCCTTCATGTGCCTGGAAATGGTTTCCAGGATTAGCTGCTCCATAACCTTGCCAGGGATCAAAGTGAAGCTGACTGGCCTGTAGTTGCCTGGGTCATCCTTTTCAGCCCTTTTGAAGACAGGAGTGATATGTTTTTTGCTCAGTCCTCAGGCAGTTTGGTCAACCAACAGGACCATTCAAAGGTTATATGAATGTGTTTTGCAATGACATCAGTGAGCTCCCTCAGTACATTTGGGTGCATTCCACCAGGGCCAATGGACTTATGTATGTCCAGTTTGCTTAAGTATTCCCTGATCTGATTCTCTTCCACCAAGAGCACATCTTCCTTGCTCAGGACTTTCCCCTGGCCTCTGGGGCCTGGGATTCCTGAAGGGCAATCTTGCTAATGAAGACTGACGCCAAGAAGGCATTCAGTACTTCCACCTTTTCCGTGTCCTGTGTCATCAATGCCTCTACCCCAATCAGCAGCAAGCCTACTTTTTCCCTAGTTTTCCTTTGAGAAGCCATATTCTGTTCCAGGTAGACTTTGACTTTCCTAACCTCATCTCTGCATACTTAGACAGGGTCTTTGTATTCCTTCCAGGTTACATGTTCCTGCTTCCACCTTCTCTATACTTCCTTCTTTTGTTTAGGCTTTGAAGAGGCCAAAGTCTGCTCTTCTGAAGGCCAGGGTTGTGAGCTTGCTTTTTGCCCTTTTATCTCCACTCTGGATCCTGGACTTCACCATCTCATGGTCACTGCAGCCAAGGCTGCATTTGACCTTCACATCCCCAAGACCTTCTCATTGTTGGTGAGTATGAGGTCCAGCACAGCATCTCTCCTTGTTGGGTTCTGTATTATTTGGGTCAGGAAATTGTCATTAGTGTTTTCTGGCAACCTCCTGAATTGCTTATGCCCTGTTGTGTTTTCCTTCCAGCAGATATCAGGGTGGTTATCGAGTCACCTATGAGGACCAGGGACAGTATATGTGAGGCTGCTCCTACTTGTCTGTAGAAGGTCTGATCCACTTTTTCCTGGTCAGACAGCCTATAGCAGACACCTGCTATAATGTCACTCATATTTGTCCACTCTTTGATACTCATAAGCTCTCAGCTCACCTTCCATCCCTAGGCAGAACTCCATGTACTCTAGCTGCTCTGTCACATAAAGGGCAACTCCCCCTCCTCATCTTCCTGGCTTGTTTTTCCTAAAAATCCTGTATCCCTCCATTGCAACACTTCAGTCATGTGATCCATCCCACCACTTCTCCCTGATCCTAACAATCATAGTCATGCAACTGCACACAGATGTCTAACTCACCATCTTTATTCCCTGTGCTCTGTGCCCTAGTGTACATGCACTTCAGAGCAGGACCTCAGCATGTTGATTTCCCAGAAAGGATTTTGAGGATTTCGCCATAATGATGGCTTGTAGATACTTTCTTGCTTACATGCAGATGTTGGAGGTGACCCTGTTTAAGCCCCATTCTGTTGATTTTGTTATAACTTCCTGTCACATCACTCCAGGCACTTTGCTCATCAACATTGTCTGTTACTCACTCACAGGGCTGCTGGTACCTGTCTCTCTTCCCCATTTTTCCTAGTGCAGATCAATGGTGCCTCTTCAAAGACATGTTTTGTCCAAAGACCCTGGATTGAATTTGAAGATTTTGTTGGTGTTGTTTTTCTATCTAAGGAATCAAAAACCAGAGTACACCACACAGGTGGAAGTCATATGATGGTAGAAATAATCCTCCTCGGTGCAGACATGTGAATCTGTTCTAGTAATCCAGTTCTGCCTTTGTAGTCAAAGGACAGAATGTACACCTTCAGGGTGTTATCTATTTGCCTTATAGAATGTAGACATGTATTTTTTGACAAATTAATCTGCAGCAAAAAATTCCTTTTTCTCTTCTTTCTCTTTGACTAAAGAGAATGTAAAGTGACCCCATATAGTCCCACATAAGTAAATATAAAGAAGTAGGTTACGTGTGTCTCAGCAATAGAATATTATTTTTCTGATGACAAAAATAATGAAACTGAAATTTCTCCACTAATATTTTGCATCACCATTTCATCAAATTTTATTTTGTGGTATTTCAACTTTGAGTAGTGTGAAATAATAATGTTAGTAACATTATTTTTGTACAAGCAAAAAGTTTCCAGTGTGCAGCTTTAAGAAGCTGTAAACAGAAAAAAGGAAGGTATGATGAAAGGAAGAATGAAGTGAACATCTGAAAGTTTCTGATACTAAATAAAACTCCTGTAAAAACTTCTAAATTCTGTATAGATCCATTTGAGTTTGTTAGTGACTTCCTCTTTAGTTTAACTGTAGATAGTTTTATCTTTTTCTATTTGAAAAGAACTGGTACACGACTTTTTAAAAAATAACTCAGTATGGAGAAACTAAAAAGTGTCTTTCAACTTCAGTTAAAACAGAGTTATTGTGTTCTTAACAAACGGCAGAAAGTGAAAAAAAAAGTAATAAATTATTGTGAAAAATCTTTTAATTGATTTTTTTAAAAAATAAAAAGCAAAGTTCTTTGTGTCATAATTTCATAAGTTAAGAAGCTATTTTAATAAACCTGTATGATAAAAATTCTCTTAAACTTTCTATAATATTTTTATAGGTTATTTTTAGGTTATATTAAGAAAAAAACATTAAAAATAACCTTGAAAGGACAAATGCAAGTCATTAATTTAATGAGTTTTTTAAATTAACAATGTTATACAAATAATTTAAAAATGAATTAATACTATTTTATGTGCATTCATTGTCCTGACTAGAGCAGGAAGTTCATCATAGCTAATGAGATTTTGGGTTTGAGCCAATCTATGATCACTTCAGCAACATCTAGCCCATGAAAGTGCTGTAAAGTCCTTATATTTCTCAAAGGGTGCTGTGACACAGGAATCAACCCTCTCCCAAGAATACTAATTAAATTATGAAACTTGTGTGTTCCCAACAGCAAGGTCATATGCTTCCCACATTGTTATTTAAGGCTCTAAGGAATCACTGAACAGGATTCACTTGCACAGGGGGATATGTCAGTTGTGTTCTCAGTTATTCTTTCATGTAGAGTGAGCAGGTTTCTATTTATTACATTTAATATGCTTCTCACACTTTCAATTAAAAAAAAAACTTGTATTTGTGGTGAACAGTCATGGGAGGTTTTCAAAAACAAAATAAGCTTTTGTGGTTATCAGAAGTCTAAATCTGATCATTGTGAACACATTAAGGAAACTAGCAGTCTGAGGTGAATGTCATACAGTGGGTCTCCCAATGCAAAATTGAAGATTTATCTTTCTATTCACACCTGCCCTTACAGTAACCGTAGACAAGGTTTAGTGGTTTTGCTCCATTTTTGTTATACAGTACTTATTTTGCCTTTCCTTTACTCTGATGCAATTTTCTCGTTTTTTTCTGTGATTTAAGAAAAATTATGGCCTCATGCTAAAGACTTCTTTTCCAACGCTTTTTGACATTACTGGAGGAGATCTGGAAAAAGGTGTATATACTTTTATACCAATATTTTCCAACCTTTAGATTCAGTTTCAAAACAGCTGTTTGTATTTGACCACTAAATCTGTAGCTAGCATGAGTGTACATCCTCCAGCTTCTCTTGTAGTCTCTAACCTAGGAGCTGGGGGGAAGATAGGATAGCACATAGAGAACAGGAATTCTGATCTACTAAATAAAAATCTTTTGTTTTGCAGGATATAAAAATTAGTATATAGTTCGGCCTAACATGAAGCTAGTAGGACTTTGTGGAGTTTAACAGCGAGATTATGGGAGTGAGAAAAAGATGATTGCTAGCCTCTTCTACCTTAAATTTGCATCAGTTTGTCCACCAAGATACTGTCCTTTCCCATAAGATAGATTGTAAATATAATAACTGAAATCCCTCAAGAAATAGGTTTCCTAAGAAGCAGGAGCTCTCAAGCAAAAGTCTTGTGTCTTGCAAATGATTTAAAGCTGAACATGTTATTCCTTCTCCTTAAGTTCCTGGCAAAATAGTTTTGAGAGGACAATACAGAGAGAATTTAGTTCAACATGGTACTCTAAAGCAAGGTTAATATTCCTCTCTTCCCAGTCAAATTATAATAGCCTTTATAATTCAGCTTTTTTCTTTCTCTGAACAACATTAAAAGTAACTAAAGCAAAGACATAACAATACCTACCACAAAGTATTAAATGCTCCCAGATGTCAAGACAAACAATTCTCCAGTACATAGTACACTAGCATGGAAAAAATAATCTTTTATTTCTTTGAAAATCTACAACACCCAGAAGCACCACAGTGGAATGAATTTCATTTTGAAAAATGCCAAAACATATTACATATTTTTATGTCAACCATGCAGTTATTTTAATAGTAAAATTTTGCCCTCTGTTTTGTTCTTTACAATTTCTAGTCCATTGGAAAACAACTTGTGAATCATTATTCTTTTAAACTTAACAATAATTACCTAAATCCTTCTAGTCCATAGCTGTTTCTCTTTATAGCTTTCCTATACTCATGACGTGACATGAGTGGAAAATCCTGATAATACACAATATTTTTTGTCAACATTTTTATGGATTGACATAAAAGCTGCCTTTCTATTCAGTTTTAAATTTCTGTACTGAATAAATATTTGAGATTTTTTACTTTAAAACTGTAGAAGTGTGCAAGCACAATTGTGGAAAGCAATTGCTACACAAGTGTAATTTTGATCTTCAGTGGAATGAATTGAATTTGAAGAATTATCTGAATCTACTTCTTTAAAATAAGATTTACATAAAATAAAGCCATAAATGTGGGGAATACACTGTGTTCCCAGTTATATCACCTTTTATCTGTCACATCTATAGGGTTATTAACCCAAAGGAGTTACTACTGACAGCACAGTAGTGCCTTCCAGCACAATGTGTTTTATAATCACATCATTTGTTGGTATAATTTCTTCTCTCATACTTACCAATACCAATTAAGTTTGTAGATATTGGGACTCTGTGATCTCTTTAAGTGAATCATTGAATTTCTTATGTCCAGGGTGGTACCTTTCTGTACTTGAAATGAGTTGGAGAGAAATGTAAGAACTTGTATAGGTGTCTGTGTGCAGTTGCTCGTGGTTAATCTCCTAACTGTGAGTCCCTCTTCCTAATTTCCCTGTGATCAGTCAGTTATGAGATTTTATTTTCAACAAAGTGAAATGTAGGGAACATTTCACTGTCCTGTAGAAACTGCAGACAGACTGCAATTTAGAAATGTCAGGGTTTAGAAACTGAGACTTGGCTGGTTCTCTCCCACACATTTGTTTTATCTTGTCTCTTTTCCATGCAGGATCTGAATATGCCTTGTTTCTCTTTAATGAACATTTTCTTCTCAAGACTATGTGTTTCCTTATGATGACAATAAAAACCAAACAAACAGCTTTAACATCTTGGCATAATAATTAGTCTTAGTGTTCTTAGGTTCACCTGTCTCTAACTGAAAACTTACTATTGTTATTCTGCTGGCATGCAGCTATTACATGTATTCAGGCAGTGAGAATACAATGTCAAAGCAGAAGGGAATTCTCATAACTTTCAGCCACAAGTGATTATGTTAATGTTTTAAGAAGTTTGTATTTTCATACTAGAAGCAAAGCCATTAATATAAGAAGGTGATTTTAGAAGAATTTCTAAGATCATTTGCTCATTTCTCATTGAATATAATAAACAACAAAGTGCTGCGATGTTTCCATTTTGTTTTATGTGTTTGTTTTTATCTTTCCTTGGTTTATCAGTCAACTTGCCTCTGTTCAGCAAAATTTCCCTTTTTTGTGTAGCTTTGCTTTCTTGTTTTTTTAGCAAGATTCTCCTCCTAGCTGATCAAACATCAGATAGTTTTCAGATGTCCCTTTTTTAAACAAAAATGCATTCCGCGAAGGGATGAATAATCATGTACTTTGTTTCTATTGTGGTGTTAAAAGCAAATAACAACACTCTAAGCAACAGCAGTTTAATTGTTAGTGAAAAAGTCTCTTAAATAATAGACTAAATTATGTCATTTTTGTAGTTTGACCCCAGCCGNAAAAATTGTAGGTTGAGATAAAGGCAGTTTAATAGAAATAATAACAGAAAAAAAGAAAAGTAACAATAAAAATAACAATAATCACAATGAAACGGGTCACTCTCACTGCCTGGTGAATTGGCATTGTCCCAAGCAGTGATGGCAGACTCCTGCCCCCTGGCTAACCTCCATTTATATACTGATCATAACGTCTATAGTATAGAATATTTCATTGGCCATTCCATCCTTCTGTCTATGCTTCTATGGGAAGATGAAAGAAATCCTTGAATAGTGTAAACATCACTTAGCAACAACTAAACCTAACAGGTATTACTGAAATAAGTATTATTATTTCACAGTGATCACTAGAAAGAAAATTTTTCCCAGATGAAACCACGACAGTGGTACATCAAAAATGGAGTAAAAAATATGTTGTGACAGAGTTTTCTAATCAAGCACAGAAGGAAAAAGGGAGTTTTAAAAATATATGGCTGCTTACTTAACCAAACTCATAAAAAATGACCCCACAGCAAAACCACAAAATATTTAACTCAAATAGAATAACAGAATCATAGAGTGGTTTGGGTTGGAAAGGATATTTAAAGTTCATCTAGTTCTAACTGCCCTGCCATGGGCAGGGACACCTTCCACTAGACCAGGTTGCTCAAAGCCCCATCCAGTCTGGGCTTAAACACCTTAAGGGATGGAGCATCCACAACTACTCTTGGCAGCCTGTTCCAGTGTCTCACTGCCCCAACAGTAAAGGATTTCTTCCTAATATCTAATCCGTATCTACCCTCTTTCAGTTTAAAACCTTTACCCCTCATCCTATCACTACAAACCCTGATAAAGAGTCCTTCCCATCTTTCCTGTAGGCCTCCTTTAAGTACTGAAAGGCTTCAAGAAGTTGTGCCTAGAGCCTTCTCTTCTCTAGGCTGAAGAACCCTAACTCTCTCAGCCTGTCTTCATAGGAGAGGTGCACCAGCCTTCTGATCTTTTTCATGGCCCTCCTCTGAACCTGGTATACCAAATCCATGTCCTTCCTATGTTGGGAGCCCCAGAGCTAGATGCAGTGCTCACCTACGTTGACCTGCTGCCACGCTTCTTTTGATGCAGCCCAGGATATGGTTGGCTCCCAGGGCTGAAACTACACATTGACAGCTCATGTTGAGCTTCTCATCAACCAACACCCTCAAGGCCTTCTACTCAGGGCTGCTCTCAATCCGTTCTCCACCCAGCCTGTATTTGTGCTTGGGATTCCCCTGACCCGGGTGCAGGATCTTGCACTTGGCCATGTTGAACTTCATGAGGTCTGCACAGGCCCACCTCTCAAGTCTGTCTAGGTCCCTCTGGATGGCATTCCCTCCCTTCCAGTGTGTCAACAGCACCGCACAGCTTGGTGTTGTCAACAAACTTGCTGAAGATGCATTCAATCCTAACATCCATGTCTCTGACAAAGATGTTAAATAACACTGGTCCCAATACCAGCCCCTGAAGAAGAGCATTCCTCACTGGTCTCCACTTGGACATCAAGTTGTTGACTGCAACTCTTTGAGTGCAGCCATCCAGCCAATTGCTTTTCCACTGAGTGGTCCATCCATCAGATCCATGTCTCTCCAATTTAGAGACAAGGATATCATGGGGGATAGCGTCAAACACTTTGCACAAGTCTAGGCAGATGATGTCATTTACTCTTCCCTTATCCACCAATGTTGTCATAGAATGCCACCAAATTTGTCAGACACGATTTTCCCTTAGTGAAACCGTGTTGGCTGTCACCGTTTACCTCCTTATTTTCTATGTGCCTTAGCATAGCTTCCAGGAGGATCTGCTCCATTATCTTGCTGGGCACAGAGATGAGACTGACTGGCCTGTAGTTCCCCAGGTCTTCTTTTTTTCCCTTTTTAAAAATAGGTGTTACGTTTCCCCTTTTACAGTCAGTGGGAACTTCACCAGACTGCCACGACTTCTCACAGATGATGGATAGTGGCTTAGCAAGTTCATCCACTAGTTCCCTCAGGACCTGTGAATGAACCTCATCAAGTGCCATGGCCTTGTGCGCCTTCAGGTTCCTCAGCTGGTCTCGAACCTGATCTTCTCCTATAGTGAGCGGTTCCTTATTCTCCCAGTCTCTGACTTTGCCTTCTGCAACTTGGATGGTGTGGCTAGAGCATTTGCTGGTGAAGACTCAGGCAAAAAAAAGCCACTGAGTACATAAATAGTTATGTCATAGGAAGAATATGATGGAAGTCAATGGCAGACTATTTAGTTTGTTGACACACAAAAAATAACAAAAACAGTTGGTCAGAGGTTCTCCTCCGTTTGTTTCTTCTTTTTTTTTCTCCCTCAAATCATAATATGAAAATGAAAGTTTTGTCTTTATTTTTTTCCAAAGTTTTGGCCCTGAGTATGACTTGGCAGTAGGAGTATACCATCAAGCTTCTGGCATCAAATTAAAAAGTTTGTTTCTCCCTTCAAATTGACACACAGAAACGTTTTTTTACTGTAAATATTGTAGTTGTGACATTTAATCTTTTAAAGGTAATAGAACTAATAGAAGAAATATATTGTAAGACACAAAGGATGACAAGCTCTACTAGGCTGAATAGAACTCAGTGGACAATGAAAACAGAACATGAGGGGAAACCGCCAAGCAACAAGCACTACTTGACATTTTTATAGAAAATAAACCAGGTAAAAAGTCTTAAACGAATGTGTCACTAATGAAAAAACTTTAATACAGGTTTACAAATGCAGGCAGCAAAGAGGGTCCTCAGGGAATCATTCTGACATGGATAACAAGATAATTTCTTTTTTACTTTTTAAAATAGAAAGACACAGTCGTTATAGACTTGATGACACCAAAAAAGTATGGATTTTTTTTAATCTGAAAACTTGATATGCTATTTTCATACTACAGTTTATATTAAGTCAATGAAAACTTAAACTGCTAGCGATTTAGTGATGTTTAAAGAAATAAAATCTTCTCTAAAAAAAACAAAGGACATTTCAAAATATTTCATGCTCTTCCTTTTTGGCAGCCATCTTACAAAATTCTAAAGAGAGATGCAAGCTCAGATTTTCAGATTGCTCTGAAGTGCAATTGAAAAAAAATTAAGGATGAAAAGATAACTTGAGAACTCGAGTATTTATACTGATTTATAATTTGCAGCCATTTGTCAGCCAGGGACTGCTGTTCATATATTTTACATTAGGGAGCTGTTAAATACAGAATAGAACATATAAGCAGGGTATTTAAACTTCAGTACTCTACTTCTTTTCTGAGTTTTCCAAGCACAAACAAGAGGATTGCTACTTTTTTCTTGCTTTTTTCAGTTTCAGAGCTCATGTAACATGGCCTGGCTTCAGGAAGGATAACAAGTGTTCTTGTACAGGTGCCCTACAGCACCAGATAGGATATTTCTCCTGGCGTGTGAGAAATATGAATTTTAACAACTGCAGAAGTCCTTGAATGCAAGTATCCGTCTTTCTAGACACATGCTCTGACAGTCACCACCTGTCCCACTCTACTGAACACAGCAGTTTTATTCTGGTTTTGAATGTAACTAATGAAGACCATGCAAAGTTCTTACCCACAAGTTTTTTTTACATTTCAAATTTCATTCAAGCTCAAGCTGCCTTGAAGTCTGCTTGGCTGGAATGTTGGTTCTAACAGCTCAGGGTGGATGGAGACTGATTTGGCAATGTAAAGAAATTTTCCTAGAAGCTATGGCTTTTGTGACTCATTATCCTAGCAGGTTGGTTGGTTTGTTTTCTGTATTGTTCTGTGGATCTTAACTTCTTAAACCCTCTCCAGTCTTCACATTTATGAGTTTGCTACTATTTGGGATCTTTGTTTTATCACTAGGAAAATCTGCAGTTAGGGAGCCCAATTCTCTGCCATCAGATGGATTGTGTTCCCATCCCCAAGAACAATTTTTTTCTACATATATTCAGGACCAGTTTGCATGCAGGACCAATATTTTCTGTATTTTTCCCATGTCTTTACCTTTCCTGATGTTTGTACCCCTGTAATACTTATAGAAAGCTGTCATATTCCATTCAGATTTTGTTTTCCATTCAGATTTTTACTATACTAAACAAGATAAGCTCCTGTATTCTCTTGTTGTAAAAAAGGGCTTTCCATTCCTGTCATCAGTCTACTCTTTTTTGTCTGTACTTGTTTCACTCTGAATTTATGTTTCTTGATCACAAAAATGTACAAAATTATAAATTACATTCCATATGATTTCTTCTTGGTGTCTTTTATACTGTGACTGAAACCTTCCTAATTCAACTAACAAATCTCTTCTGATAAATATGAAAATGAAATTTTCCCTTTTTTGGAAGTAGGGATTTAGGTGCTTTACAGTCATTTTGCTGTCTCTTCTGTCTGTTTTTTCTTTGCTTGTTCTACATAGTGATGCTTCTGTTCATATGAGATTTTTTTTACACTGTCTTTCAATGCCATTGTCGTGCACAGACTACTATTAAATTTATTATCTCGTTTGTGTTCTCAGTCAATTCATTTTTTTTTCTACGATACTCTGATTCTTATAAATGGTATAGATCAATCATCTTTGGATAAAATTCTAAATCCTTAAAAATCTTATTATGCTTTAATCCATTTACTGATTGGAGAGGTTCATAATTTTCCTGGGAATCTTTATCAACACCCTCTGACAAAATCTATGTGATGAAGAAACTGTTGGGGATTTTGCTTCTTTTTCATCAAAAGAAGTTTAAAGATAAAAATTACTTTTGCCCTTTTTTATATAAGAATACTTTAAAACATACTGGAATAATTTTCTGATTAATTTTCCTTGTAGATATTCAAAATTATTAATTTTTTACCTTGTCATATAAATAAAGAACAATTAAGGAGAAAAAAAAAAGAAATTTGCGGTAAAAAAAAGTTTCATTAGAGGAAAGCCTGCATTTGAGACAGAAATCAAAATAATTTGAAACTGTATACATGTACAGGCAAAGCTCTACTAAATTTAAACTACTATAAAAAAACCCCACTTTCAGTAGATTTTTGTAGGTCACAGAGTACTTTCAGATATTTTCTTCAGCATTTCTATGCAGTGTGTTGCTGACATGGCACCAAGTCCGTTGTTTGTTCTAGAAATCTCAGCAGTTTTATTTTTCTGTTTTATTGGAATAAATAAGATAGTGTGTGAGTAGTAGATGGGGATTTTGCGTAATCACTTCTGAATTTTTAAATAATGAGCATATCAACTGGACTCTACTGTACATATCGACCATATGTTAGCCTTTGCAGTTGGTCAAGACACATTTTTTGTCTGTTACGATACTGAAAGAAACAAACTTCAGTAGTGCCATAGGCAAAATAAGTATGTGCTTTAAATAATAATAGTTTGTTTGAAAATACTAGTTTATTTAAAAATGTTCCAGAATGAAAGAGGAAAAAAGTCAAGACAGGTAACAACAGGATGACAACAGCTATTTGATAAACAGTATGAATATGTAGATTTTAACATTGTAGTCTAACTTTAAAACGTCATTATTTCATAACGTTAATGACAATAACTTCTGTATGATACCTGTGGAGGAATTCCTGAAGGGAGAAGGTCATGATTTGATTCTGGTGAACAACCCAGGATTTGAGCTGGGCGAAGAGGCCTGCACCTGCTGTCTTTGATGTCTCCGTGACCGGCTGATAAGGAGGAAGAAAGAGGGCCTTGCTTATCATAAAGGCAGGACTGAGTCTGGGAACGAGACCACGGAGGCGAGGAGAACCAGTGTGTGCTATGCGCGTGGACAGAGGGCCTTAACCAATCGAGTTGGGGGGCGTTGTGTGTGAATGAGGGGTTTGGACCAATCACTATGTTGTTGACTATGCATGCTTCTGCTGTGAGTCTATATATACTCTGCTAAAACACCTAATAAAGGAGAACGACCATACTGATATTGAGACTTCATCGTTACTCCGGGTCCGTATCCCACTCCAACTGACAGCAATACCTTTTACATTTTTTTTATCTAGTGATCCTTTATGTCCTGATTTCTGAGACAGTTCGACTGAAACTTTTAGTGAATAAATGCTTTTTAGTTAAGTCACAATACAAGGAAAGAATCTGCATTAATTCTAATAACTTGGATTTCTGAAATTTTCAGAACAGTAGAAAGAATATATTTGTTATATTTTATAATATTTAACTGTGATTAACACAATTCCCAAAGTATGTTTATCAATGTTAATTATCCATTTAATAATAATCTAATATCACCTTAAACTGTAGCATAGTTATATATGCAGGGGCAAATTAATTTAATTCTAATGCATAACAGTGCATTCTTTGATCCAGAATATGCATAATCAAATATATTTAAAATGTTCTCTCCAGTGAAAGGCAAGTCACTTAAAGAAAGATTAGAAAGGGATAAAATATGTGGAAAAACATAATAAGGAACAATTTTCACAAAATATTGCTGCACAATATTCATTTTTATATTGAATTTTTATTCCTACATATATCAGTTAGGCACCCCACGTGAGAAACAAAACACATTATTTTGTCAAAAGTGGAAAACAAGGGGCCCCAAATCCATCTGTATTGCTTTTTTCCTGATAGGGCCCATTTACAAGCATTACTCTCTTGATATGTCATCATTTCCTTACCAGTGATGCAACTCCACTGTCAATAGTCAATGAAGCTCTAGAAATGAAAGACTCTTGTCCACACTGCATTTTTACCATGGGGTAAAAGTTCAAGCTGATTGTCAAGTACCATGTTTTTTACACTTATTCTGAGAAAGATTCTTCAGAGTATTTCAGTATTGCTGCTAGGCTGTGGCTAATATAAGTACTTTTGACGACAGATTTTTCTAATTTTTGGACAAATACAAATTTTTTGTGATGTAGTTTATATAGAAAAGACAACGGTGGGAAAGGAAACAAGGGAAAGACTGATGGCATAATTTCACCCTTTTTTTTTAAATGAGAGAAGAGAAAATTTAGAAAAGTTAAGTTGTTACCAAGCATTTTTAATCAGAAGTGAGTTTCCAGTGACTTATCACAGAGATTGGCACAAAGCTGCATGGTTGTTTTTTTTTTTTTAATTGTCTTCAAGTAAACATGAAGTTTCTACTGAAAAATGTGGATGATAAGAAAAAAAATAAGAGAGACCAAATACTATTGAAAGAGAAGAACTCCACAGGACAGTCTGATATTCTTAGCTTGTTCAAACGAATGATGTATTAATGTAGACATATACAAGTTAATACATTTCCATCTGAAGACACAGGACATTGACTTTATGGAAGACAGTGAAGCAGTGCCGCCAGTGTAATGTTGTAGTCAGTCTATTATAATCCCTCCACATGTATAGAGAGGCAGAGTGAGCAGGAAAGTGATGTCATTGCTGTGTACAGCATTGGCAAGGGAACCATTGGACTTCTGAAAACAGATATCTAGACTCTTCAAATGGAAGCTGAGCAATTGGAAGAGGTAAAAGGACAAAGTATAATATACAGACAGATGAAATGCTTTACACTAAGAAACTTAATGCTTGCCACACCACCGTTACTTTTTCAGCCAAGTTTACTCTGATACTGTATTGCGGTATAAAATATCTTGTCACAGGGGAAGGCTGAAGCAGAAACACAACATCCTCTGAGTTTTAGAATTCTAATTAACTTAACCTAATTATGCTGTCATTCATAATGTTTTATGTATGACTGCTGTTTCTGCAGCAGAGAAATGTGGTGAGTAGTGAATAAAAAGTAGGCTTCCTCCTCTACTGGTGGGGAGGGCTGTACGCTGGCATTTAAGTAATAGCATCAATCACCTGAGGTGAGCTTAGCCAGGGTAGACTGAAACAAGTCTCTCTTTGCTCTTTCATTTCCATTCCCAGATGGTCTGTGACTGTTATACCTCCTTGTTATTCAACCTGTTTTCACCATATATGAGACATCTATAGAAACAAGACACATCAGAAACAGAAACAGTACAGATCAGTTCATGATTTTGACAGGCCTAAGCACATGTATTATGTATGTTTTCCTTCTTGTGTTTGTTGTGTCCTAAACTGGGTTCTACCCAGTCCTTCACGCCCCATTCCTCTCAAGAACGATAACTGACCTTTCTCTACTCATACTCCCTGTGCCCTCTGATGTTTGGGATGTTTGGATTATTATGACTTAAAAAGTTACCAGATGTCAGAGGTGATATTCATCTTGTCCTGACCCAAGAATGAGATTCAATTTCTGATTCTGCAGGATGTGGCAGGCATCAGTTGCCGAGACAAAGGCAACTAGTGTAACTGAAGATAATCAAGAATATCTGCTATATTCATATACAATTGACAGATACTACACAGAATATCATCACTCCAGTCTCCCTCCAGTTTTATATAATTGATGGACCCATGCATGTATTATATACTTTAGCAGCATCTCAAATGGCACAAGACACCCTAGTGTGGTGGACTTAACTGAGCTTAAATGACAACCTGAATGTTTTTTTTTTAACCACAGAACCACCCCAAAAACAGAAACTAGTTTGAAGAACCATGAAGTTGATGCACAGTCTTATCATTTAAGAACAAGAATTGAGAAAAGAGAAAGGCAGGGAGGGGGACAGGGGATGAGGATAAGGGAATGTTCTTACACCAGGGCACTTCCCATTTTTCATTAGTTGCATTGTTGAAGTAATACCTATCATTTGTGGATATCTTTTAGTTTCATCTTTTCTATATTTTACATATAAGTAGCATTTTAGGTATTTGGAGTTATATTATTGTTGTTATTGCTATTGGTTGATATTATTATTATTATTACTACTGTCATCTTGTATGAAATGACACGAGACATATCTCATTCATATCTTCAGAGAAATAGTAAGCAAGTTGCACAGTGGCATTCTTATTTCATTAACATTTCCTTTTAGTGAAAGGAACTGTGAATTATCTTAAATATTTAAGTCAAGAGCACATTATGTTGTGGAAAGATTTGCTCAATAATATTATACCCTTTTTTGCCTTAAAAAGAAAATGGTTTTGTTGAATATGATGGAACTGTTTGACAAGTTAGCAATCAGAAATCAAGATGAAGCAGCACTAGTTCACTAACAGTTTGTAGCAACTCAAGAATTTCATACCTTTGAGCATGTACATTATCAGTATGTCAAGAATGGCAGCTGTGTGACTTCACTGTGATGTGTTGGACGAGTGAAGGTTCAGTGCTGCAAGGTAAATGACACATAAACTTTCCATTGTGCTGTAGGCTGTATAGAGATATATCAGTCAGACATGGTAAAAGAGGTAAAGCTAAACATCTATTTTTGCTATTGTTTTTTGTAACTGATATATGATAAAACTCACAGCCAAATAAATATAGCCCCTCTTTATATAAACCTCTGTATTACTCTGTATGGTAGTATTCACATGGAAATAGTGTAATGTATGGACAAGTCCAGTATCAGCACAGCTCTGGACTAATCATTGGATTGAAGATACTAGGAAAGATGGCAAGACTATTACCGCTGCCTAGGTGAAGTAACTTTCTTCTTTTTGATTTATGGCATACAGAAAGGGGTATGAGAAGAGAATATGGAAGAAGCGGCCCTGTACATGCTGGGAGCAATGATCACAGAATCATAGAATTGTCTAGGTTGGAAGGGACCTTTAAGGTCATTGAGTCCAACCATCAACCTAACACTGCCAAAACCACTACTGAACCATGTTCCTAAACACCGTGTCTATCTGTCTTTTAAATACCTCCAGGAATAGTGATTCCACCACTTCCCTGGGCAGTCTGTTCCAATGTCTGATAACCCTTTTGGTGAAGAAATTTTTCCTAATATCCAATCCAAACCTCCCCTGGCATAACTTGAGGCCATTTCCTCTTGTCCTATTGCTTGTTACTTGTGAGAAGAGACCACAACCCACCTCTCTACAACCTCCTTTCAGGTAGGTCTCCCCTCAGCCTCCTTTTCCTCAGACTAAATGACCGCAATTCCATTGGACACTCCTCATAAGCCTTGTTCTCTAGACCCCTGACCAGTTTTGTTGGCCTTCTGTGGACATGCTCCAGCACCTCAATGTCTTTCTTGTAGCAAGGGGCCCAAAATTGAACATAGTATTCGAGGTGGGGCCTTACCTGTGCCAAAAATGATGACTGGAGAGAAAAATAGATGGATCGTGGGAAGCACAGACTTGACAGTAATCTCATGTCAACCTGTTTACCCGGAGGATGATTCCTAGAATCTTGGTCACAGGAATTCAAGATTTTTCCTTATGGCTGACATTCTACCAATCAAAGATAAACGAAAATCAAGCAAAGTCACATGTACTTTCTTTGTTCTACAGGTAAACAGCAACATCTACAGACATGTGAAATGCTTTTAAAACTTCCTTGCTTTCTCTCCTCTCAAAGTTTCTATGAGAGCAAGCATTTATTTGATAAGCTGAAATCAGCAGAAAAGCAGAGTTTACAGATTCATACAGTTGAGGCATCACATTCATCTTATGTGAAAGTGATGGGAATATGAAAAAGACAGTGAATGATTAATGTTTCTGAAGCTTGCTCTTTTTTTTTTTTTTTTTTAGGCAGAAAATGTACACTTGGGGGAGACTGTCTCTGACTTTATCTGCTAAACTGCCAGGTATCATCTATAAAAAATGGCTTTACAGGTATGACCAATGTAAATCATCATGGTATGGTTAGCTCTTCCTGTTCTGTCCTAGGCTTTCTATATAACCTAGCCAAATCACTTAAGCTGTGTAAATTATAGTTGTCACAATAAAATAGGGTTGCCAGCTAAGGATGTATGAAACTTTAAATAAAAATATTTAGTCAGCTGGAAGTCAGTACTTCAAGTTTAGGGAACAATAATACTTACATAGTAGAAAATTAACCAGGTTGTTTGCCAGGGTATCATGTTATAACCAATAAATTAAAATTTATGCTTGTTCCATGTTCTGTACCAAATTTAACTTGGTATAAAGATTAGTTTCTTTTAGTTAGAATATTAAAAATCCCACCTTATTGTGAAGCACTATACAAAGTACAAAGTTGTGGGGTATTCATTAGCTGTCTTCCACAGAACAAAGGGGAACACAAAACTACTCAATAACTGGGCATGGAAACAGAGAAACAGAGGACTCCTGACTCTTGATGATGGTAACCTCTATTTTGACATGCAGTTTAGTAGCAAATTATTCAAATTCTCAAACTTCATCCAGCAAATCCTTGCAATTTGTGCAGAGAAGTAAAATCATGCCTGAGCTATCAGATAAATTGTGCTTACTTTAAACACTGGAGAATATCAAAGTGAAAACAATATTTATTCTGAAAAAAAGAAACATTTAATTTCCTGGTAATGGGATCTGAAAACAGTTTAAAAGAGGGAAAAGCGAAGCAATAGATTATAATTAATAATAATTTGTCTCTACAGTTGTTCCAAGATCTCAATGGAACAATTTCCCAACTCGCAACTTAATGTCTCCTTCCCATGAACCGGCTTGCCTTGAGGAAGCTGTTGATACCACCTGAATACTTAAGAAGGAAAGTCATTGCTTCTGGATACTAAGGGAATTGTTAACTAGATCTCCGTTGACTGTAACGGGAGATTAAATGGCTAGTTACCAAGTAGATACAAATACTTGATACCTAGATGTATTGCAAGTTGGAACTGAGGTGTGTGAATCCAAGGGTTCATATCAATTGCATAGCCAGTCCTTTTGAGCCACTTGAGGTTTTTAGAGGAATCTTATCTGGCATTCATCTGCTGGCTGAAATGGGAGCTGATTCTGTGTAGTTGTGAATCCTGTGTTGTATCTTCCAGCCTTACATAGAGGTCTCAAACATCTTAAACATCCTAAATTGCACTAACCTATTGTTAAGCAACTAAGATGAATCCTTTGTTTTTTTTTTTAAAGGCAACAGTTAAGTAACATGCAAACTAATTTTTATTATGAATATTCAGGAGCAAAAGAAACACGAGGAAACATGTATTTCAAACCTTTAAGAAGATATATTTTTATTATGCCTTGTAATGATATGATAACCCTTATATTGCAGTGTATTGTTTTCTGGGGGCAGGGGCTGGGGAAGGAAAAAGAAAAAAGAAGAAAAATAACAGTGAATTAGACTAGTTCTTCCTAATCAACAAATTAACTGAAATATTGGCTAAGTAATTAATTGCACTGAGTTAAACACTGAATAAACTGGTACTCAGTATTGGGTATTCATTAAAAAATGGTTCATGATGCAAGATTGCTCTACTCTGCATATCTGTCAAAGAACTTCACCCTAGCTAGACACCTTAACACTTACTCAGTGTCTGTATTACCTGCATATGTTTCTACAAACCACTGCATGTATACAGATCTTCAATTCAGGACTTATTCTGGAATATTTAAGAAAGCTCAATACAAACATTAATGACAAAGATGCTGATAATTTAAAAACAGTTATTTTATATTATGAATTTATTATGAATTTATTTTCTATATTCCATATTGATTAGAATTAATTATGCCATGGCACAGAACTCTAGGTATTTGAATTGGAACAAAAGCAGGAAAAACCCATAACTGTAATAAGCACAAAAGGAACTATTATATGGGTCTTAATGATTTTCAGCTTGAGTGGAAGGTATATTTCATTGTCAAACCTATACAACATTTTCATCCATCTGCCTGTCTTAAGTACGACAAGGTAGCAATTGTTCTGTGAACTCACTAGTGATTTAATGTTCGTTTTTTTTCTCCCTACTCTCTGAATTTTACAAATATGGAGGGAATGCACTGGGGAAAATTTGAAGTATCTTAATAACATTCTACATACTTTGCCAAAAGAATATATTAGTATTTATATTGATAAAAATTTCCTTGGTAAATCAAACACAGATTTAAACTAATATCATGTTTTTAAAACTCTCAAACATATTTTCACAAAGTTTTCCTTTGGTATTTATGATGTGAAAATTAGCCACTGACTTTTATGTGCATTTACAAATTAAAAGTTAGTGAAACACAGCATGTTTGGTCATTAAAATTTTGCTTATCACTCTAAGGAGACCAAACCATCGAAGGATCAGTGTTTCAGCTATTGACTGTGTTCTTTTTTAGTGTATTCATCATGAAAAAAAACTCTGCAGAATTGATTCCATTTATGTGTTGGAAAATAACATTTGCAAGACTGGTTACCCCTTTACTAGATTCAGTAAAGGACATTAGATTTGGGAAACAGATCCTAAAGCTCCTAGATTTCCGTTACCTGTTGGGATGTATATTTTCAGGCCCAAATTTAATAAAGGTTTTATACCTCTAACTGTTTAAAGCGCTCACTTTATATTGTTTTCTATGGGAAACTGAATATGGTTTCCTCAGTCTCTGAGTGAGATATGTCTTTTGATCCTGAGAAGCTAAACTGTCCTTTCCTTACAGACTTAACACTTTTTTAGATTCCTTGCCACGGACTTCCCCCTACCCTCTTCCCACGCCTAAAGGCATATGTGGTGGTATTAGTGATGTCTTTTACCTCTTTGTCAGCACTGAAGAGACATGAGTACAAAGCAAGAAACAGGAAACCTAGTTTCCAATACCTTCTACTAGGTTGCAGATTAAGAACATTTCTTCATAATTTCATTCTTGAACTTATGAAAGACATTCAACAAAATATTGAGGAATCTCTGAAATCCTGGGAGGGGGGCAGCTGTTGGTTTTGGGGGATTATTTATGTGTTTGTGTATGTGTCTTTTGTAACACAATATGTATTACTTTGCTTTAAAAGGGAGTGCCTGGATAACTGTGAATAAAACTGTGTTCTATGCCCTCAGCGGAAACTTCAGAAGGCAAATTGTTCCCTGCCTTTGAAGATATTAATTTGTATGTGCAACTAAGGAAAACATCAGGAGTTGAATCATCTAGTCCAGTATGAACCAAGCTTAGTAAGTAGAAGGTTGAGTTTATTTTTACATTATAAGGAAATCGGGTGGTGATTCCATTACCTGGGACCATGGAACCCATGGTGACACAGAGGCTGTGCTTAATGGCATTGGCTTTCATAGCTACCTTACTGTAAATACTGTTACATCAATGTTTATCAGGAGATAAGTTTTGATTTCCAGAAAGTAGTCTGGATACTAATAATATATCAAACATTAGTCCAAATAAATTGGATGTTTGTTAAAAAAGAGGTTTAGAACAAAAGCTCAAATGAAAGAGTAAGGTAATATAGAAAATCTATTCTGGATAAAGTTTTGACCTACATTTGGTGACAAAAAAATCACATATCTGTCACATTGTTTTATTTATCATAAATTTATACCCCCAATAAACAACGTCAGAAGGGCCACCTAGATGGCAAATTAAAACGTCATAACAGCTGAAACTCATTCTTTCTCAGTATCGATGTATTCAAGAAAGTAAAAGAAAAAAGATCATACTCATAAGGAAAAGGATTTACAGAACAGAATTGACATTGTAATCAGAGAGGAGTTCTGTTACAGGAGAGGTATAGGCATTTTTGTTGTTCTTTAGTATAAGAGATGTTAAAACAAAACTTCTTTTATTACACATATGCAGAATGCCTTCTTTACATAGGTTGACTTAATTTCCCTTATGAGAGATCAGAGGGATTTCCTTATTTTCCAGCAGAATAATAATAGCTCAATACCATGTCAACATATGATGTAGCCACTGTTGGATCTCATTTTAGGAATGAAATTCAGTGGATGGCATCCTCTACAGATCTTGCTGGTGCAATCACTTTTATCTTGGTGTTATAAGTGTCATGTGGCTTGTAAAGAACATGACAGGAAATAAATTAAACCATTTGGCTCACCTTACCTAGTAAAAATACTTTTTCTTATGAACTAGTCAGTTCTGCTGAATATTTTAGTGTCTCATTTCTCTTTTCATTAGTTCCATGTTAGCAGAAGCTTTAACTTTTAGAAGATGTCAGTTATTATACCTGGAA
The DNA here is from genome assembly GCA_013398815.1 of Ibidorhyncha struthersii. NCBI lineage: Eukaryota > Metazoa > Chordata > Aves > Charadriiformes > Charadriidae > Ibidorhyncha > Ibidorhyncha struthersii. The sequence continues at coordinate 212,959 of VZSZ01003683.1, forward strand.
GTTAGCAACAGAAAACAAAGAAATCTTATGACATTAAGATTTTCCATCTCAGAACAGATCCACAGTGCAGATGGGACAGAGCTGCTGAAAAGTTATCTCCTTTATCACTGTTTTGCTGTCACAGATGTTTTGATTTCTTTACCATTGTAATAATACATTGTTCAACTAAATTATCATGCAAAATAGTTCTTCTCTATATTAAAAAGTGATATGATGTAGGACAATAAGAAAATAGGAAAGAACACTATACTGGTTTTGTCTGGGATAGAGTTAATTTTCTTCATAGTAGCTTGTATGGTGCTATGATTTGGGTTTGTGACAAAAACAGTGTTGATAACACAGAGATGTTTCAGCTATTGCTAGGAAGTGCTTACAGAGTCAAGGCATTTTCTGCTTCTCACCCCACCCCACCAATGAGTAGGCTGGGGGTCCACAAGAAGCTGGGAGATGACACAGCTGGGAGACGACACAGCTGGAACAGCTGACCCAAACTGACCAAGTGATATCCCATATCTTATGATGTTGTGCTCAGCAATAAAAGCTGGGGAAAAAAGGAGGGGATGGGGGATGTTCAGAGTGATGGCATTTGTCTTCCTAAATAATGGTTATGAGTGACGGAGTCCTGCTTTCCTGGAAATGGCTGAACATCTGCCTGCTGATAGGAAGCAGGGAATGAATTCCTTATTTCGCTTTGCTTGTGTGAGTGGCTTTTGCTTTTGCTATTAAACAGTCTTTATCTCAACCCACAAGTTTTCTCACTTTTACCCTTCTGATTTTCTTCCCCATCCTGCTGCTGGGGAATAAGCAACAGCTGTGTGGGGCTGAGCTGCCTACCAGGGTTAAACCACAGCAAACATGTATGTTTTTTATATTGTTATCGACCTTACATGGTTGTCAAGGTCAGGCAGCGAAAACATTTTGAGATATAAGAATGAACAAACAGAGATTTCATCAACAGTCTCTGTAAGCCAGCCTGCACGTGTGCTGTTTTACATCTCAGTCACAGGTCTAGAGCTCTAGTACACTCGCCAGGGTGCTGGAGAAATTCTAGTTAAGACATGCTGGCTTATTTCACACAGAAACCTAACTGCGTCCGAAATATTACATCACGTTTGTTTAACAAGTAACCATTTCCATAACGCCACATTTTTAAAAAATACTCTTTCTAAACCTCTGTAGATTTTTACCGCTTCATTCCACATGAACTTGCATAATTTTGCTTGGGATGTCAACATGCAGTACGGGAAATTGCTCATCATCCTTTTTGGAATAATTCACAAAATGGGCCTCTGCCTCATCCTCACTAAGTTATCTAACATTTCAAAACTTGCATCTAGCGTCTTGAGTCCTTTATACATTCTAATAAGTTTTGCAAATTACATCTTTCAGCTGAGGTGACCATTGGGGCTGCAGTCTAAGCCTGTGGGTGAGCAAGGTAGGCAGCAGCATGGCAGGGTGGGCTGCCCTTCCCGTGTGCCTTCTGTACAAATGGCTGTGCAAACTGGTGATGCAGCTCCCAACAGACACCACTCCCTGCTGACGCTGCTCCCCGTTTTTTTTTTTTTGATAATACCATTTTCTTCCCTAATCAATTGTCTACATTTTTACTGCCAAACTTACCTTCTAGGTTTCAGCAGGATAATATAGTTCTAATCATTATGGAATTAATTAACAGATTTGACTATCTGAATTTGAAGCTTCCTGTACTTATGCTATTAATTACACATAAATGTCATTTAAAATGAAATACGAAAGTGCAGGAGAGGAGTGGGAACCCACCTGCCTTGATTATATTAAGAATCATTATTATTCAGTGAACAACAACAATATATCCTGAAAGCTCCCCCACTTGTAACTTATTTGTTAAATCTTTTCCTGACATTGTCTTGAAAGTAAACCACATTTTGACTTGATCTTGGAAGGATACAGGGAAATTACCTTGAGCCTTATTAAGAGCTTTGTTAAGAAGCTGTAAAGACACATAACTTAAGGGTGCATAGTGGGGTTCTAAAATTCTGGAAAAAGATTCCTCCTAATATTTTTCTCAAGTGTTACAAGGCTTGATAATGACAGGGGAATTCATGTTCTGTACTCTTATCTGTGAGATCAGCTCCAAATTGGGACACAGATATATTGTTAATAAACTCATAGGATTTTACCAGCTCACGGTACCCCAGACTGGTATGGGTCACGTGCCTGCGTCACATGAGGAAAACTTCACATAATTAAATATACAAATCTAACATCATGCTGGATGCCATCAGTTATCTAAAACATCACACAGGGTGAACTGATTTGGCAAAGTTTACAACAGCTTCCTTTCCTTTCTGGCAGTCAGGATGTTTACATCTCATATAGCTCTAGACACACACGTTCAGGTACCTCAATACCACCCAGGCAGTGTTCATGGGGCTCCAATGTCCTTCCCCTTCCCTGTTAGGATGGCCTCTAAAGTATATAGGTACCATAGTTTCTTTGTTGGATCTTTATACTCTACCTCTGGCTGGGGTTTGTGGATGCATCCTCTCTTACTCTTCTCATCTTTATTTGGCCTTCATCCCGATGCCTTGTGTTGCAGAGAGAGTGTTGAGAAAGGTTTACACACACACAAAAATATAATTTGCAGGGTGTACAGCTGATGTCATACATTTACTCATAACGGTAGAAGTCCCCTTGGGGAAAAAGAGAACAAAACAGGAGAGAGAAGGAAAGGAAAAGAGAAAGAATGGAGGGGCAGGGGGAGGGGGAGAGGGAAAGGGAAAAGGGAGAGGGAGAGGGAGAGGGAGAGGGAAGGTTCTCCCCGATAGCCACCAAGGAAATGAAGTGGCAGGGGTCTCCCATACAAGTGTAGTCCTCTGGAGGTCCTCTCTAGTGCAGCAGCTGGTTGCCTCATAATACTTTTCTGATAGTAATTTTGTAGTTTTTACGGAAGCTACTCAAAGTCCCTGTGGGTTTTTCCTCATTATGATGCTATTAGTGCTGACTGCAGAATGCTTTGATCAGGTGCAGAAATTGCACTCTGATTTGATTCTAAGCTCTGTGCACATATATTATCAATATGTAGATGACAATTATCTACTTTGTCATCCATTAAGTATTGAATTTCCTCTAGTACAAACTGAACTCTACTAAAAGAGGGCTAGAAAAGTGAGGAGCAGGGACATGAATCCGGATCCCAGTGACAACCACTTCCCATGAGAACCCACCATAATAACAAGAGTTAGGCCATAAAAATAACAGCAGAAGAAAAATTGCATAAGACTAATAGCAAAAAAAAAAAAAAAATAGTGGTACAGCTCCTTAGTTGAGAGGTTATGCAGTTGCAAGTGAAAGGCAGATTGCAATGTTGAAAGTGAGGGCCTCCAAGTACCCAGGTGGAGCTCCTTAGTATGAGAAAGCTTAAGGTGCTTAAGGCACAGTGCAACACAGGAAATAGAAAGGAGAATATTCTTTACAGGAATTAAATACCTTATTTCAATCATAAGAAGAAATCAGTAGAAATAGAAGACATCCTGGCTAAATTTGGGAATCACTGAGGAAGTCACAGTCGCATAGAGAATTTAGTTCTCTGAGTCTGTGATAATGGAGACTCACATCAGAATCATACTGTCTGCAGTACCAGTATTGATGCAAGCAGGCTGAAGTCTCAGTTGTATCTCAAGTTTACTGTAACCAGGGTAATGGCTGACAAACCCGCACAGAGCACAACAATGAATCTTAATGCTTAGTAAAATGTAAGCAGCAGGAAATTGGAAGAGCCTGAGCATCATAACACTGAGGAGATGGAAGAGCTGCCTAGTCAAGTAGGACAGAGAGTGGTCTGGGTCTTCTGTTTTGTCAAAAAGTTTTCATGCAGAATGCAAATGCTAAGACACTAAAAGATGCTAAATACAACATGGGTAAGAAAAATCCTCTGTGGACTGCACTGAGACATTTTAGGTCCAATGTCCTCCTCCTATGCAGACATTTCATTGACAGGTATCCACAGTGCCCCTTTACAACAGAAGAATAACTTCTTAATGCTAATCAATATCTTAGATCTCACATAGAAAATACGAGACATTTTAAAACTAGAACTACTGCTTAAAACTATCTACTGTAGTTTTGACAATGATCAAATGTGTTCATACATGTAAATCATTATTGCTGGTGACAGTGACAGGAATTTCACTAATTTCTTTAGAAAACACTCTCAGAGGCAACCAGAGCAACAGTTTTATAATGCAAGTGGGCATGAGTTGTTTGTTGTTTTAATTTTCATGTTCAGTTGCATGAATAACTTCAGTCTTATTTCTTCTTTTTGTTAAAAGTGGCCATCTTCATTCTTTAATTTTATCTTATAAATAAAACTTATAATAAAACTTAGCATTTAAAAAATGATATCTTCTTAGTTTATGGAAAATAGGTCACTTTATGCTTGGCCTATTTTTCTACTTCAACATTACAGGTTGTATATTCAGAAGAAATCCAGGGGATTAACCATGCAATTCCCAGGTTCTAATGGCTAATTGAATTACTGTACATGTCCAAAAACTGGAGATAATATGCTGTGCATCAAATATAATCTGATTAATGTAATCTGTCTGGCACGTTTCATAATTTTTTTACATTTTCATTTAAACTATTTAAAGTCATGAACACCTGCTGACTGGAACATATTTGCTGCGTTAAGGAGCAAAGTAGTTTGGCAGAAAACAAACCCCACTGCGTTCTAACACTCCTCACCAAGGTGGGAGGATAGCTGCGGCTAGGTTTAGATTCTGAGTGATGCCTGATTCACCACTATCAGTCTGGTCGCATTTGATATATCAAACTGTTACAATTCCGGATACACTAATAGTGGACTGCACCTTCAGCCTAGTCGTGCTCATGAACTAGCACGGCCACCCTTTAGTCGCGTTCAGTGAGAAACCCAAACCCCTAACTACTTTCGCAGTGCAGTTTATTTAAGCAACAAAGATACAGGTTCTTATGGATTGCCAGTGATAAAAACAGTGTCTGCAAAGCACGTGCAAATAAAGGTATTGTTAATGCACAACAAAGTTGTAAACCATACAGTCTGGCTGTAAGTGTAGGAAAGAGACTCTCTAGAGAGATTTGTAAGTTTCTTGAAGAAGCACTTGATATAGTCTAAGTCTTACCCAAAGATGTCCTTATGGGGGGAAGAAAGGCTCAGTCTGTCAACTGGTCCTGGAAGTCAAAGGCAGTCATTGATGGAGTCCTCCTTGACTTGTTCATGATGGTGTCTTCCCTAATATTCCCCCTTTCTTGGGCTATTTTTATACTATTTTTTACTTTCAAGGTGGAGTTTGAGTGATTCTAGTCATAAATACTTTTATTATGATTGGTGTAAAATTCTCTTGCTTCACATTAAAGATATAGTTTATGAAAAATTCAAGGTGCAGATGCAAGGAGGAGTGGTCGCACCTTGGAGGCGGGTGGCCTTTGAGGTGGAGGTGTGTTTAGGTATTATAATGATGTTATAATGAGCAAAGTTCGCACAAAAGACAACATTTCGTCAAAATTTGACAAACTGTTGACTCAGGGTAGTAAGTGTGCAGCTTATCAGTTCCATAGGACCATCTCATTTCCATATCTGCTGTAGTATCACAGGGCTTGGCCGCAGGATCTCCATCCCACTCCACTCCCCGTGTTGCTTTGCAAGCAATATTGTACGAGGAATCACAGATGCAGTGGATTCTTCACATACCAGCTGTGGCTGTATTCTACCCTAGAAACTTTTTGATTTTATACCTTTCCTTAATGTGCTAACAATGCTGTATTTTTGATCATTTTAGTAATTATTCCACAATATTATCTGCTTGACCTTCCACAACTTTCAGCTCAGAAAGAAAACTTTAATTGGACTAGTTAATATTACGTAATAAGTCTAAATCTTTTGTTCTCTTTTAAGAAACATCACTCATCTAAAAATAATGTTTGCACAAAGAAAATGGCCTAAAAATATTATTTTATTGCTGCACATTTCCTCCTGGAAGTAACTTTGATATCTGTTTGTAGAATTACTAACAATCGACTTTATACTGTAATGAAAAGGTTGCACAAAGATTGCATACAAACAGTGGGAAAAAAAAACATTTGATAAAAGTAAAAAAAAAAGGAAGGACACACTTGTCTGGTGTACTTTAAAAAGACTGTATCAGTCATACCTCTAGATGTTCATTTTTCATTTCTGTAGCAAGTATGATAAAATGATCTGTATTACTCATTTAGATTTTAAGAATCTGTGTTTGTGACAATATTGATTCACACCTTTCAGTACCCTACTGCTGCATTATTATTATTGTACTTTTGCATAACATTTGCATCCAAAAGACAGACCTGTGCTTTCATTTTCAGCACTTTCTTCAAGGAAAATTCTATTCTCTCTGTCCTTCATTGACATTTTTCTTGACCCAAAAGGTGCTCATTGGTTATTTTATTCAGACTACCATAAACTAAAATCAAAAAGTAACTTTTCAGAGCAAAAAGATAATAAAAAACCCCATGATTGGCTATAATTTTACCAATATATGTATGCTAGTCTTTAGAAATTGATCCATTTCTGTCCAATATATTTGTCTAGGCTCCTTGGAATATGGTCCTAGGCCATTTGTTTCACAGGTGAGCAGACAACAGAACTATAAAAGAATTCTACCATAACAAAACATAACTTGGTTAATTTGATATGGTATTGATTGTTGTTATTAAGTTTCATGTTAAATGCATTTAATAGGAATTTCAGACCCATGGAGCCCATTGTAAAAGTCCTCACCTGATTGTCTTGTAAACCTACAAACTGTGCTCAGTTAGCTCCCTTTGGTACTTCAATCTGTAGAAATCATTAAGCATTCACTAAAGGAGGAATTCTCTGACTTTTCAAATTTTAAATTATAGCTCTATCTACAAAGCATGAACAGATTATTCCTCTTATAGTGCAATTCCTTCAGAACATAGCTGTATCTTTTTCTGCATGCATACAGTAGGTAAATAGATACATTGCTGAAAATATATTTCACTGAATGAAATTACCCTGTGGATGAGTAGTAACCATCTAAAAAACAGATCCAGGTAAAACCAAGCTTGATTGGGGATCGTGGGACAAGGGGATTTGTTTGTTTGGATTTGTTTTGAGTTTTTTTTTTGTTGGTGATGGTGAAAACATAGGAAGCAAAGAAGAAAAACTGGTTCTGTCTTTGCAAACATCTTGCCTGAACATCACTTGCAAATATGAGCTCAAAGCAGTTAGTATTGTCACCAACGTTGCTCCAAGATCACTCTATAGCCTTGTTTCCATCATTGTCTGCTTATACAACATGCCATTTGGATGCAGATTTCTTACTGTGACTCATATCCTTCTTAACTTTAAATTATAATTCTGCAAGAGCTAACATAGCGGGGCAATTCAGAACTCTATTTGAGTTCATCAATACAGGGCAGAATAGGAGAGAAGGTAAGAGAGGTAACCTAAACCTGTTACTGTGCTTAAGGATTTGTGAGAGTAAACCCTTGTTGCAAGTTAGATAGCTAGCAAGAGAAGACTCTGTAAGTCAGGAAAAAAAAAAAAAGAAAGAAAAATAGAGACTAGTCTGCCTAATTTCAGAGTACACAGCAGAGAATATTAAATCAAGTTAGTTTTGGATGACAATATATGTAATTTTGCTTGGTTGTTTTTTTATCTATTCTAGTTTGTTTGGAGGAGGGGAGTTCTCCTGGAGGAGAAAAAAAAAAAGCTGCTGGATTTTTCACTTGATTAATTGTACTTTAATTCAGCGTAAAAAACATTCCATATGCAATACAGATGCTTCTTTCTGTACACTGGAAATTGTAATAAATGAAATATTCCTTACTATTAGGAGCGACTGTTGGTTTGTATCAACAAGGTTTAGCTGCACAGCTGCAGTCTAACTATGGTAGTAGAGTGTGTATTAGTAAGAGTGTGTAATATATGTTTCAGGTGAATTGTAAAAGCAGTTATTTCTAAGTGAAAAATGAGGATAAAACATGGCAAAAAAATGACAGCCAAACTACAGAAATGTTATCTCCCTTCTCTTTCTTAAAGAAACTTTAAATTTAATCCACATTCAGTTACCAAGCTAAATCATGATGTTTTAAAAATACATTGTGATGCACTAGGCGGAAAACAGTTCATATCAAAAGCCTAATACATCAGGCTGCAAGGCTTGGTTTCAGATGAATTACACCTGAAATATTTTAGTCAGCTGCTGGGATTTAAAACCAGCATTTTAATAAATTGATGTATGACCCACTCTAAACATTGCATTCCACAGTGCATTAAAAGATGAAAAAAGCACTAAATATCTTTTTTTTCCCCCTCTTTTTTTTTTGAGCATATTACATATTGCTTTGACTGATTTGTCTTTAAATTCACCAATGAAGGGATAAAGCACACTAAATTTGTCCCTACCATAAAAGCTAGTTTGTGGAGCATTGGCTATTTTGGACCAATATACTCTTCCTACGTGTTACGCTGAGATTATAAATTCTTCCCTTTGCAGCTAAGTAATAAATACCCTTGTTTGCCATTGACTGATAGTCTGTATGTCAACAAGATCAAGTTATGAAATACCTTACAATTAGATGTTGTTAAATAACAGACCAAATGAAATAATGCCTTGTGCTGACCTTATAGTTTGTCAGATCCATGTTCAGGAAACTCTCAAAGGCTGCTTTAGAGGAACTGAGAAAGAAACAGAGGCAATTGGATAGAGGGAAAGAGAAACACAGGAGTGAAAAGAGGAATGGTTTAAGCACTTCTGAGAAAAGAAGAGATAAGGTAGCTGAGGGGGGTTTAAGAAAGACAGGACTAGGGGTGGTTAGGACTCTGCAGATAAGGAGAAACCCGTCTTATACACTGGAAAATCAGAAAGGCATGGAGAACTGATATAAAAAAAAAATGAAACAGGGTAAAATGTGGTCCTGTTTTAGAATAAACAGGAGTGAGAGCTTCCCAGGGGTGAGAGGGTAACTGTAGAGCCCAGGACTGAGATTAACAGAGTAGAAGCAAAGATCATTTGTGAGGATGATAAAATTTGAAGAACAGAGAGGTTTGATGGCATCCTGAGCAGATAAGGAAGGACAGGTAAAAGACCAGGAAGACGTAACAAGTCAGAGTATCCAGGAAGTTAAAAGAACAAGGAAGTGGTGAGGATCAGAGTTTTTCTCTAAATCTGTGCTAGTGATTCTGAATACACTTTTTAGTTTAGGAAAGAAGATACTTGAAGACTGTGATTCATCACTTGCTGATGTTGATTCAGTTGCCTGTACATACTACACAGACATGCTATTTGAAACATGCTAGACAATCTGTGATACCCTTTTCATTCCATCAGTGATGGCACAGGAGGACAGGAGCACACAAGCTCTTTTGAAGCTTCAGCTACAGACCAGGTGACATGGCACTGGATACCTCACAAAGCAGGAGATGGATATGACTGAGTGGTTTAACCAGGTCCAGATGCTTACTCTTGGTCATATGACCATGTGACATCCGGAGAAGTTGTCCACGTGTTGCCAGATGCTTAGAAACCTCAATCACAACATCTACATTATAGGTATCTAAAGCTAGGTGACATAAAACCTACTCCTGTATCATGCTGCAAGGGGAATTCTTGCAACTGTCATTGCTGCCCACACCCATGGAAAACATTAAACTAATATATTGCTTTCTGTCCTTGGTTGAGGCAATAGCTCTATACAGTCAAGGAAAAGTCCAGCTTTTTAGAAAAGTTAATACTATGCTTTATCATTTTACTTTTTCTTTTCTTTTCTTTTCTTTTCTTTTCTTTTCTTTTCTTTTCTTTTCTTTTCTTTTCTTTTCTTTTCTTTTCTTTTCTTTTCTTTTCTTTTCTTTTCTTTTCTTTTCTTTTCTTTTCTTTTCTTTTCTTTTCTTTTCTTGATTAGGAGTGGGTTTTTTTGACTGTGAAAAAAAAAAAAAACCATTAACTTTCATAATAAAGAGTCTGGCCCTCATACAAAACTTCCATTTGTTTCATCTAGATGCTTAAAGACTCAGTTAGCTCTCAGCATGTATCTGAGTCCTCTACTGTCAATATAACACAAAACAATAAAACAGACTTTTTAAAAAGGCTCATAGGGATAGGATGAGGGGTAATGGCTTCAAACTAGAAGAAGGGAGATTTAGATTAGGTAACAGGAAGAAATCATTTACTATGTGGGTGGTGAGACGCTGGAACAGGTTGTCCAGAGAAGTTGTGGATGTCACATGCCTAGAGGTGTTCAAAGCCAGGCTGGAGGGGGCTTTGAGCAACCTGTGGGAGGTGTCCCTGCTCATGGCAGGAGTTGGAAGTAAATGATCTTTCAGGTCCCTTCCAATCAAAACCATTCTATTATTCTATGAATATTTGCATACCTTCAGGAACACAAACATGAAAGCACTTTATATGTATAATTGTACTTCATTCCCTTTAGACATTTTGCCTGAGAAAAATGCCTAGCATATGGTTCAAAAATGACATTTTCTTCCCAACTCTTTAAAGATAATCATTGTTCAGACTTACCAGTCACATGATTACACATACAGAGCTGGCACGTTTTCTTCATCTTTGCTCGTGCACAAGTAATACATTTTAGTGTTTTACGGACAAGATGCTAACCCATCAATTCCAAAGCACGCCAAAATGGGCAGTAGACCAAGTAGCAGAATATCATCAAAATGAAAATTTGGTGCTAAAACACTTCCAGCGCTAAACGTAGCAATTTCGGGAAATGCTTCCTAACCGACAGACCAAATGGTGCAGAGTGACTTATTTTTTGCACTCTTAGAGTTAGTTCCTGCAAAGCAAAGTGGATATGTGCACACTACATAGAACCTGACTGTAGATGTCTTCCAAACTTCATAGGGTGCCCTAGTGGTTGAAGAGTATGCATAATATAGATATTGCTGTATGGGTGAGTGAGTGAGCATATGGAAAAGTTTGAGGGTATGCAGCATACAGGCATAATGTAGAGCATGGAAAAATATAACACAATAGTACGTTTTGTACCCCCTTTTAGATAGTTGTCTCCAGAATAAGGTATCGTTAGGATTATATGCTTTTCTGAACCTTGAACCCGTCTTTTGCCCTCAAGTGATTTACTCAGAGTCCTCTAAAACAGAGCCAAAGAAAAAAAACTAACAACTAAACAGCATGGATGATCATGGACCTAATGTTCAAATTGGCTCCCTACACCTATTATTTTAGCACCATAAATATGCCTGAAGGAATCTGAGATGTTATCTCCTCCATCTGCTTGGTCCAATTTTTTTATCTGATAGAGACATGTTCTGTCACCCAGACTAAGCCCATACTGCATTAAACATTTAACTGAAAGAAGCCAACTGAAAAATAGAGGTATCCTTTGGGAGCAAATAATCTCACCTCAGACCTAAGTTACCTTCTGGAAGAGTGTCTCCTGCTCATACATATACAAAAGAAGGACAGGTCCTCATTTTAAAACTGAAGTTATGTTCCTTACTTTAGACTGAAAGACCCTTTGTATGTGTGTATATAGACGCACATTTGTGTATGTGCATTATTTACACAAGTGTGTATATATGTACACAAAGGGTCTTTCTATATAAATATTTATACTTATAAAGGGTCATTTAGTCTAAATATGTATGCATGCATATACATGTACGTATTTAATACACACACATATATATCTGTATCTGTATCTAATGCTTATTTCTTCTGGGCATCTCTTTTTTTCTCATTTCACTACATAAGCTTTGAGATTTACATAACTATTCTGTATTTTCTTTCCTTGACATCTACACAGGATCAGTCACATTGCAAGAGATACTGAACATTAATTCTCTAATTAATTAATTTATGTACAAAAATGTTTTTCCCACAAAACCTCTTGAGTTAGAAATATTCGGTTCAGATCATGTTTACAATTCATTATTCTTATTTTAAGTTTTCTTGTGAACTTTACCCAAGCTTGTTGCCCCTTTGAAAGACATGGAAATTGAGCGGTTTTAAGCTTTAACAGCAGAAGGATGTGCAAGCAGAAGTCAGACGTGCTCTTCTGCCCATATTCCCATTTGCTCCAGAAAACAGAATATATTCTAGGAAAACATGGCACTGCACAAAGCTAAGAATGTATCTGAGTGTCTCAGAAAGTATTGCACAGGTTAAACAGTCCTGAGAAACCTGAAAAGTGTAAGAATAAAATTTCTAGCAAGAACTGAATAAAATATAAATATAACAAGGGATATAAATATTGTACAGGTACTGAAAAAAAAATCAGCCTACTACTTGGAAAGTAAGTTCTTCATGAAAATTAAGGAAAAGTAATGACAAGAGTGTTTTTTAAACTCTGCAGCTGATTTTACCTTTTTATTTTTCTTGTTAGAAAATCAAGATAGGATTCCTCCACTCGAATTTATGTTTTAGGAAGGTAGATATTCATACTGGAGCAAGTGACTTCAGGGTATTTTTATAGTCAAAGAGAAGAATAAGATTCTAAAATAGGCCATTAAGACAAACTGTAATATTTTTACAGGTGTGTGTTTCTCTGCATTGACCAAAATAGCTACTTCTAATTTGAATATCTAGCTTTTCTAGTTCTAGTTCAGTCTTCTGATCAGCCATTAGTGAACATAAATACTAGGAAATATAGGAAGAAAAAAGAATGGAATTAGAAAAAGATAATTGGGGGAAAAAAGGTTTGTGGAAGTAAGCAGAGTAGAAAATAGAAAGGCCTGATATGCAGGGAAAAGAGGTTTCTATAATGACATGACAAAAGAAATACTACGTTCATATTTTCTTTGCCTTCTTTTTGTGTGTTACTCTGTCATCTCTCTCATACTAACATTTTTTACTGGTGTTTATATGGAAAGGTGACAAGAAGGTGAAATGTTTCCATACTGTTCAATAAGATTTAAAGCTCAAAATGTTCATATCTGTCAGAAAGTGTCAAACTCATCAAGTTCACCATTTGGGGGAAAAGATCTGAAAAATACTTTCACAAAAACCTTGTATTTTTGTCCTTTTTTTTTTTTTTATAGACACTTCTAAAATTCAGCTCTACTTTAGCTATATATAACCGATCCTAAATACGCCTAAATTTTTGTAATCAGTGACTCGGTAGTAATAATGTCTTCAAGAGACACAAGAGACATTATTTTTTGGTAAAGTAAGCAAACCTGCTGTATTTTATGTTCTAAATTTTTTTAAGTTCAGAAACTTAAAAAAATATTTAATTTCTAGATCAGGTAAATATAAAAATGTTAATCTTGAAAAATCTACATCTTCCAGGTGCAGAGACTCTTTGATGTTCTACCTCTTTCAACTACTTCACATAAATTATAGAAGACTCTAGAAATGCCTGGTGTAGTGAGAGACCGATTTAACCAGTTCTACAGGATCACAATGAGATCTTCTGCCCCAAAATAACTTAAATTCTACCTTAGCCAAGGTGTATGAAGTATCTATACCAATAAAACAGAAGAAGAAAATGAAAGGAGAAAAATATATCCTTGGTCTGTCTTTCAGTAGCAAGTGACTTAATTCTAAGCACACTAAAAATGAGACTCGAACTATTTGGAGGTCTCCCCTCTTTCCTCCATTGGACACTGATTTAACTTCTGTGAAAGTATCATTGAAATAATGAGTGAAATTATCAATCACTGAAATGATCTTTCTGAAGACTGTTATGATCATATTTTATCAAAATCCCAGAATCATTATCCAACCCTTGTTATCCTTGACCTGTCATCACTTTTACAGGCGCTAGTTCAGCTCTTCTTTTGTCAGAACTTGAATCATACTGTCTCCTGTCTAAGACTTTATCTCTGTGTGCTCAGTGTCAGTACCTTAGCATAGCACAGGTGCCTAATCTTGGTTTAAACTGCTGTGAAGAAAAGGTCAGAAGCCTCACCAGTGGCCCTTCCCTTCACCCCCTCAGTTCCTTTCTCTTGCAAGTACATTTAAGATCAGGCCTTCACTTTTGGTCCTTGACTTAGCTAAGCTGCAGGCATCCTTCAGCTTGCCTGTGTGTCTTTTACTCAGTTTAAAAGGGTTCTTCATGAATTCTCCCTATTGTCATGGAGATGATGGAAAGTGGACATGATTCCAGAATCCATGCCTTATCTATTGGATTTTTCAAAACATTGATCCTTTCCCCATTCCTAGAAAATTCATCAAAATTTAGACCATTTGCTTACTAAGCAGCTTGTGGGAATGTGTGTAGCAGAAAATTGAACCATCCAGCCATACGAGGAGGTGGACTGACTGTAAACCTTGACTTTGAAGTAACCTTGAGGAGAAAAAACAGAGACGAGGACAGTTTCTTCACAGCAAAATAAGGAACCGAGCCAAGAAGAGCTGGAGAGGAGTCAGATAAACAGGGTGCCGAAGAACCAACCAAAGACAAGACAGCTTCACATGCTCTTCACGTGTTATTAACCAATCAGCTAATGCATGAACATGTGCAGGGATAGATAGATTGTATATAAGGGACAGTAGTAAATCAATAAAGCGGCTTCTGTATGATTCACATTGGATCGTGTGGAGTCCAGATTTCTCTGCTCAGATGGTGACCCCGACATGATACTGATCTGTGCAGCACTAAGAAGAAAGAAAAGGGGAACAGCCCAGAAAGAGAGGCACCAGTTGGAGGATGACTCAGCGGGACTGAGACCGGGGCGGATCGGAGGACAATCCGAGGAAACAAAAAGAAGAAAACATATGTTGCAACATGAACCCTGTTAGGTGAGCAGCCAGGGAAGGAGATGGGTCAGAGCGTAACAAAAGAAGTAGATGCATTAGTAAAAGTTCTCCTTCATATACTCTTTAAGAGAGGTATTAAACACGATGAGCTTGTGCTCCAGAGACTATCGATCTGATGTCGGGAACATGTTTTCACCCAAGCCTGAGATTGCTTTTAAACCTGAGACTTGGGAGGAGATTGGGAAGCACTTGTGGGAGGCGGTGAGCAATGGGGAGAAAGACACAAAAGGGTTACCTACGCCTGGAAGTTGATTCTAACAATGCTGGAAGCCATGAAGGCGGAGCGGTCAGCAGCAGCAGGGGTGTTTGAGGCTTTAAGACCACCGCAAGCCTTTCAAGCGGGATTTGGGGCTAGTATCAGACCCTTTGATCGATTGCCCGTCCTGTTTTTTGTTCCACCACCCGAGGAGGGGGAGCCACCTGAGAAAGAGGGGGAGGAAGCTATGGATACGAGTGATCCTCCACCCAACCCCCCC
>VZSZ01003684.1:0-229017 GCA_013398815.1 Ibidorhyncha struthersii
CCCCCCCCGCCCCCACATCTCGGATCGGGATGTGACAGTCACCCACTTCCCAAAGCTGCCGTCACTGCCGCAATTCGTATCAAGATACGTAGGTACGGGCAGCCCTTCCCAGAAAGAACAGCACCAGCTGACCTTGCAGTCCTTACCCAAGTCATCCTCAGCACCATTCCCACCCTGTCCCCTCCACACGCTCCTGCAGGACACAGTCCTCTCCAGGACACTCTCTCCCCTCCTTGTCACAGGCCTATCTCTTCTGTTTGGCCCACCTGCTCCATCAGGACTAGAGCCCACACCCCACCCCAGTCCCTCGCCTTTTACCCTGCCCTTCTCAGCAGCTGAAGAAGTGCAGGAAGAAAAGTAGTGGCTCCTGCAGGTGGAGCATGCGACGGGGTTGCTCTTGAGGGGTCAAGGTATATGTAGACAGCTACCTGGAGCAGAGTGGGGTCCCAGAGCCATTCAGGTGGGGTCACGGAGGTGGATATGAAGCTGGGTAGCTTTGTGCCAGAGAAACAGCTCATCCCCTAGATGATACTTCCAACATGGAAGGACGCAGGCAGTGCTTCTCTGCTGTTGGGTCTGGCACTGTGCACAGATGGAGCAGGGAACATACAGACTCCTTTACAGGCTCTGCAGAAGCAATTCACCCACTATATTGACCTGGCTGCACTCGGGACATACACTAGTGATGTCTTTTTTCAGGATACAAATGTATTCCTCCCAGACACTCTGCCATCTCAGTGGTCGCCTGCTCTGCATTCCCTGCACTCTTGCTGCTGCACAGCTCAGCTGTGCTGCAAATTTACGCTTTGGCAGCCCCTGAACTGACAAACAGGCTGGCCTGGGCTGAGCTGTTTTGAGGAGTGGAAGGAATCCTTGTGTATGTGTCTCTATCACGTTTTTAAAGGTATGAGACCCCGATTAACTATGGAGAAGATTTTTTCCTCCTGCTACAATTAATTATTAATGAGATTTTTAGGGTTATAGGTCAACCTTCACTCTCCCCCACTTCTCCCGGTATGAAAAAAATACCCTTCCCTTCCAAAAGCATTATTCTGGGAATACAGCCAACATACTTAAATGAGGCCAGCACTTATTACAAATAATGGGCATGAATTTATAGCTGAGGCAGTTATAAAGCAATCTAAAATATCAATTAGAATGGAAAAAGATCATTTGAACAGTGTTGTGGGGGTTATGGTTTGGCCCATTCTCATTTATAATTGAGAACAGCATGGAAAATGGTTACGTATCTTCCAGATGAAAGGAAGATATTTATATGATAACTAAAGAAAGGGAGAGTCTCTTGCAGCAAGTGGGTTTCCTCAGAATGATGCACTATAAATTTGGGAGTATTGTTTTTAATTTTTATTGGCATTTGGGGTAAAATGCTTGCCTCAGGAACAAAGCTCTCCTTTCTAGAAGTCAAAACTCATCCTTGAGACTCAGATATGGATAAAAGCTGAGAGTTTTCTGCAGCCTGCTGCCAGGACAGTCGTGATCGCAGAGGAACTCCTTGTTTGCCAGCTACAGGTGCCTGCAGGGCTCTGTGGGGTTGATGAGATTTCTCCTCTGAGACAGAGCCTTCCTGAGGGGACATGACACTTTGCTGTCCCTCCATCTGCCCTTCTCATGTACCCCCTTCCTGAGGCTCAGCCAATCTGCACAAATGAAAGATTCACTGTTATGACTGCAAAAATCCTGAAAATCCCTAAAATGGCTTGGTTGAGGAACAGGAAGCAGATGTTAGTGAAAGGTCCAGATTTCTGTGGTTTCTTGACAAGTTTTGAATATGAAACATATGAGCTCCAGTTAAAACATGGACTCTCAGTACCCCAGTTCAGCTGCTCTCTACTCCTGGTACCTAAACTTTAAACATTAATCTTCCCCAACTACGTAAATCATGCTTCTTATTATGTTTGGGGACACCTAAATTTTGAGACTGCCGTGCAATTTAAGGACTATTTGATATTTAAGGCCTGCTGGGATTTGCAATACAGCTGTCTCTCCTCCTGTTGCTCCTGGAGAGCTCAAGCTGATAAAGGCTTNTCAGCCATCTTCATTCAAGATAATGATGCTGGTGATGACCATTTCATAGCATGTTTGGGCAACATGGCAC
The DNA here is from genome assembly GCA_013398815.1 of Ibidorhyncha struthersii. Taxonomy (NCBI): domain Eukaryota; kingdom Metazoa; phylum Chordata; class Aves; order Charadriiformes; family Charadriidae; genus Ibidorhyncha; species Ibidorhyncha struthersii. The sequence goes on from VZSZ01003684.1 coordinate 2,117, forward strand.
AATTTCAAATTTTGCCTGAGATGTTCTCCCTAGCCCCAGACTAAAGGCTGTCTTCAGAAGGAGCTCTCAAACTTCTTTCAGAGCTGTCAGATTGCTTGTAATGAGAGACTGACTGTCTTAATCACTTGGGCACTTGCGTGGGATGTAAGTTCTGATCTCTGCTGAGAAATTTGATTAAACAGGGATGGAGGCAGGCAGCCCTGAGCAGTGCTAATGTGCTAGAGTCGGAGAGGGGTAGGACACATCTTTCCCCACTGTTTTATACCAGGTTGTTTAGGCATCTCCTTGCTGGCAGTTACAACTCCCATCTTTAGGCTCCTGATGGATCCTGTGCATCACATAAGGAGCTTGAATAACTCAGGGCTATGCATTCTCCTATAGAAAGCAGTTATCTAAAAGTTAAGGAGCACAATAGTCTACTTTCAAGTCTAATAGCCTAATTTAAGGCCCTTTCGGGATCTCAACACATTGAGAATGCAACTAGGAAGGCTTCCTACATCGTTAGTCATTAACTTAAAGCCTTTCCCAATTTGGTCTACTAAATACCCATTTTGTTGATGTAGAAAGTGTCATAAAATGTTGGTTTGGGTTTTCTCTGAACGCATGAGCTATACAGGCAAGATTGGTTTGTTTCATCCTTTGTTTGAGGGTAGGCAGCTTCCATTTGACACAATCCCGATTTAGAGTATTACCTTTGTAGCAGCTGATGTGGTGGGTTTAGGCTGTGTTGGCAGTGCACCTAAGCAGGCTGTGGGACAAGCATTGTATAAATTTGGGGAAAACAATACCTGAAGGCAACAGGATTATACCACTGTAACTAAAGACAGAATTCTGGTCACTAAGAGAAATCTGTATTAAAGTCTTAGAGGGATAACAGGAGAATACATTATTTGTGTTTGAGTTAAACAGGCAAACTTTAATTTTTAAAAACCTTGTACTGACTAAATTGTGATAGGTGGGAATATAATAAAAGTATTTGTAGCTGAAGTATTGGAAAACATTTAACCCTATTTTTCAAAACTCTACTAGCTAGTTCATATCAAATCTTGTTCACCAGAATTACTGCTAAATACAGTAATGATTGCTTACTGATCCACAACATATATTAAGACAATCAAGTGTCTAATTTGCTATTGAACTGCATAGACTGGCAGATGGCAAGCAGGAAATTATTTATCCTCCTGTATTCCCTCTTGCCCTGTGCTGCCCTTAAACCATTTTGTCTATAAGTTTCATTTCAAAGTCACGTCTGCTTATACTTTGAACACAGGTTACGAGCAGTATTAGGAAAGAAAGATAAAGAGAGAGAATTATACTGAAGATATCAGACAAGAGCAGAGAAATAACAGAGGAAAAGTCCCTAATCTTGTCAGAAGTCATTCTTGCCAATAACTGGAGGGTATGATTTTGGAAAGATTATGTATTGGACCAGGCTGCAGCTTTGCAGCTCATTACCATACTGTGGTAGCACTTACTGAGCTCACTTGTGGCTCATAGCCCTGCTGTGCTGCATGAAAGGATAAAAGCAGACCTTTACTTCAAAGATCTTACATCCGAGGATTTTTTTTTATGTTTTGTTTTTGGGTTGTTTTGGGTTCTTTTTTTTTCTAGCTAGATTACTGGGAGATTTCCCATCCTGCCACCCTATAAAACAAAGACAGTCGTGGACTCTGGCCTGTAAACACCTCTCAGTCTGAAGTAAGTGTGAAGCTGAAGTTATGGGTTTCCCAACTCGTGTTCATTCATTAAATCCAGATCATCACAGATATAGGCACATTTTTATTTCAGTGCAATGGCTGCAGATTTCTTCCCATGAGAATTTTCAAAACTGAAAAAAAAAACCCTAAGCATTTTGATTTTCAGCTTTTTACTGGGGAATTGGGCAGTAAAACATACTGAGCAGTTTTCAGGAAGATGTATAGAAAAGTGATTTTTTTTTTTAGTCACTAGCACACCAGGTAAGGTTAGCAAAATGAGATACAAAATATACCCTTGCAGGTCTCCTACCTTCACAATCAGTGCAATGTGATGTTAAACTATCACCAACTCCCCTGATCAGGTATGAATCCGGTGGGTATTTTGTTCATTTTCACACAGCTGCTCTGGATAGACAGTACTAAAAGGAAGCTTAATATTTCTATTGAGCATTAGGATAATAGCTAAATATTTTTTTAATGGCAGGATATGATATTCAGCTATTCAGCAAAAGGGTTTTCTTTGTAAAGGTCTTGGCAAAGTCCTTTATGCTGCAGGGAACTTAGTATGGTCCTGCCCAGCGCAAGATGGAAAAGCAGCTGCACAAAGCTGTGGACAGTAACATGCATCCAGGTAATATTTTCCACTTTATACTCAAGCCTTCCAAATCAACAGGTTAATAAAATCTTCTCTCTTCTTTCCATACAGACTATATTTGACTTTCTTCCACATAGCTTCTGCTTAGTCATGAAACACATTACAGTAACTAAGCTGAAACAAATACGCAATTGGCTGTTAGCGAATATCCATTTGGAATAGCTTTATATTGTCTCTGGCATAAGACTACCACAGACAATCATAGCACTGTAAAACGATCAAGCATCTCTTATAAAAACAAGTGCGTGCTACAATTTAAATCTATTTCTGTGATATAAAAACTGATGCCAAGAGACGTGTAAGGGAACACTGCAATATCTGCAACATTTCAAGAATATATTTGAAGTTTCCTTATGGTCAGAGTAGGGAAAAATTTATCCTACAAAAACATATGGTAACTTATGTTTTGGATGCTAAAAGACTGTCAATCTTTTATTAAAATATCTGGTACCACTATAAACTACCTTCCACCACCACAAAGCTTAACTCTCTTCTTCTCTAATGACTGTAAGATGGGAAAGATGGGTTGGTGCTAAACCCACTATAAATACGAGTTGGAATCATGTAAACTAACTGAGAAGATGGCAGTCCCTTCTTCTGAGTAGTCTTTTTGATCATCAAGGGAACTAGGAAAGAATGCAAGTAAGTGTGTTAAAAATCAAAGGTATTTTCAGAAAATAATTAGGCATTTAACATAATCTGGACACTGTTCAATTTTTCTACTCAGAAAATTTATTAATTCGATAAAGATTATTTTTTATAGTATTGTAAAATATGACACTATTTTTTATAGTATCGTAAAATAGTTGGGAGGGACTTGAAGAAATCACCTAGTGCAACCTCCTGCTCAAAAAGCAGGCTGAGCTGCAAGGTCAGACCAGGCTGCTCACGGTTTTATTGAGTATGGTCTTGAAAACTTCCACGGATGAAGGCTGATCAGCCCCTCTGAGCAGCCCGCTCCACTGCTTCACTTTCCTCAGAGCGAAAAACAATTGTTTTTCTATATCTAGTCTCTATTAAGTAAATATAGTAAATAGGTAAAAATGAGGAGAGCAGGTTACACACCACAGCCGTACTGTTCATCCTAGGTCCTGGGCCAGGTGTACAGGGAGGGCGCAAGCACGTGAAGTGGTAGCGAGAAGCTATATCCAGCACCCGGCAAGGATGGTCAGGCCGTCCCTCAGTACCCCTCAGTAGGTGCCTGAATGCTGTTAGACCCCAAGTTTCTGCTTCTGTGCATGCTAACGGCTGCCTGGACTCTGGCTGGGTATTTGTGAACTGGTGCCTGTCACACAACCGGCCTCTGCTGCAGTCCAGAGAAGGCATTTCAGGCTAAGGAGGTCCATCCACCCCGGCCAAGCTGCTCTCCTCTGCTGCCCACCAAGGCAAGAGCACCAAGTGCTGATGGAAGACTGCGCCGCTGGGCACTGACTGCAGCCCAAACCCTACACTGTGGTACTTCTGTTTTGCAAATCTTCTTCCAAGTGCTTGAAAACATTGGAAAAGTAATGTTTATGGATTAGCCATCAAAGCGAAGGAAACTACTGGAGAAGGGAGCAGGGGAAGCATCAGGAATATTTACAAACAGCAACTGAAAGATGTTTGGGTATGTGCTGTAAACGATCTGCCCTAAACTTCATAAATTTAAAGAAGCTTTCCTTGTCATAAGAATTGTTAAAACAAACAAGCAATAAAATTGGATGAAGACTAGACAGAATGTAACAAAGGTTAAAAGGAGGAAATTCGTAATAATGATTATGAATTAAAGTTCTAAAATACAGATAGTGCAAAGGGAAGTTAAACATATAGTGGAAAATGAATGGCTAGCAGCATTAACAGAATTCATAACGATTTCTAAATATATATGTGGAGAAAAAGGAATCCTAATAACGATTCATTCCTTGGAAGATGACAAATTCAATAGTAATGATATGCTTAATGAATATTTTTGTCCTATATTTATACAGAGATGGAACAATGCATTCACGTCTTGCCAAAACAGTGAAAGGCAGCTTATTCCATTGGTAAGAGAGCTCTTGAAAACCCTGTCAAGACAAGCTGTTGTAATCAGAGAGATCCGGTAACTTGCATGCAGGAGTTTTAGGAATTGATTTAGAAGTTGTCTGGACTGCTGGACTTAATTGTTGATATTTATTGGAATTCTGGCAAAGCTCCGCGTAAGATATAAAGAGGTCATATGGGAAAAGAGAAAGTGGAACATCTTCAGTGATTACAGAGCTATTACAGTAATTTCTATCCTAAACAAATTAATGAAATGGCTGATACATGAACTCAGGCAATAAATAACAAAAAAAAAGATAGCGATATAATTCAACATGCTATTATTTTTTTCAATGAGATTGCAAGCCTTAAGAAAGATAATCACGTTTATGCAGCTTACTTGAATTTCTCCATAGTGTTTGTCTTAATACTGCACGTTATTGTTATTTAAAAACAGTATGTTACAAAACCAATGCAACAAATTTAAACTGATTGAAATCTAGGGGATAGATCTTAACATGTAACTATTAATGAGAAGCTACTGAAAACAAGAATAGGTTACCAAAAATTCCTAGCCTAATGCTGTCCCACATTTGTACATTGACTTGAAGGAGGCTATAACTTCATGGCTGAAAATGATGACAAGGAAGCAAAGGTGGAGAATCGTAAACAATTAATAGATGTCATTTTCATAAAGCAGTAAGAAATTTAGAAAAGTCACAGAAATGTTGCCAAACTCAGGGTAGTTTGCCTAGAAATAAAGGCATCAGGTCATTTTAGAGAAAGAGGGATAACATATATGCAAGACACACCAAGGTTCAAGGTTTGGAAGTCAGAGCGAGACAAATTCAACTCAGTGATTAGAGAGGACCAGGAAGCAGATGGATTCTTTCAGACTTGAAATTAAGATTGAACATATCCCAAAGATATATTTTAACTGAACGAATACTTTATTTGGCTTCATAAATCAATTACAGAGTTGTGTTGTGCAGTATGTCAACTATAGTGACCAAAACAGAAGGCTGGAATATGAATCATCAGAAGGAATTAAATTTCTTATTCTTAGAGACCTTTACCAAATCCCATGATGTGCATCCATCAGTTTTTCCTATCTCCACCATGAAATACTGACGTTTTCATCCTTATCACGGTTAGCTAATGACCACACATTAAAACCTGTGTATCAGAAGTAATTAGTAATATTAGTTACAGCTTAAAAAACCTCAATTAACACTTACAGGGTAAAAGTAGGATTTGATACGCAGAGCAACAGCCAAACTGAAAATATACCTTGGCTTTGAAAGCCTGTTTCTCAGTAGCTGAATAATACGTAACTGTAATAATACCTCAGCAACACAATGAAACTTCCAACATACGTACACCTTGAGTCTAATGTTAACTAAATGCATTATCAGGAAGAGGGTAATTGAACTGTAGCAATTCTAGAGTGTGTGGTTAATAAGCAAAGCAACCTAGAGGAGTCCAATCCATCCTTAACCTGGTATTGTTCTGGCTGAGATCAGAAAAATAATTCATACCCCTCAGAAAGATGTTAGTGCACTCAATAATAATGCCCCACTGGCAGGTTAAAGTGGTGTGATTTCTATAATCCTTTGGAATATATGAAATAAAGGTACTTTTCAACCACGTCTACATCATCAGAAATCAAAAGCTAGACATACGGCAACTGATGGTCACCAGGTACACAGAGACAGACCTTGAACTTGTATGTAGCCTTTTAGGAGCTGAACCTGAGACAGGAAAAAACTGAGTCCCATGTGTATGGTGGGACTTGGCCAGGATCACTAAGACGACTAATACAATGAAAAGGCAACATTTACAATGGTCGCCTTCCTGTTATTCTCTGGTCACCAGTCCTGAGGAATCTGAATCCAGTAACTGAGAAGCCTTCGTGCGGTTAGTAAGCATTTCCTCACATCCCTTCAAAGGCAATCGAAGAATCGTGAATCTGACTTTTTGCTTACATTAGTATGGAAGGAACCTGTGCATCCTGGTGAGTAACGGCTTCCTTTATCTTGCCTTGCTTTGCCTTCCCTGCCCTTTCCTGCCCTTCTGTGCTCTGCCCTACCCTGAGTGATTTATTCACTGCATCAGTGCATTTAAGTCATCAGAGTGGACAGTATCGCTTTATATCTTCAAGCCAAAAATAAAAAGTACTTTTTTTGGGTTAACCCAATTTTTTGTATCATCATTTTGAGACAACAAGAGGTCACTGTAAATAATTTTGGCCTGAGTAAATCATTAATTCATTTCACCTTAAATATTGCATTGTACTGTAATTAGCAATACTTGCACTTTAGTATAAAGTATGCTAAATTAGAGATAAGTATTTCATTATTACAAACTGCAGAATTTCATATTAGATAAACCTTTATAAAATGATACAGTAACATGAGAGTTTCTGGTTTTTGTTCTGAAGGCAAAGTACGTGTGGTATACAGAAAAATCTTTGGTCATGAGATATAATGCATCAATCCTGTTGTACTCATATAACTCAGCATAGCAATTATTTAAGTGATTCAGAAGAGTATCTTCCTTTTTCATATGTAGCGATTTGTGTGATACAAAGGGCACCGGAGTAATAAAAGGTGTATATTTCACTGGTGGTTATGAAACTCTGTGTGCCTCAAATAAGTATAGTGAGTAATGCCAAATAGCATTTGCAGACTTAAACAAACTGAGTCACGTATCCTGTAGAAAACAGTCCAACATCCATGCCAACAAACCAGTCTTGGGCAAAGGACTAGTGAGAATCAATGCAGTTTGACTACTGTCCAGCATAACTCAAACTTCAAAGAAACTTCAACAAAAACTACCTCGGAATGTATTTTAAAAATATATAATGTTATTTTCCCTCTTAGTAACAAATTACAAATTTTTAATTGAAAACCCCACCATTTGTTTGAACCCTTTAGTATTTTTAAAGGAATTTGAATTTGATTTGTTAATTTACACTACTCTAAGTGAACCAAACATATTTACTGGTTTACATTTCAAACAGAACCACAGAGAAAGATATCTTAAGCACTTGTATAAGGAACACTGGCAAATTCTACTTGGGAGAACACAAAATGAACTGTTCAAAATTTCTGTACAAGAAGGTTGGAAAGTAACAAAAGTATGGAAAACATTGATCCTTATAACAAATTATAACAAATTACCTAAGAAAAATCTTGTAAAATTAAATATACAAAATGAAAAATCGTCTCCCAAATGAAAAGCAGGAATTTATTGACAGGCATGTCAAACAAGTAATAAAGTAATACACTAGAAAAGGGATGAAAAGTTAAGAACGTTATCCCTGAAGATAAATAAATGACCTAACGCATACAAGCCATCACCACACAGAATGGAAGTATTGCCATAAAGTTAAATACCTTACCAGCAATTGGGTACTAGAGCTATGCTTACCAGTTTAGCTGTGTCTCTTTGGAAGATTTGGCTTAAAAAAGAGACAAAATCGGAAATTGGCACTAAGAAGACTGGGAAGAATCAAAGAAAGCCATGTAAGTAGGAATTTCGGAAGCTCCCAGCTCCACATGGAGACTTGCAGACGGGCAGGGTTACAGTACAGGGGCTTTGACAACCTGAAGGAGCCTGTTGTGAGCTGGACTACTTATTGGTGTGCAAAGAAGCTCCAGATACAATGTAGTGGCCCAATTTGGGGTGGTGTGCTGTGCTTTTGCATAAAGCATGATGTTCTGCATCAACCGAGAGTTATACCTCACTGTGGGTCCAGTGCTGGTCAGTGTCACGGCTCCTACCTTCTGGTGGCCTTGCCTTCAAAACAAAAATCCCTCAGTGCTGTGGTACACACAGCAGGCTACTGTGAATCCAGAGACACTCAGAGCTGCCCAGCAAGAAATGCTGATAAGTGGAATCTCTCCTAATTCCTGATCCTTTTCGGGGGGTGAACTATGTCCTAGCTCTTAGTTTCACAGCCTGCTTGGACATTCTCCTGAAAATAGGTGTCTACACCTAAAGTTGCTCCCCCCCACCTCTTTTTTAGATGGGAAGGTGGGAAGGTTTCCTTTTGGTCGGTAGCTCCAGGATCATAGCTCTCACCTGGGAATTGGAGAGACTTGGTGGTACTGCCTTCTGTGCCTGAAGGCACTCCCCAGCAGACCAGTATAACCACAAAGCTACTGACTGTTTAGAACTAAAAAAAACCCCTCTCATCCCTTCCTGTTGAACTTTGTATTGCGTATTTAAAGATCTTTCAGCCTGAAGAAAAGCAGCATGAAAAGCAGCAGGACTCGGCAGCCCAGCAGAGCGGCCATTCGCTATGGAGAGGGAAGAGGAGCACTGAGGGCACCAGCAGCTCCCTCTCCCTGGCTTCCCCCAGGGCATCAGCACCAACCATGCTGAGTGGAAGCAGCTGACCCAGTCTCTCATGGGTGTCCTAACAAACCGGCATGCTACAAATACACAGAACAGATTGAGCCCTTTGGGCAGTGTAAATTAATGTTTATGTAGGTTTAGGATCCAGATGGGGCTCAGCTCAAGAGAGGTGTTCAGCTGGTCAGTGCTGTCAAAATCAGATGTTTTTAAAACCTTGAGGCTTAGGAGCTTTTAATCATTAATACTCACTTTTATGGGTGGGTTTCGTTGCTTTTTTTCTCTTTTTTTAAAACTATTATGGTTCAGGATTCCTTGTTCCTGAGGTCCATTTTAGAAACTAAATCTTTTTGTGGAGATGGACCTCTGCGACAAAAGGATTATTCTGATTCAGGCTCCAAATTCATCTTTTATGTCCTGGAACTGTTCCTGAAGGACATTTGCAACTCAGAAGCAAACATCTAGAATAACCTAGTCCCACCTTTTTGGAGAACCCAAAGGAATTCAGATGATCGGGCTTCTTTATTTACAAAGTTTTGTCCTTCATAGACCCATCTTTTCACTATTAAATTTTGTGGTTTGCAGTATATCTATAGCATTCAGCTTAAGTGTTATTAATATCTTATTTATTTTACGTATGCATGTATCCACATATTACCACCTAATGAACTTTAGAACAGGTCCAATTATAAAAGATATATTCAGGGAAGTTTCAACTCACACCCAGCCATCAGGAAAGCAAATATAATTCTTTTCACGCCTGTCAGTAAATAGCAACCTGAAGTCAGTGTTGTGCAGAACAAGCTATGCTTACCATCAGCAGCCCTTTATAAGCATAGACAATCCCAAGCCAAATGGTCATGTGAGTGTTTTCGCAGTGCTCCAAGATTGGTCGGATGGAGATATCTCTGCCCGCAGGGTCCGGCTGCAAAAATAAAAGGTGACATATTTGGATTCAGATTTCATTTGTATTCACACCTCAGAGGTACTTAAATCTATTCTCAGTAGACTGAGGATATGTAGACTATAGAGTGGACAACCTTAAAGTATCTTGTGATGACCACAGACCCATGAACCGGCAAAGGAGCACAGTGAAAAGAAAAGATCTGAGGAAACAACTGCATGATAGCTACCACCAGGTGAGGTCACCTCTACTGCAAACCAGAAAGAAAATGTCTGAAGTCGCTCAGTCTTTAACAGCATCAGTCAAGTTTATCAGCTTTAGGACATCTAATTTTTCTACAAGGCGAACTGCTTGAATGCACAGGCATGAAAATAAATGTTCTTAAAGTCATCCCTCCTTTCACCTGAGGTTCTTGTGTCACTGGCAAATGGCTGATAAACAATGTATGAAGCATTGCTGTGTTTCAGGTGTTTTTTCATTGATAACCATGAGCTAAATCAAAGACCATTTACTATGGAAACTACACCAGTATCTTAGAAGAGTGTATAAATCATCAAAAATCTGGAAAAAAACTCCGTTAGAGCAAGTGAATGTCTATGCAAAATTTAGTAGTGCTGGAGGCTTTGTAGCTTTCCATTTATTTTGAAGAGAAGATTGTATAAAAGCGCAGAATCAAGAGGACTTGCAGACTACCAGGACTGCTTGTATGAGGGAGAAGTTATAACTAAGATTCAGAGAAACCTGCATGAACAACTCCCATTCTCCCTCACCTTTTTTTTTTTTTTTTTAACAGGAAAAAACCCCAGTTGACACAAAGAGCAAACTGACTACTATGCTACTATACAGTTAGAATGTATATTACGCTTTGGTCCAACTGCTTTTTAATGGTGTACACTGTATAAGAACACAAGGTGCCTCTCGTATGCGATTCTGAGAGATCCTGTTTTAGTTTGGTACCACAGAATCCTCCTGTTGGCTATTCTGAGCTGCGCACACCTACAGTCTGTTTTGCTTTACAGAATACACTGAAACACTGAAATCTATTTTTCCTTCCTACTTTGAAACACTGGATCTGAACTTCAGCTAAACTAAGATCAACCCAGACGTAACTTTCTGTACCTGGCTGTCCCAGTGGGCTTTGCAATTTTTGATGAATAACACATGCCTCATGCCGAAGTATAATGATTATTATATGAGATAAGGAAAAAATCACATTTTCACCAACTGAAATGTAGAATTGTATATGGAAGGACTTTAGAGAGATCTGAATAATTTCCTAAAGCTTATTCTTGCTGCCTTTGATGCTGGTATGAATTTTGCTATGGATTTCAGTGGTCACAGCATTAATCCACAGCTCAGTTTCTTCCATTGGTCTATTTGTATTGCCCCTGACCTCATGCACTGTAAAAAGATAATGTAACAAAGAAGGAGGTAGACATGGGGGAACAAAAAAACCCCAGACCCAAACAACCTTGTGCTCTGCACTGCACAGTCAAAGGATTTACAACTTTCTTTGCAAATTGTGCAGCAGGTGAGACATTAACATTTAAAACCTTTTCTTATCCTGGACTTCTATAGAAACCCTGAACAGGAGAATAAAGATCTTTGAAAAAAGGTGTCCTAAAATAAAATACGATAAAACCCAAGAGGGCAATATTAACTCTCCCAGAGACCTTACGAGTCCACCCTAACAGTTGCTGATGGCAAGCTGACAACTATTACCTGAAGAATTGAAATGACTGCAAACATTAAGTGGCATCACAACATTCAAGATCCTATGGATATTTGTTTGGGCATCGGTTAAACTACCTCATTCTCCCTCATCAATGACAAAAGCCCAATGCTAAAATGTAGGTCCACTGAAGGTACCCTTTCATGACAAAGTTACAACTTGCTATGTTCAACATCATTTTTGACTACTATGAAATAAGGTTGGCATAACAAACCATTCAAATATAGCTCTGAATGTGTAACTGATGTGCGAACAGGACTGTACTACAGAGCCATTTTACTGAAATGCTAAACTACACCTGAGCCTGCTATAAATATGTTTTTTCATCTTTGAGTTACAGTATTCTCACAGTTGCATCCCTCATGTTCTGGAATTATGGAATTTACATAAAATTTAAGCTTGTGATCATCAGAATCTCTCTTTTTTTTTTCACACTGGGGAGTCAGCGCAGGACTGCCTCTTCATTTCCCCAGCTCTACATCCCTTCTGCCATGTATTCCCTCTATTTCAGTTTTGTACTTTTGTGAAACAAAAAAGTTTATAAATAACATAGACTACCACTTGGTGTGATGGACCATGTCATGTGTGTTGTTTCCCTTGTCTCTGGACTGAAACCTCCACATTCAGGCAACTATGAGCAATTGGAATTATTCCTTATTGTGAAGAACAGTACTGAAATGCAAACTCCTATTTGGTCAGTAGCAGATTATCTTTTTATTTTCACTATGTGTTTACTCTCTAATGCAAATTTGCTTCAAAACTGGAAAGCGTATGTCCATTCATGGACAACAATGGAAAACATAACTTGTTTTCATATCCTATTAGAGAGAAAGAAGTCGCATAATTTCCTTAGTAGGAAGATTGCCAGATTTTATAAAGCAACGATAGTTTAAAAAATAAGTTAATTAAATAGAACAGTGTATTCAGATTTTCTGTGTGAGACAAGAAATTCTTGTGAAGTGCTCTAGGGGGAGCAGGAAAAGAGAGACTACTCATTGCAGCATCAGCAAAAGTATATGAGGGGCAGCACTTCTTCCAAAGCATTTTCCAGATCTGCAAGGTGGTAGTATTTTCAAGAAAATTTTGCATGTGGAGTTAAGCATTGGCAGGTAGCAGTAATTTTACAGTGAACTGATTTTGCTGATTACTTATCACTACTGCAAAATGACATTCCTCTTTTACTGCTTTTAATTTGCCCTTCTATTTCTTCACTGATTTTGCATGAATTAACTTATCATAGAAAAAGCTGGGTTAAAAAAACATATGATATTTTCTGATGTCAAAAGAATTTTTAAAAATGCTACAATTACAGCTGAATGGAGCACTTCACTGACCTCTCTAATCATCCACCATTTGTGCACTTTGTTACTGCTTTAGAGAGGATGACAACATAAATGCTACCAGTGATTATATATGTACTGGAAATTTGCCCTTTCCTTTTATAGAAAACAATCTAAATGTCCTTCAAATGTCACTTTCAAAAGCCTGAAGACCTCCTATCTTGTGATTGGGCTGAAGCTTTCCTACCTCTTCTGAAACCTAATAAGGTTTCTGACATTGACATCAATTTCTGGAGTGTTTTCAGCAGTTGAACATAAACAGTTTAATCTGTTCACTTCATCCAAGAGTTGTGTATCATCTCCAGTAAAAAGCTTGTTTTACTTCAGATCTGCTAGGTCTAGATAGCAATCCAAACCAGTAAACAGATTACATACAGAATGTTTATATCCCCTTCCTGTGCACATTCAGATTATTATTATTATTAGTCACTTATGTAGTTTTGCTGCCTTTTCATTTTCTTTGCTCTTCAGTCTGCTGGTGGGCTGGCAGATGCTTATCATAACAGGTGAATGACGGCTTAGGTGGGTTCTGCCAGAGGGAGAAGTGGAGCTTAAAAGCACCTGGAACCAGCAGGGAAATTTGCAGCAGACACCAGGGCAGGGGCATGGACAGAGACTGCCGAGAGCCTCCTGTCTCCTGCCTCCCTATACCTCCTCAAAATAACTGAGCAGCCATGAGACTCCTGTTTCCTTCACGTCTCTGTGGATTGCAATACAAAACTACATGCCGGGTTTAAGCTGCTTTCCAGAGCGGCCAGCGTTAGGGAAGTAGAAAGGCAGTGCTTCAAGTACAAATGCAGTTTTTGTTGAACAATTATCTCCAATTCCTTTAAGGATCTGGCCAAATGTATGCAGCGTAATGAACAGATTTCCTTGTCTCAGGCTGAGGTGTGGGAAGATAAGGTGAACCACCCTGAGGCACCTATGCCTTCTGGGTGTGATGTTACTTTATCCACATAAGGACAGATCTTATCTACTTTTTTCTCATCTAGAACTACAGTTTCTTAGTGGTTATTACACTAGCCAAAAACCTTTTGGAAAAGACTCCATGCAGTGGGGAGATATTTGTATGATTATTAATGTATCATTGACTTATTTTGTATCTTTATTGCCATTCCTTCTCTACAGGTCCACATAGGTCTTAAAAGGAGGAAAGGTCTATGTTCCACGAGGCATTTAATCCTCCAGCAAACGTCTGTGAAGAACAGACTGTGCCACCGCACAGTATCCAAAAGTCCTTGACCTTCCTAAGGGACTTCTTCTATGTGGTCACCTCTTCAGGTCCCACTGCCGGTACAGTAGATGATCCTTATTTACAGAGTTGTGGTGCTGCTGTGTAACAAAGCTCATGGGTGGACAATCTCAGGAAGCTTTCTAAGAAACTGCGCTGCAGATTTCCAGTGCAACATTTTGCTGTTTCTGCAGCTGCAATTTCACCAGTGAGAAAATCAAAACATTAGGCCTCAGTCTTTTCCAAAGACGGATATGAAACATAAGGTAAATAGTTGCAGCTTCTGTTTACTGGTTTTAAAATAAACTGTGCAGTTCCCATAATAGAGGAAAATAGGGGATCATACTCTTCTGTCACACTGTTAAAATGGTCTTCATATACCATCCCACTCTCTGTTTTATCTTCCCTTTAAATGGTTTCCATCTAAGTGGCATAATAACTGTACACTATCGCTAGTCTCCAGCATGAATTAGAAATTACTGGCATTTTAACTTTGGCACATTTAACAGTCATATGGAACCCAAATGTGATTCCTTATCTGAAAATCCAGACTTCGCTAAATTAGAAGATCATCCTTACTTCTCCCCCTCCCCCCCGCCCCCCAAAGATATTTATAGTTAGTTTATACTATAAATTCTGTCAGAAATTAAATTTACTTGCACGTTGTAGCAGGCCCTCCTCTATGCTAAACTGCATATCTGTATGGAAAGGTGTTTGACAAAAGGATTTAAACAGTTTTCATATGCAGTGTATTGTAGCCAGGCTCTCAATTACTGATTAAAAGAGAAAAAGAAGGATCAGAAGTTGTCTAATTTTCAATTACTTAATAATCTGAAGGTATTTTTAGAGAAAAACAACTGTGATATGAAAAGGAGATTTGCCAGGAAATGTATCTCTTTTGTTTCATACATTTTACTTTGTGTAGTCATACCTTCCATGAATGCAAAATAGCAAATGCAATACTAAGCTGGGGTAGCTCACTTGGAATGTCTTCCAATTAAAAATTTGGTAGACAACCTAGAATAAAAGCTTGTTTGTCTTTGTTCATATCTGAGCTTGGGTTCAGATACATTATGAATCACACCGCATGTTATATAGTAGCTCAACCAGGTACAAAACTGTTACTGGATTCTTGCAGTCCAGTGACCAATTTCATTTCTTCAAGATTAATTGAGAAGTTTGGTAATTTCTGTAATAGTCTAATGATCCAGGACAGTAACTGACTTAAAGACTTTTTCTCCATATGTTTTTCTTTGATTTAGAGTCGTGGGGCAGTCTGATCATGGAACAGAAAATCAGCTTTTGAGAGGTAAGCATAGTACTATTTCATATAGTAAGGGTTGTTTTCCACTACAGGAATGCAGGATTCTGTTAATAAAAGCAGGCTTTCAACTAAATAACTACCCTTCTACCTGGCTACTCCTTGACTCCTGCAGGAGAAATGAGAAACGTAAAGCTTCTGACCTCAGGAGAAGATAAGGACGAGATTCTGAGCAACCTCAACATCCATTACATCCAGTGTGCATACTTGATGTTCTCTCATGCAGGCCCCAAGGAGAAAGTTATTTTAGACTTTAATATAGATTTGTTTTTTTCAAACTGCTTAAATAATGTTATTTATATTTGTAAAAACATTTACAGTTGATGACTATGAATACATAACTATAGCAAGATAGCATGCTATATCAATTCCCATCTGAAAAGAAAAACTTCTCATAAATATCAAAAATTTAGGAGTGTTACTTTTTAATTTTTTTTTTCCATAATCTGAGGTGGAAGACACAATTTTATTACCTGAAATAGTTACAACTGCTTCAGCCCCTAATCTGTGGATTTACTCACTTTGTACTGGAACAATGGGTTAATGCTCATGGCACTATCGGAAAGGGAGCCTTTACCTCATTTCTGTAGATGAGGAGGAGCCATCATATGAAGGTTAAGCAAATTGTCGAGGAAATCTGAGAGCAATTCAGCCTATTGTGTGTTACTTCTCTGAGTCAGAAAAAACATCTTTCTTTCTGATAACTATGATCACTACAAAAATTCTCATTCCAGTTTTTATTGCTCCAGAGATAGAAGCAGTTTTCTACAATAAATTTCTAATAATAAATTAGAATTAGAAATTTCTAAAACTCTAATTCTAATTAGAAATTTTAATTAAAAATTTACTGGAAAACAGGTTGAAGAAAAAATTCTTTATTTGAATCTTTTTTGTTGTTTGGAAAAAGATCAATTCCGAATAAATTCAATGACTTGAAATTACATTTAAAGTTAGTTTTGCAATTCTTTACAATGTCTCCCTGCAAAGTAATTTAAAATGAAAATGTGTGATTTTTAGATTGTGACAAACTTTTAAAACAGTATTTATTTATATTAATTATACGGATTAAAAATAAATTACTGACATTTCAAATTGATGCAAAACAATAAAAAAATTTGCTCTGTCATGTGAAAGTTTTAGAAACATTACGTTTATCTTAGTCTACAACTGAGAAGTTTCCAGCCACTTCAAATACGTTAATGAACGAGGCTAAGGATTGCTTTTGAAGTTTCCAGTGGTTCTACAATGGTGATGAGTACCGCAGCAATGCAGAATAACAGTATTATTTTAAATTATAACCCCACTGCTGAGGCTCAGGTGGGAACTGTGTGGGACAGCGGTCAGCCTTGGGTCCAGCACGTCCCTTCTTCTTCCCAAACCCTCAATAGGAGTGGCTCCTGGGTGGAGTCCTCCAGAGGAGGGTTTGCAGAGAGCTGTGGTATGAAGTGTTTCAGGATGCAAGGTTTCTCACATAGATCTGAATACATCCCCCTGCCCCTGTGATGTGAAGTAAAGGATATCTTTAAGTTATCCAGGGTGATTACAGGGTATTTTCTGCTTCATTCATTTTCTTGCTATACTGAAATTCAGCTCCACACCCCACTTCAGTCAGTGGACTGGATTTAGGCATAATCTGGCTTTACAAAAACTTCAAAAATTAAACTCTTCCAACCGTTCAGAAGAAATTGTGTTTACATTGTAACTCCTAAAAAATCTTCATTCCAAGTGGTATTTTATCATAGCATACATATGGGACAGTAATTCTGTAATGGTTGGCTAGATAGAAATCATCACACAATGAAATAACATTGGCTGGAATACCAACATGTGTATCCTTATTTTTTTATCTGGTATTTTTTTTTAATTTTTTTTTTCAATTTGATTTTCTAAAACATAGGAAAGATGTACCATATAAGTCAAGGAAAAAAGTGCTAACACATTTTCGGGCTTCAAGGATATTAATGCAGTTATTTTACATCACTCAACTTGCTACAAATACAGAATCCAGATCTAACTTTACAAGCGGATGGGAGCAAAGACAGACAGACAGACAAAAAAGAAAACATGTTGGAGACAACCGCTGTAGTTCCTACTACCCCAAAACAATAAGGTCTGGTAATACAGTCTCAGTGATAGTCACACTGTAATATCTTTAAAACAAACCTACTTTCTAGCTCCCCATCTGTCTCTTGTACAAATAATTCCAGATAGCAGTAGGCATACATGCTGTAAGTTCGTGTGATTGAAAGATGATAAAATGCCAGAGGAGCTATTTATAAACTCTTGTATTGTGAATGTGTCCATACATTTACTTGTAAAGAAAATCTCCCAGCAGCATTATTTAAAACATCACTTTACTTAATGATTTTTATTTTGCTGTTGTGGTGCCTCATTTTTATTTAAATGAAACTGGGTTTTGAGACCCAAAAGGTTCCCAGAGGTTTCTCGGTATTTTTATTAATGTCATCCCCTAATCCAAACCGTTTCATTTATTTGCATTAACATAAAATACAAAATAATAGATTAGACTGAGTAAAGGAACCCCTGTGATCCCTGCAAACAAATGTAGACTAGCAACAAAAGAGAAAAGGCAAAATTCTGTTGTATCATGGAGGGTTTCAAACAACTGTGACTAAGTTTTCCCACTCTGCACTCAGTGATCTCTTCAGTAGAAATTTTACATCATATTATTTCCTCAGAGAATGTTGCCCCAATTACATATCTAGGGACTGGATAATGAAACGTTTCTGCGTATGTGCATGGAGGCAGCGGGACAAGTGTTACAAAGACTTAATAAAGCATTCTCAGCAGTAGAACATGTGTTTTTCTTTGAGGGGAGGGCAAAAAGCCAAGATAGGGAAGAAAAGCAGGTTAGAGGAATGAAGACGTTGGCTGTTACTGAGACCCTCCTGCGCTGCACAGATTCTTCCAGAAATGTGCACTTTTTGGTATCAGCTTCACAAACTTGAGGAAGAATATTTTCCCCTCCTTTCTCGGGAAGCTGCCCAGAATCACGACTGACAAGCTGGACTTGCAGTTTCTTCTAGTTTTTTTTCCTTTCCTAACTAGATTTCCTGTTACCCTGGCCACTCTTCTTGGTGGCTGAAGCAATTCAATATCTCCTCGCTTACAGTAATGGAAACAGACAGCCTTAATGTGGAAGTATGGCAAATGCATAAAGGAGAAAAGAGTAGAGCAAACATGCAGAGGACAGCCATAGACAAACTGTTAGGGTGGCCCTGACATCAACCAAGGTAGCAGATCTTTTTCCAGATAATTTGCTAGTGGGTAGGCTTTGAGATGCAAGCAAGGATATGACTTATTGTTCTTTCTGTGGCACTTAGAGAAACAGGATTTAGCACTTTTCCTGTAAATAAGCCAGATTTGCACACAACAGCAAACAGAATCTATCATCAGTGGCTTCTCCCAACAAGGAAAACTCTCAGGTCCTCAATTGTGCCCACCTATCTGGGCCAAGAAGGGCAGCAATCTCACCTCTATAATCATCTTATCCTTTCTGTTTAGTGCTATAATTCCTTTTATTTATGGATTCTGACAATACTTATTACTATGCCTATTTGCATTGCAGTGACAACAACAACTGGACACTGTCTTCATGCAGAAAGTGAAAAATCCATTCCCTAAGAGGATCTGAAAACCTATGAGGTGTGGGAGAAGAGAGAAGCATAAAGCAGGGTTGTATGACATTTTCAGAGGCAAGTATCAGTGGAGACTGCTATCCCCCTATGCAGGCACTGACAAATGAATAGTTTCTGGGCTGTGGCAAATAAAAGAGATTACTTGTCAACACGAAGGACATTTTAATTTCCTCAACTAGTCTTTTATATGCTCAAAAATAGTTAGATGATGGTCATCCAACCCACTGCTGGAGCATTTTGTTGCTATTTTTATGACTGCACTAAGACATAATTCAGAAAATGCTGTATTAAGTGAAGGTCTTCCCTTTGTTTTCAAAAATTTTGAGCAAATCTTTAATTTGTAAATGCTAAGACTAGCTTGATAAGTATATTCTCATAATTGCATCACAATAGCTGTAGCAGAAGCACCTACATCTCCTCCAAAGTGTTTGTAGAATGAGGTGATTCAACTTCCCCATCACAAAAGTTGCTCTGTCTAAAATCAGCTCCTAATTTCTTGTTGACAGTCAAATGGAAGGTGCATCTTAATATCCGGAAGCACCTGAAACCATTTGTCTCTCCTAAGAATTTTGAAGGTTTTAATTTTTTTCTCCCACCTTGCAACACTAGTAATGTCTCAGATATAAACATTTTTATGTACCATCATCCAAAAACTGAATGGATGAAAAAATAAATAAAGGTCAGGTCAACAGAAGTATTTTGATTACTTCAAGAGATTTAATTTGGTTTTGACCTTTTAAAACTGTTAACCTTATTTGATATAACCTAACTCCATTTTAAAAAGAAAGGTCATTTTGAATTAATAAGAGATTTTCTTTAGGTAACAAAGGTCAACAAGAACATTTTAGCACTTTTCTACCAAAATAATTCCGCATTTTCTACCAAAATAATTCTCACTGAGACCAGCTTTTTTTTACAAGTATATGCATCTTAAGACTAGTCAATGTTTTCTGAGAAAAATATCTCAATACCTAAATAAAAGAATATAAACAGCAATAAGATTGTAAATCCATGGTCTTGACAGATGAATTCTGAAGATTCATACTTGATAGTACAACTGATCCTATGTTAGACCAGAGTGACACCAATGAATGAATCTCACACCTTTACAAATTTTACTGGCATAATTGTGTCAGCAACACCGACAGACTGGAGGTGAGTACAGGTGACTAAAGGTAAACAAAGTATGCTTCTAGAGTCCTGCTTCAGCTGTGAAAGAAGTAGCCCCTGGCAAACTAAAATTACTCTTGGAATCTTAAATCGACACCTTTCCTGCCTTAAAGAAAGAATCTGAAACAAGGCTTAGGATACCACAGTTAAATTGGCATTACAGTTAAATGAGACCATTTTGATAATTGTCTCATGTCCAGCAAAACACAGGATGTAGATTTGCCTTGCACTAACTCCAGTCTGAAATAAAACATCTCTTTTAGAAAAAATATACAGTGATGATGAACCTATATAACTCTTGCTGAGTCAGTTCTGTTGACTGCAAAAACAATGGCCCTCATTTTGCTCCTCATTTCTAAAGTGAATTTAGTGTCGGGTTCCCTTAGTTCTTACTATGTTTTGTCTAATGAATTGAAAGGCTATGTAATAAAATTTTGTTCCTGTGTTGGCATTTACAGACTTTGGCCCAGTAAACTCTCAGTATAGTCCTTGATAAGCTAAATATTAGGCTCCTAGTGTTTTTCACTATGGACATGTCTTATTTTTCTTTACCAAGGCTTGTTGCTCTTCACTGGACCATCGGCCCAGCATGTTTCCTGAATTCTGCCGGTCGTGGTTGCCCTGGAGCCATATCCAGGAATAATACCACCATAACACCCAAGGTCAAGTTAGACCAAAGTGTATGTATGAAATCACAAATGCCATAAAATCTCTCGATTTCTCTTTTCTCTATTCCAAATGAATAGAGAGATGTTAAGATAGTTTATAAGCTATAGAAAAGAAAACAGATAATCCCGAAATCATACTTGCCAAGTACTTCTCCTGATTTCATAGGAACAGTTAACACCAATAAGAACCAACGATAGCTGCGTTAAACTACCTTGAAAGTTACATGCCCCCAAAACACAAAAAGAATAGCAGTTACGGAGATTTGATTTTTCCATTACGTCTTTCTTCTACAAATAGCTATTTCAGTGTTGCCACTTCTATTGATGTTATTCAGAGCAAAGCAGGTAGTCATGGGAATTTTTACTTTCTCTCAGTTCAGTAAAACTTTTATGCAACATTTTTCTTAAATAATTTATCTTCTTTCAGCATCTGTCAGACCAGATTTCATTTAACACAAGTCTACCACACACTTTAAATGTTGCACGTCCTTTGCTCTGATATACAACAGAAGAATTTTCAGTTTATAAAAAAGCAAGCCAATGTGAAACAAAACCTAGCAACCATAAAATCCATTTTATATTTCCATAGAATTGTTTTTTACATTGTTAAGCTCCATATCATATAGTGGATTTTTTTGACTTTTGAGGCATATATTTGATATCTAAGTAGTACAAGCAGATAACACTGCACCTACCCTATCTTTCAATTCCTACATCTTCTTGAAAAAGTAGTATATTTGCTTATTTATAAGATTATATTTCAGTGAATTTTTGTATTAAAAGATCTGGATGAGATGATGCTTATTTTCAAACTAAAGAATTATAGGAAGCATTGATCTGTAACCATCCTCTTATGCATTTTCCTGTTTTTTTCTATAACAAAATATACAGTGTATATCTATAGCTGTACATTTTTTCTCTTGTCTTGTGAACTTGTCTTGGTATATACAGATGATCTTACCCACAAGCACCTTGCCGGTACAGATGTGCCAGGTGTCAGTATAAATGGATTGTTTCAGGGTCCAGTATAGGCAACAAAGCTTGTAATCTTGAAGAATTCATTGGGATGGTTATTTCTGAGGTAAAGTGCTCCCATGGTCCTCTCAATCTATCCATCCTTTTTTTTTAAAAAAATTGGGTGTACTTAGGGATTTTATCATTCTTCCTGGTATTTTTTTAGGAATGCCTATTACATAATTTTATTTTAGCAGGTGAGCATGTGCAATTCTTCTAGAGCACCTCGAGAGCTGACATGAAAGCCCTTGAAAACTCTTTCTCGGGACAGCTCCCGGCAGCTTACATTTACACCCAAATTTTCATTTTTGAGATGAAGGCATTGGAAAGAAGCAGGAAGTGGATGGGTGCCTCTGTTCTTCCATACCATTTTTCAGTGCTCGCTGAAAGACAGGCAGAGGACGAGACAAGCACAGACAGGCAGGCAATAGCAGCACAAGGGCAGGAAGGTTTCAGTTCAGGAAAAGCAGCAGATTTTTGAAAGGTGACGGTGTCAGCTAGGTTTGTCTGACTTTGTGATATCCACCTACAGCCACTAGCCTGTCACACATTTCAGGACAAACCTCTTCTTTCTGAGCTATCTGAGCAATTATTACGCTGTCACCATATCCCCTTTAAGGTAGCAGTGTGACAAGACTTTAGGAGAGGCAGGAGTTGGGACCTTCTGGCACTTTGTACGGGGCTGTGTGCTGCAGTGCTAGAGGATCTCCTTGGAGCAGAACCAGCCTTAATAGCTGGGTAAGATTAAGCAGCGGTGGTATGGCCCCAGGAAATCTCAATTTTGCTGATGTGCTTTGAGAAGCTAAAGAAAATGCAGAATGTTCTGCTATGGAGTTTTTAGTTGATCTTCTCCCAAAGTGAACCCATACTAAGGATCTCTAGAGAAGCTATGGTAAAAGCCAAATGATCTAACTTGGCAAGGTTAGACATCTTAGCTCCTCTGCTGGAAGAAGCTTTCCTTACTGGTGAGAAACTGAAGCTTGAGCTTGTGTTCATAACTCATCTGAGGCTTGAAAAAGCATCAGTGGTGACAATGCTCAATCACTTGATTCTCTATACAGCAGAGCAGACTTTTGGTAAATTAATCAGGAGATGAAATAAGAGTTTCACAAATACATCAAGGATAGAAATAAACCTTGGGAGAAATGCTGAGATGTGGTGGAACAAGGAAAATATTGAAAATTTAAGAAGACTGAAACATCGTACCATTTTGGTTCAAGAAGACTGTGGGGAAGCAATGAGGTGCTGGTGAAAATATTCCTTTTGCCTGTCAAAATAAGAAGAAAGGGAGGAGGAGGCTAAAGCAGAAAGTGTCCGGGTTCAGACGCTCCCCCTAAATAGCATCTCCTTCTGCCACTGTCTGTGACAGCTACTGGCATATGAACTGACTCAGCATCAATCCCATACACAGTCCCCCAGGTAGCATATATAAACAAAAAATAGAAAAGAATTCTTTCCGTAACCTGATCAATATTAAAAAATTATTTTTATCTTTTTATGAACTTTTACAAAAGTTATTTTTCTTTTTGAAATGTGTTTGTATAAGTAAATGTGTATTTCCATAGCAACAAGGCCTGAGGTTCCCACAATCACCTTGACATCACTTTATGAATACATCAGACATTCAGTACAACGAATTAAACAATAGAAATCATTGGTTAGAAATGGAAAACCGCTTTCTTAGAAGGTGGTTGAAGGCTATGAAATTCACCTCTATATGAATCAGAAACTGTATTAATATTTTAGAAAAAGGAAATCCTGTTGAGGCAAAATACAAGTGCAGTGTTTTGATCTTGACTAAACGAAACCGGTGTGCACTAGCTTAAAAATATCCACCCAATGTCTCCATCCAGAGAAGAATAGACAGGGAAAGACGTATGACAGTTATTCATACACTTGTTTATGAATAAACAAGTGTATCCACTACTAAGCAGTGCTAGGATATCATCAATGGGATGAACAACTGTGAAAATGTGAGTAGACTGTGATTTAGCTAACCTGTTAAAACTCCAAGATTTACATATTGCTTAGAGTGACTAAGTAGCACGCTTTGTTTGCATACAGTTTAGGGATTAGAACACCTATTGTCCATGAAAATTTTAAAAGCACCACCAAAATAAAGTTGGTTCAAAGTACTCATACTATTATTTTAAGGGAAAAAAAATCACAAATTCTTACCTTAAATTTCAGAATATTAGAGTTTTCATGTTTTTACCTGGACTTTTCATCAGAGTTAAAAGTTACACGAACCCATTCCATACATAATAGCTTTCGTAGATAGTACCATATTCCACAAATAATTCTCACTGTAGTAATTAGGGCAACACGTGGAATAAAGTATAAGCAAAAATTAAGGATATCTGAATCTAGCGCTTCAAAAGCAGATAGTCCACATTACCTAATTTGCATGTTAAATAGTACCTTAGTGCTGTATGAGCAAACTGTCACAATTTGGCCCTATGCATTTAATTTTTTATGGAGGCATATTAAGTTCTTATTGTTCTTTAAATACTTTTTTTCCCACCAAAGAAATAAAGTCTGTGGTGTCTTGATTATTATATCTGCTAATTATGACTAAATAAAAGGTTTTAATTTTCGATGCAGTATATTTAAATACACTGTTTTCAAGTACTGTACCAAATATAGCAGTCAAAATATGCAATTTGGATTGAATCAAGCGACCATGATTCTAAACATTGAGATATGCATTGTTCACATGTGAATCAAATCAAACCTGAGGACGAAAGTCTCTTGTGACAAGCAATAACAGTGTCCTCCAATATTCTCTGATCTATATTAGCTGTGTAAATATGTTCTTTTTTAATTAAAAACTATATTCTCATAATGCAGATGCTATAGTTTAATTTCTATTCCCAACATATTTTCACAAATATGACTCCTGATTCTCTCTTTAATGGGCTCCATGTTTGCCAAAATAGTCTCAAAAGAATCCAGTAACATTTAACTCTGTGGCTATAATCATTTGCTTATGCTACAGGTTACAAAGACACAGCATGTAGCTTACAGACTGAAATCAAATCCACCAGGTACCATTTGTGGCTTCTGGATTTTTTTTCCAGAATATTTCACTTGGTGCAGAATTAATATAAATGTATACCTGAAATCCCCTGGTCAAACACCTGCCTACACAGACATAACAGTATCTTTACTGGCATCTCCTGGAACAGCATGTGGGGTTATTTGCACATGGGAATGGCTATCTTCAACCCTTAGCATTCCAGCATTATCTAAATGAAATGATAAAAATAGAAATAATAAATCCACAGATGAAGGACATGACTGAATACACTTTTTCCCCATCATCATGCCACTTATTAACAAATTATGAACACTCACATCTGTCCAAAATACTGTTTAAAATGGTTGTAAAAGACAGGCAGGTGCAGGCTGTGTTAGCAGAGGAATTTATACTGTGACTGTTCAGCAGGGTTAATGTGTCTTTACCAAAAGGTGCAAAAGGGTGTACTTTTCTAGCTCTGCAGATAAATGCAATTCAGAGTATATTATGCATATTTGAATCAGTAGCCAAATCTAAAAATTGATTGCTGAAGTTGTTCATTCTTATCACCCAGCTGGCCAGGCGAGGAGAGTGCCTACTCTAGGTACACTATGCCTTCCCCAAGGTGAATGGGAATAATTTTTCACTTTAGTGTAGTCAAGATGATGCCTGTGATCTTTTGCGTTTTTCAAGCTTGACAGGGTTCCTACAACTGCAGCTACGTTGAACCACCATCTGTATAACGTCCTGGGCTAGGCATGCCTATTCAAACAAACTCCGGTGGCCTGAATACCCATCAGTGCATGGAGCACATAAGGCACAATTTGAAGCACATCAGGCACAATTTTGGAGCACACCTTCTGATTTAGTTTCACTGAAAAGGACACCAGTTTTTGCCTTCATCTCCGAGAACCATTCTAGAAGTGCATTCCCAAATCAAGACGCCAATGAAATCACAAAGTTCCTTGGGGAGTGAAGCCACTTCATAAGTTAAGACTTAGATTAAATGAAATAACTTGCATTAGCAAATGTGTGTGTATGTGTCATATAGTTTCATATGACAGTTCTCTGACACAGATTTTATGTTTTTTTTCAAAGAGGAAATTGACGTTTAAGAAGCTGCAAGTTGAAGATTCAGAGTTTCTCCTTTAATTTGCATTAGAATGCTGATCTATAATTTAACAAGAAGATCAAAACAGAAAACCAAACCACCTTACAAAAGCTGTCTTTCAAGCGTGTAGAGACTTCGAATGTTTCTGTAAATTGCAGCATTCAGGCTGATTAGACATTCCCCATGACAGCATCACCACAGACAGAAACCTGGAGGGTTTTCTTAGCTCTACCCTCACTCCAGATCTGTGTCAAATAGCGATAGCTTAGTTTCCTGTATGGTAAGCCTTGATTTGTGAGGCTATCTCCTGTTTACCATAATACAAACAGCTGGTTATTCTTGGTAGTTCCTTAGTGGTGTTGCATCCAGCCAGTCATTTTTGACACTGTAATATGTGCAGGTACACCTGTGCATGTGTAACAAGTCCAGGACTTACTGAAGATGATCAGGAGAGAAGCCACAGTGGGCTGTCTTCTCTTTAGTGTGTAGAGCTTACACGGCCAACAATTTGAGCACCTAGTAAAAAGCATGGGCCCAAAGGATTCCTTCTTATGGCCAAAAGAGTGTCTTGTGAGGGAACTGGGAATTTTTGGAGTAACATGAAAAGTGCATACTTTCAAATCCTCAGTCTATGTCAAACACACAGTGCACGGAAAATGGGGGTAAGGGAGTGGAATTTTGCCCAGTGTTCTTTCCTGCCTTTTTAGCTTTGTATCTTCCATCTTCTGAAGAACATCTGTAGCTCAGTGGACAGATTGTTGGAAGGGCAACAGGATATCAGGCTATTCACATATTCCATCTCCAGAGAACCATGGAATAGCAGAGGTTGGAAGGACCCTCTGGAATTCATCTTGTCCTCTTTGCTCCAAACAAGGCCAGGTAGGGTCAACTGCATACTGCCATCTTCTGTGGTGGTATGCAGGGCCTTTCAAGAAGGGACTCCATATTCAGCTTGCTTGCCCAAAGTTGGCTGGCTGTACTGCTACAAGCAAAGATAGGTTAGTTGGTGGCATGATTAACTCAGGCCCAAGTTTCTGGCTTGTTCTGAAGTTTGCACAGAAATACTTTGGTCCTCAAGTGTGGGCTTTGGTCTGCACTTAAAATGCAGTGTAGATATGCCAGTGGAATATTCCATACAGAGATCAGCAGAAAAAAATCCCATGTCTTATCTTCTGCTTA
This sequence comes from Ibidorhyncha struthersii, assembly GCA_013398815.1. Taxonomy (NCBI): domain Eukaryota; kingdom Metazoa; phylum Chordata; class Aves; order Charadriiformes; family Charadriidae; genus Ibidorhyncha; species Ibidorhyncha struthersii. The sequence continues at coordinate 29,177 of VZSZ01003684.1, forward strand.
GTGTTCATGTATATGGCTTTTCCCCTAACATATGTCCCCAATTCCCAAAGTGCTGGGTATATTGAAAATTTATGCGTGCTTTACATTTAATTTAAGCATTTCCATAGCAACTGCTAGACTTTAGGATGTTTTACTTTTCTCAAAAGATACAGAATATATTCTTCTCGGAACAATTTCCCAGGTTGTGTTTAGCCACATTCATATGACTTTCTAAAATTCAATTTTCAATGAAAATTACCATATCATCTACCAGAAGCAAGAGTTTTAAGAAACAGATTGACTTTTGTGACATCTCACTCTGTGTTTAAACAAGTAGTTCTGCATCAAATTGAGCTAATGAAGCCTGATTGCTCAGAATCAGTGTTTTTGACTGACAGATGCAGGGGTTTAATAGGGTCCAAGTCCAACTGATATGTTCTTCAGTCTTGGAATAGATCAAAGATGTGTCTCCTCCTTACTTTCACTCTCTTTCCCTCTCCCTCTGTGTCTTTTATACAGATGCTCTACTGTCAGGAGAGCCTGAAGGTTGAACATGGTTACCAGAAGCCTAACATTCAACCAGTGTTCATAACGACATGAAGATAGGTAATAGAGACATAAGACTGTCTGTATGCTGAAGTCTTGAAGAAAATTAAAGGGATTTAAGCTGATGTATGGCGGACTTAGCAGTAATGAGTTGGTGACCCATACTTCTGTTACACTAGAAGCATGGCTGACCTTGAACCACTTTAAAACACAACAAAGATTCCAGTAGGAATAAAAATTACAATACAGGTAAAAAAGGAAACACATACACAAATAAAGGAAAACAGGGGAGGTATGGGAAAGAAGATCTTCCTTGCAAGTTTTCACTTCTTTCTCATCTGCATTTTATCTTCTAAATGTCACTTCTGAGAGAGATTCCACAATTGCAAGCTATTCTTCCTGTCCCTTTGCTGTCACAATACGAAAACTTTCATCGTGTCTGATTCTTGTTCCAGGAGCACAGCTGATACAGCATGCATCTTTTATACTGGTATACCTCCATGAACAGTCAGTGTAAAGCACAAATCTAATGGAGAGTAGGCGAACAAAGAATTTAGGTTTGCCATCAGGTTACGCACACATTACCTTCATTTTGTACAAGCGGTAATGCCTGAGCCAGGTGGTGAACAATCAGGCTTCCTATTCTGTCAGGCAGCAACCCGACGCTTTACTTGCCTGATATGTCACACAAACCTGAGCTGCTATGTAAACAGCAATAAATAACAGAGAAGTGGGTGGTGGCACATTTGCATTTGCAACTTGCACATTTCTTCCAGTCCCGTCCCTTTCATCTTAGGAAGCAAGCGAGGCAGGAAAGAGAGAGGTACTCTCAGGATCCTGGCAGGCTCCAGGATATAACCATCAAATAAATCAATTAATTTAACCCTAATGTAATTATCTGCTTTAGATGAAGGGTGATTTTAGCTTGCTGAATTCACTTATAAGATCAAACAGTTATCCTAATAAGTTTATACTGTTCTAAAGACGATAGTATTCTCAGAGGCCCTGGTACAACTCCAGTGGCTCGAGTGGAGCTGCTGTACACTTACATAAATGAGAGCGGCTTTCAGTCAAGCAGCAAGGATTTGATTTCCAATTAAAAAATAAGTCTTCAAAAATAAAGCCTACCATTACAATTACATTTAAACTGTTGTGGGACCTACAGTGAGCATGTTATCTGTAGCATTGAAATTATGCTCAATTTATGGATAGAAATTTCAATAAAAGATTCAAAATCAAAGCCATTTCCTCTGGTTTCCATGCCCAATCTGTTGTAAATTGCAATGTCCTTGGGAGGAGGGACTATCCTAGCAAGGACCTAGGATATTAAATGTTATAACCTGAAGAACCGCTGTTTATATTTATTGTAAAAATGAGGAGGAACAATGTTGGACAGTGATTCATAAAAACTGAACACTTGGTTAAAGAGATGTGATATTTTCAGGTCCTGATCATGCAAACAGAAAGGCCAAGATACTTTTCTAAGAAATGTAATAAAAGCCAGGAGAAAAATTTATAAATCTGTATATTCCCACAGGTTATTAGAGTAAAGAGACTACCACTGCTGTGATCTCTGTTTTGAGTCCTCTATTGCAGACAACGTGCTCCAAGAGTGCAAACAGAAGATCAGATGGAGAAGTGCTCAGTCTATGAAGCCTGGTAGAGGTGGAGGAGCCCAGCTGCCCAACAGCCAACAAGGCTGAGGCAGTCCTCCGCTAGAAATGGCACTTAGGCATCCGAAAAGTGTAAAAGCTAGGACTTCAGAAGCCTGCAAGGAGAAGTGGCAATTATACTGAGGTTCTGAGAAGGTTAATTTGTACTTAGGTGCCTATGAGGCATCTAGGCAATTAAGAATTTAGATTAATTTGGGGTCGGCTCTGTATTCCCACATACCACCTGCACCGCTTTGGCTATTGCTGGCGTTCCATGAACAATGCACCATCACACAACAAATACTACTGCCGACTGACAACCAACATGTCTGCTGCCACCAGCTCCTTTTCTTCTGCTTCCCTTGTCACTGCCCAGCTTCTCCCATCCAAAGGAGATCCCCTCCTAAGCTCTGAACTTTTTCCAGGTAGCTAATTAATTTAATTCCTTTGCATCCCCAGCGTTTGCAGGCACATTCTCTGTCTATGATTTCCTTCCTTTCTGGTGGCGGAGGTGAGAACAAACCAGCCAGGTTGCTACAATGCTGAGAAAACCTGGGAAGCACAAGGGAGGCAGCCACATTGCCTGTATGGTCTGGGGCGGCTCAGCCCGTGGGAGGCTGAGTGACAGGCAATCCTTTACTCATGGCATGTGGGAAAGGGATATGGATGTCTGAGAGTAGGCTGTAGCAGTAAGACTACAGAAACCTGGTAATAATTGCCCACTGCATCCAGAGCTCCCCAATCCAAACAGAAGCTATTATGTTTAACTTCAAAGCTATGTGTGCATTCAGCCCACCTGAAACACAAAAGTTGGCAGGTTGTATCGAAGGCCTCCAGTCATAAAAAGTCTATGGAATGTACGATATCAAAGCACATAAATGGCAACTGAAGCTAATAAATGGTTAATAATATATTATTTCAGCTATCCACACACAAACTGGTCAGCAGTCACATTGGGACAAAGTTTAGAGGAGAAATTTCTTTACAAATTAAATGACTGCCTCAAGCAAGACCTAGTTCTGAGTACTGAGAAGCATGAATCTCAACCCCCAAAAATGACTTCAGCTAAAATGAATTTGGACGTTATTCTGAAACTATAAAGGTTACACGGATTAACAGTAAAATAACCAAAGGTAGTAATTGATTTAATTATTTCAGTTCGTGTTTATTTGCAGCTCAGTTCTCAGTCCTAAAGCTGGAAGCAGAAGGTCGTTTTAGTAGTAACTAGAGTTGAACCTTAAATAATAATTAAAAGCAATTTCCTTGGAGGAGAATAGATAAGGGTACAATTCAAATCCTATTTATATCTATCATGAAAATTCAAACCCATCTCAAACACAGCCATAAGAACATGAGGAGCAAATGGTTATATAGACACAAGAATAAATAGCAGGCAATTCTTTTAAAAGTGTTAGATGGAGTACATTTTATGAGACTATTCTCACCAGGACCAAAGACAACAAAACAGAACAATTAAGGCGGAGAGAACTGTCACAGAGACACTCAAGGCTGTATTTACAAAGGGGGCAGGAGTGCTGGGTTTCAAGGATGCATGTCTATCATTTTGATGTCACCAGTACCGGTGGGGGAGGCCATCTCGGTAGGCACCTGATCCCTGTGACACCTCAATTTCCTCCGCAAATGTGTCTAGTAGGCACCTCCCTTTCTGCAGCTAGGTGCATGCATGGCACCTCAGGACATCCGTTTACCTGTAGCCTATCTTATGACCAGCCTTAACACAAAATGTTTCCCAACTGGCTGACTTGTGGGGCCTGATTTGGTAAAGCTGCTTAGGCAGTACTTATCCCCGTGTAAAACACAGCTTGTGGGAAGGAAGGCGAGGCGTCCTTTTCCTCTTCCCTCCCCCCATCCTAACTCTCATCTATCAGGACGGAGGAGAGATGGGCTCCAAACTCTCTTTCACCTCATCAAACATCTTCCACTTAAGTACTCTAACCTGCTGGGGCACAGTAGTGTTAAAAACCTTGTACCCAAAGTGGGAACAGAGAGCATGAGACAAACAGCCACTTCCTCGTGTACCGTACACCTTGATGTACAGCTGTCAACTGGAGGATAGGAGATGCAGAAAAAAGGCACTTAAAAACCTTATCTGGGGTCAGAAATTCTATTAAGTGGTGAAAGGACTTGAAAATGGACTCAGTTCTCCACGTGGCTGAGCAGCGATGAAGGAAATGGGAGGAAGGCAGGCAGCTAACCAATGGCAGAGTATGCAGATTAGGAACGAGGTTGAAAAATTTTGAGATGGTGTACTGGCATACGGAAATCACTGGCCATTGAGTGTCTCTTCTATTTTTGGTCTAACATTTCATTACATGTGGCACAGAAATCCATCCTGCCAGCTGTTTCACTGGCATTAAGGAGAAAAACAAGTTCAAAATGTGGTAGAAGTCAAGATAAATTAAACACTTCTTGACAAATTACTGTATGACTCAAATAACCAAGAAGGTAAAAAAATAAAGAGGCAGCTTGGTCATCAACACTATGAACTACCATCGACAGATCTCTTCATACTTTTAAAATAATATTATCTCTAATGCCTGCTTATGCACAGTAAACAATTTCTTCTAAATGGGAGTAATGCTGTCGTACATCTATACACTAGTCACTTTTTGAAAAGATGGTGACAGGAGGATGCATATGTACTATCTACATTGACTTTTTGAGGTAATTTGTTCAATCAACAGCCAGTGCCTTTAATTTGTTTCCTGAGGATGAAGACAGCTTCTACAGCTAATCCTGACTTTAAGTCCTTAATATTCTAATCCTTCTCATACATGGACAACACTTGATTAGAAGTAAGCTGCATTTGGTAGAATATGAAACTGCTCAATTATCTGTGTCATCATTCAGTTGGCTGGCAAAAAAGACGAGGAAAACCATGTATTTTTCATAGCAATTTAGTAAGAATGACAAGAATTATCACAAAGACACTTTACCATTCATCTTATTATAAAGTAATAAAAAAAGATTTCTTTTTACCCCCCCCCCGAGTGAAGAATTGGTACCCTGAAATAGATGGTTTTAAAAAATAAACATATCTTCCACTGAAATTTCCCCACACCCAATCCCAACAGCAGAGTACCTCCAATACATCTTGAAGAGAAGAATGAATGTCCCAATTTAATGGGGGGGAATTGTAAAAGTGAAAGATTAAGTGGATTTTCCAAAGTCACAGAGGCAGTAACTACACTCCAGCGGACCTAACTGGAATCCTAAGTTAGTTATCAAACCATTATACTATTCTATTACCCTGGTTATCAATAACTTTGATTGTATTTTGTATTGAGCATCAGAAGATCTCACCTGTACCTTGTTGCAAAACACTTTTTCATGGTGTAAATTACATTTATTGAATTAATATCAAGGATAAACCTGGTAGGAAATGATGTTTCAACCTTACACTTTGATATCTAAAGTGCTTCTGAGAACTGAGCGGGGGGGGGGGGGAGGAAGGAATGACCTACCCAGAAGTGTCATGATGACATATACGCAGCACAAACTTCTGCTGTGGTAGTAGAGTTGCTTCATTTACATAAAGAATTGATTTATTGCTGCTAGTAAAGAGCATTTCATTTCATTTAAATGGACTTCAAATAGAACATTACAGAACAAGTCAGGTCTTTATTGCTGTTGCTATTTTGAAGTAGTGCTCATCTTTCACAAAGACAGGTATGAATCTGCACTTAAAGACATAACTTCTCTCAATGTTTTTTGCATTTTTCAGGATAATTAATATATCTGCACTGCACCACAGCAAAGTCAAAGGAACTGACCAGTTAGCTGCTTCCAGAGGTGCTTTGCAAAGTGAACAAAATTTACTAGCTAACCAAATTTCCAGGAAAAAGAATCCTTCCCTCAATCTCCTGGAATTTCATTTTTCTGTGAAGGAGTGGTAAAAGTTTTATTAATTGTATGAAGGTTAGATTCTTTATTACGTTTTTCTACTGTACCTTTTCCTTCTCTATTTCTTACACAAGTGAGTTCAACAGTTTAATTATGCATAGTCTGCAAAGTACACCCTTTTATCTTTTAAAAATGTGTTGATAAAATTAAGGCTTCCGCTCTCAGCTTGCTTATGCCACATTAGAAAGAGTAAATACACTGTTTGGCCCTTTTCACAGTTAATTATTTTATATACTGCTGTCATATTAGCTCCTGTGTCTTTTCTGAGTTAGAAAGCATCTGAACTAAACTCTTTTATGATTTTTGTTGTCCTCCTGTTATTTGAAATTTCTTTCATCTCTCTGTTCTTGCCTTCTTATATTTTCCACTTTCATCACTGTGTGCCACAGACATCTACCATTGTTATCAGCTATAAAACTACTCTTCAAAATGGAAACTCTTACATTATGCTTCTCTTTGCTGCCCTTTCCATGGTCCTTTTAAATTGTCTCACAACTCTCCTAAATTTAATGGAACTGATTAATTCATGGTCAGCTGTAAATTCTGCTACCTAAATATTCATGACAACTTTTATATAAACTTGTTAAGTAACTGTGATCTTCACACTGATTTTGAGTCATTTCATTGTTAGATTAAATCTATACATTCTTCTGTTTATTTCTAACCAATAGATATACGAAGCCAGCCTTTTCCGAACTGTTAGCTGCTTTTTGAACTAAAGTAGCAGAAAAAAAGCACTTTCACTATTAAAATGTAAGGTAATAACACCACAATTCATTTTTGGTAACAGAGTAATGATTACCTGGATCATCAGTTTATATAATACATATACGTTCTTTTCTTGTGTTACACCTACCACTTAGTGTCTTGTGGTAAGATACTGTAAGAAAATCTTTTGAAAATGCATGCAATTTCTCGAGTCTGTATACATCCAAATTTTGCTGCTCTTCATACTTTTTCTGAGCTGTTCTTGAGAAGGGAATATTCCAGTATAATATATGTATGCACAAAGTGCTTTAAAGAAAATATAAAGGACAGGAACACTTTGCTGTTTTTGTGATGTCTGAAAGGAATGGTCATCACAGATTCTTTCAAAACACCTAAAAGGTGTTTGAAAGCAGGCCATTTCCCTTTCTGCTGGACTTGAAAAGTGGAACTCCAAAGGTTTCCTCATTGACTGCCACACATTTTATTTATTAGGATTACATTTCTCTCTAGGCTTCATACTTGAAAGTGGGAGGTTTGTCCTACAAAAGTGTTTGAAAGTTTCTGCCTTCTTCATACATGACTATTAGAGCATGTAGGATATATTTAGTTTCTGTTTTTCACAAGTGGATGTAGTGACTCACTTTGTGGCTGTTCTCTTCCTTTTCAAAGCAATTATTCCTGAAAAGGCTCATATACCAAGGTTGTCAGCTAAATATTTCTTATATGCCTGAAAAGACCGGGCGTCTTTGCAGAAAGACATCATTTGACATTTTACTGGAGTCTATGCTAGAGTTATATTTCACTAAATACTTCGATTTGGATTTTAATAATTTTTGTTCATAGGTGCTAAATTAATGACATGATAAATCCAGGACCCAATTAATCCCTGACAGAAGCATAGATTTCCTACCTTAAGGCAAGAGTCTGTTTATTCACAAAAACAACACCAAGAACAAGAAGAAAGCTTTGGGGAGCACTTTATTGAAATGAACTTCCCTATATTGTGTAGTTAAAGCATACAGCAAAGAGAAGTTACGTCTAGAGCTCGTTCTGCAGTTGCCATAAATAACCTGCATTTTAAATATGTAACTCAATAGTACATGAAATGTGTAAGCACATCTCATGCAGGATTTTACCCTGCTGGCTGGGGAAGAAGAAAAAACTATGACAGCCACAGCAAATGGTCTTGAAGAGTCCTTTCAGACTGAGCAGAAACAACTCAACTTAACATGAATCTTACATCTAAATACAATTCAAATAACTCCATAAAAAGCTCCAGAAATCTCATGAAAACGTAATATGCGCCTTAAAAATATTTAGCTTCTTTATGCTAAATTTTTTGAAAGGAATGATAGAAGCAGAAGCAACCCATTCTAGTGCATAGCCAGCGTTACACGAGGATGAGACTTCACTTCATGAGTTCCTCTTGTAACTGCAGAACTTCTTATAACTGTAATTATTCCTTCCCAATGTCAACCTTGCTGTAGACATTTCCATGCCTGTGACAAGGAGAGGAAATTATATTCTCCTGTGGCTTTAGGGATCATTAGGTATAATCATGGCAAAGCTCCTTTATCAGTACAAATCCAGTTTAGCATGACTTTGTTGGAGGTCTCTTGAGATGGCTAAACCTTAGAGGTTTTCTCACGTAACTCTTACTGTGTCAATATTGCATTTAAGTATGTTTCTGACATACTGCTAGACGGTTTTCCTTTAAAACAATGTATCATAGGTTTACCAGAAATTTATAATTGAAAGGGACCTCAGGCACCTGTCTGTAGTTTAACTCACCTCTCAAAGCAGGGTCAGCTATGAAATCAGACCCGGTTACTCATCTGGTCCGATCTTAAAATGGGCAGAGACTGTACAACCTCTCTGGGCAACCCGTTTTAATGCAGGACTATGCTTACCATGAAAAAGATTCTCTTTGTGTCCAGTCCAAGCCTCTCATTTCAATTTGTGCCCATTTTTTTCTCATCTTCCCACTACGTGCTTCTGAGAAGAAGCTCACCCAATCTTCTCAATAACGTCTTCATAGGTATTGGAAGGCTGATGTTAAGTCACCCTAAAGCTTCCCCTTCTCAAGGCTGGACAAGACCCATTCCCTCAGACTCTATTCTCAGTGCTCCAGCAATTACCATGTTGGTGGCCCTCTGTTGAACTTGCTTCAGTAACAAGCTTATGGATGTTTAGAATGTGTTAGTGATTTGCTTTGATTCCTGTAGTAGTACAGTTCTCTACAAGCCAAAGAAATGGTGTTCCAAATAAAATTGCAATTATTTTAATCGCCAGTGATATAGGAGGCATGCCAGTTGAAATTGTAGTCACACGCATTTTAGACATTAACAGCAGGAATTTTAGGGCCACAAACTGGCTCTGTCCTAGTTTCTTGCTTCATCAGACTTAAGATCACATGTGACCTAGCTCATAAACGAATGTTAATTTTACAGTCTCTGTTTAATGTGAATTATGGCTTTGACAGGTGGATGCACATGTTTGTAAAATCAGCCGCTCTACTTGAATGCTCACAGCGAGTAGCTGATTCTGTAAGACAGAACTGCATGCTTCTGCATGCAACAAACCAGGTGAAAAGTACGAAGCATTTAAGGTTTATTCTAAAGCATCTACCATGGTTTATATTTTATCTGAGATAAGGATTTTAAAAGTTGATGCCCACCACAAGAAATTATCTATTTTATGCCAGCAAACACATTTTTTTTTGTTTCATTGTGTTTACAGTGAAAATAGTTAGCAGCAATGTTATACAGTAATTTGAAACATGATGAAAGGGCATGGTGAATTGTCTATCAATTTTTTTTTCCGAGATGATGAGACATCTTGTTGAAAGATCTTCTAGACAAGACAGCAGCTCATGTAGTAAGTAGAGGAACTACAGTCACCGTTACTCTGAAATTCAGATTAGAAATGCCTCTGACGTAGAGTATATTTATCTGAGAATGCATTTCTAAAAATTAAGGAGAGAAAAACGAGATCAAAAATATGGACAAATTCCATTGAAGGATCAGTATTTTAAAAACGGAGACATGTGAAGAGGCTGGATGTTAACTCTGGACTGACTTTCGTTCGACAAGTTGGGTGCTTAGCCTGCTCTTCCGAGGCTGTGCACACCCTGCCAGGGCACTCTCCCAGCCCACAGCTGCCCCCACGTGCTCCTGAGGCCACCGGAGAAAGGGACCGCAGGCAGAAAATCTACATTAGACCTTTATGGTGAACGAGCAGCAAGGTCAGAGCGGTCAGACATGTGCAACGTGATCGATCAGAGGGCACGCAGTCCACCTGGGGCTTCAGGAAAGCAGGGGCCACGTTATGCAGGCCCAGACAAACGCCGCTGTGCTGTGAAGAAGGGGATGAGGTGAGATGGGGAGAGGGGGTGGTAAGGAATTGTCCCCAACACAGCTAGAAAGGCGGATTGCCCTGCAGCAGGACATAAATAAGTGGGTTTTCAACCTCTCTTCCAAGAAAAGAGCTATTCTATCTAGCGCACTCAACCCTCTCATAACAGTTCTGCATTGCTTATTTAATTGATTATGTAGAGGTGGTAATTTAAAACAATAGAAAACAGAATAACCATACTTCCATTGTTTCATGCAAAGAGATAAAACTTCCCAGGTGTTTCTCAGGCTAAAGGATGCTCGAAATTCTGAAAGAAGCTTCTGTTTGCCCGCAAGACTTGGAAATTGGAAAATTCACTGCCTGAATCCCCAACACTCTCTTTAAATTCTGATGCAAAATATAGGTGGATCTCTTTCTGCATATGCTTTTTGAAATGTCAGTAGGAATATGAGTACTTAATAAAACAGACCTTGCTTGGAATTAAGACTGTGAGATTTTTTTTAAACTGAGCTGAATCAAACAAGATTTGAATCAAACATCCACATTTGATGTGGACCATACAGGTTTTTCCCACTTTTTCTCCTACTGTGCCTAAAAATAGATATTTTCTGTTACAAGAAAAAAAAACATTTAATTTGCCCTTAGAGAAAACCCTGTTTCAGGAAGTTGTTAAAATAACAATCCTAAAGAAAGTCTGGACTCACCAAACCAAGAAGAATGGGTGGGTTCATTCAACCATTCAGGGACTTGGAGCTCAGGAGCTCCAAGCTCAGATGTCTCCTTTGCTTGAGGGGATCTGAATTCCCAATTCCTGCCTCCCCAGAAAGTGCCTTATCCTGCTTCTATAATGGGCAGCGTGCTTTGCATTTCACTTGTTGATGTCCTTTCACTGTATTAATAGATACTAAGTGTATTAATAAATGGTATCTCATATGAACACTGATGCATATACTGCCTAACTAGCAAATGACCCAGCCACGTGGCTGCAGAATCAGTCTCAGACCGCTCTCATTTTTTTGTGTAATTATGTCAGTCTTTAATAAATAATGAAACAACCTAAGTGGGGAAGAGTGAGGAAGCCTCTGTTTAGAATGTCATATAACCTGGCTATTGGTACCTCCTCCTCTGACTAAATCCAGCCTTTAGTCTTGCAGAGGGTGAATTTTAACAGAACCGAATCAAGTCCCTTCCAGTCTGCCACAGTGCTCAAACCCCTGTGACAGCAGAGAGATACTAATTCCCCTTCCCTAGCTCAAGCATGCATCTGGCTGAAGTGATTTGGTTTTGGTTTTGGTGGTTTGTTTTTTTTTTTCCACATGAAACTATTTGGTGGACTGGGTCTACATTTGCAACATATTTCAGAGCAAGTGAATTTGCACTTCGAGTGATTCCCTTTTTTTTTTTTTCTACAACAGTTTGTTCATCTCTGTCATAACAATAAGCCTTGTTAGTGAATACTGTTCGGCAAAGAATAACTACAATTGCACACCTAGAAAACTAAAAACAAACAAAAAAAAACCCAAAGAAAAAAAAACAGCATAAAAAATTGGTACACCGTTTTGCAAACAGAAATCAGAAGAATAATAACCAAAGGAACATTGCACATCATAGAACATTTTGGGCTCTGTAGGTGAACACAGCAAAGCACTGCTGCTAATACCCACCAGGTGGCTCTCCACTCTGGAGCACAGTAAGCTATAAAAATCCCTTCTAGAAGAGAAAGGGGGCTTGTGCATATCCAAAATCACTAAGATTTACTTTTGAATGTAAATATCCACTTTAGCTTCTGAACAGATGCTCAGCCTAGGAGACGGTGCAAAAGCCTCACACTCAATTCTTCTGTTTATTCTAAGGCTGTTATTTTGGAATTATTGTTCTGGATGTGGAAGGATTGTAACCCCTTTGCTTACTCAACTCTGTATCCTGCAGTATACGCAAATGGGATGTATGTTTGAGTTTGCTGGATGCTTTTCTACTGTAAAATATAGTACACCTAAATTCTTGTGCACCACTAATATCCCAATTAAAGGATCAGGCGATCTGACCTTTAAACTGTGTTTTTGCTTGCTTGCTGAAACTTGTATTTCTCTTGAAACCTTCTCTCTTTCTACCCATGACCGCTTAAATTCTTTCCGTGATTTCCCTGAAATAAAGCTCCCATTCCTTAATCATGGACTATATTATCACTTTATTATGGTGGCAGGCATTTATAAGATGTTGTTTTCTTCCCCACCCCTGCATACCTGAGATAACAATGATTATCAAAGTCATCATGCTATACTGAGATGTCATTACTGGGTTAGAGTCTTAAAAGGATGCAGCAGAGAATATCACCTTTATGTGGACCCAAATCCCGCTTAAGTTGAAGGGCACAGCAGAATGACTCCTGTTTCACTAACTTTAAATGACCTTGGTCGTCTTCGTCATTTTAGAAGACACAGTCCTAAACCTCACAGCATTTCCCCTCTGCCTGTTTAACAGCAAGGTTTTAACATTGAGAAACAAGCTTTGTCTGAGAGCAACAGCAGTGGAGACACAGTTATGTTTGTTTTCTTTCTCATCCTAATTTTTCTTTTTTTATTGATTCTTCATAATGCTGGCACCTGGACAAAGAAAGAGCACTTCGCAGCCTGGCATTGCTTCTTTGTGGGGTTTGCACATAGTCCTTTTTACAGAGCAGCTGCTTGTAACGTAAATTGTTATCACCAGAGCAAGCTAACAAAAAGAGATTAATTTACTGAGAAACCAAAGTTATTCTTACAAAAATAGGAATATTTACTGATATTATGGGATTGCTGTGAAATAAGGTAAAGTGGGGAGTGTGTGAGGAGAAAATCCCCGAACCAGCTCACAAGTGCTGCTCTTTTTTCTCAAAATTCAACCCCAAATTTCATAATCCAGGGAATCCTGAATCTATCCTCCAGGTATAATATGTTATATAATAACTACGTATTTAGAGAGAGTATACATTTATAAATACATCTTTGGTTTTGGTTTGTCTGGTATTTTTTTTAAGTAAGAAGACTCCTTAATTCAATGCTAAAATCAGGAGCACAAAATGCCTGTAGCTGAAGACCAGGTTCTGTTTTGCCTGCCTCTGTGGTTAAAGTCTCATTAACTTGCAGTATTTTACCGGGTGCATCACCAAGAATCATCATTCTGGCATGCTGCTGTTGCACACAAGGAAGTGGAAAGTACACAGGCAATCTCCTGGGGAAGCAACACGATCGCACTCTTCTCCACTCAAGGATGCTAAGAGAGAGAATGTGGCCATGGCAACAGCAAAGGGATGGATGTGGCCTGCCTCCTAGGAAATGCAGAGAAATCCCTCTGCCAAATAGCGCATATGTCACAGATGGTGGTAGCATGGGCGACCCAGGGATGCTTTCTGCCAGCAGCAAGAGTGTTTCCACACATACACCCAAGCCCACTCTATGGAATTACAGTTGACAGGATTGTAAAGAAATACAAGAATTCTCTCCCAAGACTCTCTTCTACCTTAAGCTGCAAGGGCCAAAACAAAATGCAGTACTTAAACCCTTCATTAATGTCCCTAGTTTATCCCTACTTTAATCTTAGTTTATGTATTTGTAAAATACATAAGGTTTTGACTTCACAGGCACTTAAAAAAAAAGTTTAAATATATTTAATTTTTTTTTAAAGAGAAAGCTACATCTGCCCTAAGGATAATTAAGGGGACAACGAACAAAGCAGCAGTCCCACATTTTTTAAATTATGCAATGAAGAGTGTGTAATGTCAGGAATGAGTTCACTTCTAATTTCAAAGAATTATGGCCATGACAGATATGTTAATCATGTTTTGAAATTAATAGGACAAAGAAACCATTTTGAATAAAGGCAAAAATTTTCAGGAGAGAAGATAAGAAAGCCATGAAAACCCTCAAACCATGAAGTTCATGATAACATCACGAAAACTGCAAGGCAGTAGGCTGATCTTTCTCATTTTCTGTGACTAAATTCCAGCTGGACTTATAGATACATACCTTAATATTACCTGGTATTATTTCTGAAGCCAGAACATTATTTCTTCACTTTCTGTTTTTTTTAGTGCTTTTAAATTTGTGATGTGGATGTACCAACGTAGTTTTTGCATTCATTCTTCTTGTTGCTTTGCATTGCCATGAGGAAAAACAGAGTAAGAAAAAACTTTCTGCAATTCTAATCATTACCAACTCAACAGCCCATGGGGTTTGTGGTCACAGAAAACCTCTGGACGTGGGTCAAGTTCAGACTTGCCTCTTTTTGCCTTGAGGCATTTTTCTGCAAGGCTAATTCTATAGGGCAGAAGTGCATAACAGGATGCTTGGACAGACAGTTATTTTTAGCGGTTAAAGACATTTTTTTGTTAACAATGAAAGCATTACAATTTGCAGAATAATTGTGCTATGCAGCAAAGATTATACAGATACCCTGAATGTGCAGAAATGGCATCTTTTTCATGACCGCACTTGTCTTCTGTCCTTGACAGTGACAGTTTTTGGTTTTTTTTTTTGGTAGAGACTCGGTCCCCGTGTTTTTCATGAAAAAACAATTCCAGAAGCAGCCTGATGTGGAAGCTCTTCCTACAATCAGGTCAAACACAAAGAATGCAATATTTTAACAGTGGGAAAGGCTAATCATGCAGGAAGCACTATTTTGTAGCTTAAGCACTATTAGGCAGCAAACGTTAGAGCAAATTACCGCAAAGAATGAACAAAGCTGGGTTTTAAGCACTTATCAAGTGCTTTTTCCAATCCCTGCTGCCGTTCATTATATCTCTAGGAGATGCTCTTATAAAAAATGGAGCTGGGGAATTTCACATCTCCAGCCAACAGAGGAGTATCAGAGAGGCTGATAGCTGTCAATAAAACTGATATTTGCAGCAGAACAAAACATGATGAAAACTGAGATACAGATGTGTGTGAATTACCCTTGGTATCCCAAACAAGGAGATAGAGTGGAGCCCTCCTAACAGACAAGACTTGCCTGCTGATCCAGGAAGATAAGCATTTGAAAAGAGGCTATCAAAAGCCACTCATGAGCAGTCTTTTCTTCCAAAGCAATTTTCCTGGAGGATACAGGAAATCAAGTGTTCATTGATAATGTTTACTTTGTAAAGGAGTCATGTGGGCCAGATTATCAGATCCGCTTCACTTACTTTTTCCCAATTCAGCTAGTAGCAAAGATTTAAAAATGAGACATGTTTTGCCAGTTAGGGAAACTTTTGGTACAAGATAATAACAAATACAGTAGTATCCCACCTTTCCTAGCAGAGGAAACGTGTTGGGAAGGGCTGTCGTTTTCCTCCACTATGCTTAGTTTGGCAAACAATTCCTTTAGGCCAGTTGCTAATTAGCAGTCTTCAGAACAGCACTAAATTCTGCAAACACCATAACCCATGCAGAACCATCCCTAGAATCAGGAATCAGGCAGTCTGAGCAATGATCATCATGAATGTGAAAACAAGCTTGTTACAAAAAGTCATTTTGTTGTATGAAAAAATTAGATATTTTAATTTTATGCTAATTCAGAACAAATGCAAATGTTAAAATATCTTCATTTTTTTCAGGACAGATTTTTCCCTGCAGCCTCAATAGAGCTCCACAGCACTGCCTTGCTTAATAAAGCTGTATAATCCTTCCCTTTGAATTACAAAGGTGATTATTTTTGTTTTGTGTCAAGAATATAACATACAGGTTATGCATAGACACAGATTTTTTTGTGTGTGTTTGTGTCTCATCTATCTCTTAATTATTGATTTTAAAAATAATTTCGATTTGGGAATATGGATTTGTCCCCTCCAAGTGTCTGACTAATTGTGTAACTGTTTTGGTCATAATAAATAACTGTCTGGATATCATTCACATTTTCAGTGCTACTGAAAGTCATTTTCAGGCATCTCTGATCGTATTATTGAAAAAATTATTCTGTCACCAAGAACAATTATGAGTGACTGTTTCTTTTTCCTGTCATTTCAGTTATATTCACTGTTTCCCTTTAGTTTTCTCTCCTTGTTGGATAGCAAGATGAAAATTACCCATGCTTTCAATTGATTTTCTCACTCTGCAAATTAAACTTCCTGAAAATTGTTCCCTTAAAAATGAATTTATTCCTTCTGCAACTGCAATCAGTCTGCACCCAGATAATCTCATCTTCACTCTCTCTCACAAATACCTTCTAGTCCTGGTTGGTTCCACTTTATTATGCCCAACTACGGCATTAGGATACTCATGCAGAAATGGGCGAGTTCAGAATAAGCAGGCATTTTTTTTTTAAATCTGATCTCCTACAAAGTAGCAGTGTGCTGTTTGGAAGATACCGTCTGACTATGTGGAGCTTCACCGGGATTTGTGAGACACTAAAAGTTATAGTCTGCTTGTTACTGAGGCAGAAAAGGATAAGTGACATTTGACTAGCAAGATCACTGAACTGAACAGAGCCTCAATGTTGTGGACGTGTAACTTCTGTGTATTATATTAAAAATAAAAAAAAACATTTTGCATTTTTCTACAAAAGATTGTAAAATGCCAAAACCACAAAAATGAGTTTGGAAATGGTTCCCAGCAGAATTTGCTCCATCACCTCTCTAGAGATTAGGGTTAGGTTGACAGGCCTGTGGTTCCCTAGATCCTTCTGCTTGCCCTTATTGAAGGTAGCGCAGACCTTTGGTTTTCCAGTCCTCTGGGACCTCCCCCAGTCACCATGATTTTCCAAAGATAATCAAGAGCAGCCTCACAATGACATCAACCACCCCCTTTAGTCCTCATGGATGCGTTTGGTTGGGTACCACAGATTTGTGTATGTCCACTTGGTTTAGTGTTCCCTAATGTGATCCTACTAACTGAGCATAAAATTTCATTCCTCCAGACCTTCCCACCGGTCTCTGGGGCCTGCAGTTCCTCAGGACAAATTTTATCAGTAAACACTGAGGTGAAGAAGGCATTGGATACCTCATCCTTTTCCATGTACTTTGTCACCAGGTCCCCTGTCCCATTCAGTGTCAGACCCTCATTTTCCCTAATCTGCCTTTTGCTGCTGATGGACTTTCATGTTGTCCTTTTTGTGTCTCCTAAGATTCAACTGCAGATGGGCTTTAGCCTTCCTAATGTCATTCCCGCACACTCAGAGAGTGTCTCTATATTCGTCTGGTTTCACCTGTCCCAGCTTTCACCTCTTTTACAATTCCATTTTAGGTCTGAGTTCAGTCAGAAACTCCTCCGTATTCATCAATGAAGGCCTCCTGCTGCTTTGGCTTGATTTCTTCCACATTGGCATGGGTCACTGTTATGCTTGGAGGAGGTGATCTCTGAAAATCAGCCAGCTCTCCTGGTCTACTCTTCTGTCCATCACCATCTCCTGTGGGATCCTTCCAAGTAGACCCTTCAACAGGCCAAAGTTTGCTATGCTGTAATCCAGAGTTGTGCTCCTCCTATTTGCTGCCTTTTCTTCTCTCAGGATTGGGATCTCCACCACCTGCAGCCAACACTGCCCCCAAGTTTCATACCCCCAACCCTTCCTTGTTTGCAAGTATCCAGCCCAATGAAGTGCTGCCACTGTTGGATCACTGGTCACCACTGCTAGGAAGTTTTCATCAATGCATCCCATGTATCCCCAGGATTGCCTGTTTAACACTGTGCTGCCATCCAGCACATATTAGGTCCCTCATGAGAACCAGGGCTTTTGAATGTCATGCTTCTTGCCCTTGTCTGAAGACAGCCACATCTTCTTCCTGACCAGGCAGTCTGCAGCAGACATCTGCCACAACATGGTCTGCCCTCTAATCCTAACACATAAACTGCTGACTGGCTCATCGTCTGTCCCAGGGCAAGTCTCCATGAATTCCTGCTAGTCTCTCACAAAAAACCTGAATGTCCCCACAACCTTCCTCACCTGTACTTGCTAAAGAGCATGTGTCCATCCATTGCAGCATGCTGGTTGTGGGAGCCTTCCCACCATGCCTGTACAAGTTTGTAGTCTTGCAACTGTACACATGCTTTTGATTCCCCCTGTTTTTGTCCCATGCTACACACGTGCACTAGTGCAAAGGCATTTCAGAGAGGTGCTCCAGGCTGTTTATTTCTCAGAAAGCATGAGAGCTCCCCCCATGATGCTGTCCTCTTGGCACTTCCCTGCTTGTGTCCCTGTGCTTGAAGTGGGCCTCCTTCACCATGCTTTGTCATTCTTAAGCTCTGTCTTGTCTACCATACCTTTTGCACTTTCTTGCCAATGCAGCCCACAGCCTCCTCAGGGGACTGTGGGTCATCATCTCCCTTCACCTCCTCATTCCTAGCTTCATGGTCTCCTCAGCAGGCTTTGCTGCCTGTCTGTTGGCAGAGATGCTTTTGCCTGAATCCACCTAAGAGCTATTTTCTAGAATCCACCTAAGTACTAATTTCAGACATTTGCATTACTAAGTAGAAATCATACAAAGTTAGGCTGAAAGAAAACTCTGAGGCAGGATGAAGTATACCCAGCTCACTCTTGATTACACATTCATCTAACGTGTCCTCAGAAATCTCCAGTGAAGGAGACTGCACAGTTAGCATGTTCCAGCACAATCTGTCCCTACACTTACTTTTTCTTAGCATCTAACTTAACTCCCTCTTGGGTAAATTCAGATAACTACCTTTGTCCTGTCCTCAATGGATAGGAAGAAATTCTGATTTCTGGTGATTATAATAATCTTAATATTTCACTGTTCTTTTTATGATGTTTTCTCATATTTGTTTAGTTTGGAACAAATCAGCAAGTCTCAAACCTCTCTGACAAGCCATTTTCTAAACCTCTCATACTTCTTTTGATTTTCCTCTGGACTCTTAGCAATTTGTTTACATTTTCCTGAAATCCAAGCATCTGACATAATGCTTTAGTTAAAATGTCATGTGCAAAATAAAATACCTTCTACCTCCCATGTTTAACATACAAACATGACAATTCATCTGCTCCTTTTTTTTTGCAGCAGTACTTGAACTGTAGTTTCATATTTAGATTATGATCCACCCCTGCTCCTTTGTACAGTATTATCACACTTATTCCAAATTTTCTGTTTGGGCATTTTATTCTTCCTTAATAACTGTAGCACTTCTTTCATGTTTACTGAGTGTAATTTTATTGATTTCAGGCCACTTCTTCAAACTATCATGACTTCTGAATTGGGATTCTGTCCACCAAAATATTCCCTTCTTATCAGTGGAAAAAAAAATCACAACTTTTTGATGAGCATTTTCTGCTTATTACTGACACCGTAACAAAACACAAGAAAAGTCTGCAGAGCACATTATATAAAACATCTTCCCAGTTTGACAGTGAACTGTCATAACTATTTTTTAGTACATTTCTGCAACAAGTGGGTGCACCCACCAGATGGCAATTTCATCCAGAACGTTTCCCAAGTTGCTTATGAGAATGCAACTGGTAGTGTGTCAAAAGCCTTATTAAAGTCCAAATGTATCACATCCACTGCTTCCTTTGTATCCACTAGGCCAGTTATACTGTCAAAAAGGAAAACAGATTGATTTGACTTGATTTGTTCTTGATGAATTGATGTTGGCTGTTTCATATAATTTTGTTGTTTTATTATCTGTGTGCTTATAAACTGATTATTTAACAATTTGTTTCTGTAACTTTTTGGCTATTGAAGGCAGGGTGACTGTTCTACAATTTATATTTTGTCATCAGCAATATTTTACAAAATTATGATAATTTCTATTGTAGTCAAAGCATTCTTGAATGCCCAAGTTCAAAGTCCACAATTTATAATGTAATTCTAAATATTACACATTGTTTTAACTAAATTACAAATTCTAACAGGAACTTGTGTATCTCTGTCCCTGCTTTTGTGTTTGGGTTTTGCCTTTTGTTTCTTCTGCTACTGCGATTGTGCCTGCTCCAAGCCTATTTCTGTACTCTGTAAGAAAAAGTAATAAGGACTATATGGAGACATTTCTGAATTACTTCCCTGAATTAGGCCACAAATCCCTTTTCTTACCCTCCTTCAAAGTCCTCCTCAGGAAGATCTTCCTTCATGATCCTTATACAGAGTTAGCAAAATAAAAGTACTTTGCATTGGGCTTGTCTGCAAACTCCTAACAATCATCAGCAAAAGAAAACCACCGATTGAACGTTTTATCCTTCCTTTGCCAATTGTCTTTGCACATCACAAGTGCTCAGGAATTCAAAACGTTTCACGGTTTGGGCAGTGCAGCCTGACAGGACTATAGAAGAAATCCATTGGGATCTATCTACAGCAATGTCAATTATAGATCCGCTTTTACCTCCAAACTTTTTCTTCATGTTCAGCCTGACAGAGCAAGGAATCTGTAACTTCTGAGGGACAACAGTTTTAATTAGCTCAGAGTACAAGGCAGTGCAGCAAATGATTGCGAGAAATAATAAACTAGAAAGTGCTTCAGCCTCAAGACAATATTGCTTACAAGGGTTGTTATTACAAAAATCTTCAGTAACAAAATAGTTTAGGTTGCTGTTAAAAATCTGGATGCTTTGAATGACAGTCCTGTGAACTGTCTGTTGTGAACTGTCTGCTCTTAACCGTTACTTGGAACAGTGTCCCCTTGCTGTATGACACCTAGGTCTGTTCTGGATGGAGTAGGGAAGGCAAAGAGTTTCCTGTGGTACACAGTCCTACAGCTTCATCTTGTTTGAAGCTGCTGGACTAGTGGAACATATTATCCAATACTTGGATGGACTTAGCACTCAGGTGCTACACAGTTAACCAAGACAGAGATAACATCGTCCCAATTTAGATCAGCAACTTACTTTAAACAGGAGAAAGTCCTTTTTGTAGCACAGGGCCTTCTTTTGGTTGGCCAGGCTGCTCCTGTACTCTAAGGCAGAGACCAGTCCACTCCCCCATGCTGCCTCCTCTCCACTGCAGGATTTGCCAAAATCAGGTCACTGCAATACGCTTTTCAGAAAGAGCTTGCCTGTGAAGCCTGAGATGTTGAATCCCGGTTACATGGAAGGGTGAGTAGGTGTTAAGCCCATCACGCTACTACCCTCAGCACCACTGTGCTGGCCCCCAGTGTGCTCCTGGGTGGAAGTGAAAGGACAATTCAAGCCTATAAAGCCCTAAATAGTCTGACAAGGATCTAAATAATAATGGCAGTACCCACTACTGAAATAATTATTCTGTACTGCAGCCTCTGAGGGTACCAGAGAAGGAGTCTCTCTGCAGAAGATGTGATCAGCAGTTAGCATTTTGCCCTGAGACATCTCCAGTTTCACTCTCCTCACCCATGCCATTTGTTAACTTTTAGCATGCTGTAACAACCAATATTCTTCTCCTTGTATTTCAGAGGAAAAGGCAAGATCAAAGTTAGAGAAGATGGGGAATAACTGATGTAAGTATACAACGGAGCATGGAATTATGTATTACAACGTATACAGTCAGAGCACAGACATATGTGGGCACCTGCAACTACTGCAGTGAATCCATGTGTTCATGCTTTCCCATCCCAACATGTATGAAAAAAATCTATCCAAACTTACAGATAAAAAAGTGCCAAATTTAATACAAAACTTATTCAAATGAGATGAATCACATTAATGCCAGTTCACAAGCATCTCCTCAGTCATGTTTCTCTCTCTTCAGATCTCAGACAACTGATTGAAAGACAAGACAGTTGATCAAAGTAAAATTTAACCGCCTGTGGCTGAGATTAGGGAAAAAAAGTAAAAATTGCTCAATGAGAGAAGGCACTTCCCTGTTAACAGATGCACAAAAACCTTAGGTCTGTATTTGACACCCTGTGGACTTCACAAGTTGGAGGAAGGCTCACACGACATTAACTGCGTGTTGCTTGGCACTCAAGGGGACAGAAAAGCTGCAACAATTAAGTATTCAAAAGGCTTTTTGGTAACTTTCAATTCAAGTTTCACTTGCTGTTTTAAACATCGTTGTGAGCGGATAGGAATTCCTATGAAACAAACTGCCAGGAAACTGGCTTGCTTTCAACACCTTTTGCATTCCTGTCAGAATTGAAGTGGGATAACTCCGTTTGTCAGTCACTTTGCATTTTCTCAGCCCTTTCCTTTCTGCTTATGCTATTTACAGAAGAAAAAAGGAGCACACAGAAAATATTTTCTTCTCCTTCACCACTGCACGTTCCTTTCAACCAAACTCTGCAGTTTTTGAAGATCATGCAATTTCCACAGAGGACAATATAATCTAGTAATTCCTCTAATGTACTTCAACATGTGTTTACCATGTGTCAATGCTATCACTTGTCACTCCACAGGGAATTGCAGGAATTCCAACACGGAGCACTCGTGAAGTTGTTTTTGCATGGAAAAGTAGTGTGAGCTGTTTCTGATCTCTCAGAGTTGTTTAGCACTGACCTCTATTCTCAAAAGACAAAAACAAGTCTCAATACCTCCTTCGATCCCCTAAATAAACTATTGTATCATATAAACGTACTTAGGAACAGAAGCGACACATTTTCTTCAAGCTTATTTTAAGGCGAATATCTGCAAAGATTGAGTCAGGTTTCTCAAACTCATGTTTCTTTGCATTCCATGAAATCCTGAACAACTATACTGTGTTTCACAGACCGTACTAGCACGAATAGACTGCTTTTATGAATTCAAATACACTTTGGAAAAATACATACTCTACCAGTGTTAGAAGGAATGCTCTCTTCTCCTCCAGCTCACCATTTTCCTGTCTCTAAGATGCCAAGGAGAGTATATCAACCATACAGACAGCTGGAATTAGAGAAGTTTGAAATGAGCACGTGGCCTTTTGAGATAACTAGTACTGATCCTTCTTCTTTCTGACTTTACACTATATTTTTTGTTATTGATTTTCTTTTTTAATGTTTCCACCTGATATGCTAACTTTGACAGCAACAAGGATCCTCTTCTGCTAGGAATACAGTCCCTTGCAGGGGTGTTGGATGCTACATGCCTTTTCCATTTCTCTCCATGCCTTAAAAAGACATTGCTGAATGCTTTTTTTCTGAAGGAAGATACTTTGAATGTCCCATGGCAAGGAAGAAGATAAGGGCTGGAGGGAGCGGAAGAAGAGTAGGAGGCTTGGGCAGTGAAATTGGTGAAAGACAGCTGGAAATTATTCTTGGAATGTTAGCTGAATGTTTGTAGAAGAAAACGTTACCACATTTCAGTACTGTTCCAGATGAACAAGCTAGGGCTGGGGCACGTAAGGAGGTGAGAGTAATGTCAGTGTTTGTGAACTGGGGGGAAACAGCCCCTGATCTCCCCAGGCTTACGGTGCTGCTCTTCAGACTGCACCCTGGTCATGAAGAATTTCCACCTAATTAAGGCAACTGAGATGCCTGAATTAGGAGCATAGGGTTCAGATATTGTCAGTGGAGGCCGTACAAAGTAAATGAGACAGCACAAATGCTTCTGCCTCATAAGAACTCTTCAAATACGGAAGTTCAGATGGCAGCTTATATTCTTTCACACTTGCTTGTAGGTATAAGGTTCATTGTGAATCCACACATAATCCAGTCTTCTGACTTTGACGTAAATACCTTGCTATTTGTACCATGCTTCTTTACTCATTTGATGATTAACAATGGATTTCCATGGAGCCAGTACTTTTCTTGAAGAGCATTTTGTTAAAATGAAGATTGTATTCCCTTTTAAATCAAGAATCCTGTTAGCATAAAACTGAAGAACTCAAGTTGCTAAAAGAGAATAATATTTTGGAGGATGAATATTAACATTGTACATAACAAAAAAACGAGCAAGTAGATCTTTTGTCAGAGCTTGAATTAATTTTTTTTTAAATTTTGCACTGATTTGCTAATTTGAAGCTAATCAGAAAATCAGTTCTGCTTACTGAACACTATAAAATTAACATCTACAGGCAATTTTTCTGCAGCTTGGCAATGCAATGCATCAATCTGAAACTCATGTTACACCAAGTCCTAGGGAATTTCCTTATTTTTTAAATAGCGGTCACACAAATAAATTGCAATATTGTTATGATGGTGTAGGTAGGTTACGTTTAACAGCATTCAGAATTGCACGCAGCTAATTTCGGATGTCTCCCCTTTACAGGCATCTGATAAGACAGGAACTTTATTGTTGTGTAGAGCTCTGAAATAAAGCAATTGCTCTACTGCTGGAGCACGTGTTTTTAACCTGATTTACCTCAGCAAAAATTAGCTGCTTTTTCTTTTAATAACTGTGCTCTGCTGAGGTGTGCTCTTTCATGTGGAAACTGTACTATATAACATTACTGTTGTCTGTGTGTGCACACAGACACACAACACATGCAAGGCAATACATGCTTGCATATATGTATATAGGCCAAAGCATATATGAAGAGTATTACGTAACTGTAGGTTAGAACATGAGTAAACTGCTAATCACTAAACACAATCAAGTTCAATTACAATGGTAATATCAAAAAGGAGCAATTCTGTAGCCTGACGTGTAAATGGTATCTCATACCAGATGCTACTCAAAACCTGTCCCTCAGTGCTCTACTGAACCACTGGATGGCATCAACCTATAACATAATCAGTTATTGCTGCTTTTATCTTTGAACAATTCTACTGATTATTCTACGATTTGCAACTCCTTTATACAATCTGTGCACTCTTCATCTAAAACCCTAGTCCTGTGAGTCCATCCCTTTGGGAAAAAAGTTAACAAAGTTTATTATCCTAATAGAGATACTAACTGTGACCTTATCACCATTTCAGTAACTGATTTTAATTATACTACAATATACAGCACCAGCCACACAATACTGAAATAGAAATCTTTTGTTCTCATTTATACAGTTCATAGAGTCTAATAAACTCTTTAAGGACTCATGATCCTTTTATGCTGAACAGACTTTTAAATAAAAATATAGTTTTAGAGTATGACAACATGTACTGTCAAAGAAATTTCTTGTTTTATATCTGGCAATATCTGCTGGTAAACCAGAAGAACTATATATCTAGTCATATTCTATGAAGAAGAAATACTGTTGTGTTTTTTTATTAATTTCTGAAATTCAAATACAGGAACTTCTACCAAATACTCATTTCTAATGGCTGTGAAAAGGCATGCGTCTCATGTTCAAAAAAAAATCCCTCTTGTCAAAGGTACTGATTTTGCAAAACCGTACATCTGGCCATAAAGTTAATGTTGTCAATGGCAATCTTTGTAGGCTGGGCTATTTGCATGCACGTCACTCTTTGCAGGAATGGGGCCTTTATGGACTCAATTCTGCCTTCAAGTATATCTGAACAACTCCATTTCAAGCCAATGCAAATTAGAAAGAAGAACTGAGTGCTGTTTGTATAGTTTGGCATCACTGATAGTCGTCTTCTAAGGAGTGGAAAAGTGCTTGACTGGGACGGCCAGATTGTTATAGATAAATGTTGAAATTCACTGGCTCAGCTGTAATCCAATACTGTCAAATCTGTATATGAATTCGTACATACTATTCCAGCTATGCTGTGTACATCTGGCACACAGTACTTGCATGGCTGGCCATTGCAAAAAAAAACCCAAACCCAAATAGGACTCACAGTACACTTTATGTACTCCCTACAGAAATTACAAGCTTTTTCACTGCCCAGAAAGGGTCTACTAGCCAAGATCTACTGGTAGGGGCCTCGTAATTCTAGTTCACATTACAATTTGCAATCTCATCCCCATCAGTGTTTATGCCCTCATGCTGTTTCTGCTTCACTTGAGGGCAGGAGTCAGCTTCGTTTATCTCTGAAATATTCAACAATGAGCATCCAGTAACAGTCCCTATAATTCATTTTGGGCTGTCTTAATTAAAATGAGATTTATTAGAGAGAAAGAATCAAATTAAACTTTAAGCAGAGTAAAAACATAGTCAGATTAATGTCATGATAAATTTAACTCTCTAGGCCAGACTCTTTCTCTTTTTTAAGGTTGCAATTTATTAGATAGATAAGAAGGAATTTAAAACCCTACATTTCATAAAGTTAATTTGCTGCTGCCCAACAGCAATGCGCTCTGAAGGCTGGATCCAATAAATGATGATCCCAAAAGTAAGGACAGGGATGACTATCTTTCAGGCATCTGCCTTCACAGGTTTGGTGGCTAGATTAGATATGTGGACGTAGATAGATATCCTCAAATGGGAACCAGAACAATTAGTATCTTGAGTGGAAAGCTGCCTAGAGTTAGGCAACAGGATAGCAGGATCATTAAATTTTGCCTCTTAGGCACATCATCTGGATTCCTCCATTTTTTCTCCAGCACTAAATCCACTCATCAAATGTACCTCTGAGCTTTTCTTTAAAACAAAGCAAATGAAAGAAGTGGTCTTGCATTTCCACATAAAAACTGGACTCTTAGAACACTGATCAGGGAGAGGGGAACCGCCTCCTGGTTCATTGAATAAAATGCAACAAAAGTAACCTTGAGATTAGAGACCAATCATCTACAAAGACAGTTTGTGTCTCCAACCCAATAATGCAAAGTGACATAATTTTTGAGGAGCCAGACAAACTTTCCTACAAAGAAGAGTCAATGCCTGGTGATTAGGGCACTGACTGATGAACTCAGAGCTTAAATGCTGAGGAGGGAATTGAAACTGGTGTCCCAGTTCTTGGGAAAACAAGCGCACCATCATCTTGTGCTACATAAAAAGTTATGTTTTCCAAGAAAGGGGCAACTGTCACAGAGGTGTTTTGGGGGTTTTTTCTTTTTTGAAGTCTAAGTTTGTCAGAGTGAGTTAAACCTAATGACGTCTGGATTAAGCTGCTCAAGCTTAATAACAGGAGTGATACTTCCCTTCCAAGCACTGGGGTAAAATAAGGTAAGAGTTTGCTCCATTCTGCCAAGACTGAGGCAACTCATCATGTGCGTTATCATTCTGGAGGATTTTAAAGTGATAAATGGAGTGTTACTGGTTTAGGTGACAGGTGCACAGTAGTCTTCAGCAGTTTTGGATTTAATTACATAACTCTGCTCAAGTCCCAGTTGAGGTGCTTGGGTTTTTTTTCTCTTTAATATCAGTTTTTAATTTGTCTGTTGACCTTGTAGCTTTTTTTCTTCACATTGCATACCAGCTCAGCATTGCCAAACTAAGAACAAAATAAGGCAATCAGTAATATTACTCTGTAGGCCCAAACTTCTCTTCACAGAGCCTCAAACCTTAAACCAAAATTTACTAAACCCTAATGTAACTCAGTCTGTGAAGTTGGTTGGGCTGATGTTTATGCACAAGAATCCATGATACTTGGACTCAGAAAGAACCAAACAGAGCACCTTTAGCACTGGCTGATGCAGATATCAGAAAAAGAGACAAACTGGTCTTTCTGGCCCCACAGATAGCTGGCGTGGAGGGATGGAGTCTCCGCTTTGGTTTTCTGCGACTTCATTTCACCACAGCATGGAGACGCTGTTGCCACTACTCGCACCTGTTCAAATAAGACTATGTAAAGCCTGGAAGGATCTCTGAATATGTCTACACCAATAAACTTCCACAGATAAGTACTGCTAGAGCAGCAGTGTGGGTTTTTTGGGGGGTTGAAATGGAGTTCTCTCTCAGAAAAAAGACACAACTTTTTAGTCTGGTTTGCTCTGATAACTGACTTCGGGTGATGCAGAAGAGGCCAATACTGCTAGTGTGCAACAAAATATCATCATGCCAGCTGGTAACGTGCGTCTCAGTCCAGAATATCCACTGCATTCCCTTCTGCAGAGCTGCTCTGGCTAATTGACTGTATATCACGGTCCACAGTGGTCTTTTTAATAACAGCGTGGTTAAATCCCTGTCCCTTACTGTGTGACGAGTGTATCAGAACATATCATTGTGATGTTTCTGGGAAAATCCCTTTTTGCCTCAAAAGTGAGGAAAATGCTTTTCTCTACACAGTAAGGGACACCTCCCCTCCATTTCCCCACAGGAGATATCAGTAGGATGGAGGACATGCAATAGTTTTAGGAAGTGGCCTCAGAATTCAGGCATTCAATTTTAGGCTGGATTTGAGACCATTAAGAAATTATGTCCTTGTATTTTCATCTCAGCTATACAAGCTTATTCCTATATTATTTATATTGGGTAAGGGAACATAGATTAGGAACAGATTTATACAGAATAGACAGAGACCAGATTAAAATAGCCTCTCTGAATATTTTATCTAGTCTGACTCTCTGGAAGGCTCATCTAGATTGGTTTAGTTATATTGAATAAAAAATTACTTTTCTAAGAAAGCACTTTCTGCTTTCCCCCCTTGACCCTTTCAATCTCTTGCGCTGTCAGTTACTTCTGGATTAAATCCACTTTTCTCCTCAAATCCTAGTCCAGGGAGCCTGTGTCATTTGCTTGTAAAAATCTGACAGAATTCATCATCCTGTCAGAGGAACTGATTGTAGCTCTATCACTGTTCCAGCAATATAGTGTCTGATCGGGTGCTCTGTCTGAAGTGGGTAGAATAGTTTTTTGTTCTTGGTAGATTAGCCATGTCTGTCATTTCTGCTGACATATACATCTAGCCCTAGTTGTACTTCCCAGGTCCATCAAAATTTAATATTTCAAATGCACCTACCATGCAACTAGTATGTTACTCAGTGAAAAGAGGTCAAGGTGCATGGATCTCGGATGCCATTTCAGTTATTCTTGCCTGAAGAGAAATCACGTGTTTTGCCTGTGTATCGTAAAAGAAAGGGTCCATAACTCTTAAATTTCTGCCAGCGTGTATTCTTCTCTTTAATAAATATGAATTACTTATAATTTTCATAGGTTTTAATCTGTCACAGTGTTGAACAGTTTAATGTAAAATATTCCATCCAAACATTTGCTGAACAAATCCATAGCTAGCACCTTCCCTTCCACCAAAAATAACCTGAAAACAAATAGCCAGCCACTTATCAAAACAACAAAGAAATTGTGTTTTCTTATTTATTACCTATCACATGAGTACTGATTGAATTCCTTGCATGGATGATTTACAAAAAGGAGAACAAATAGTGGACAAACACCGTCTTGGAAAAACAAATTTGCTCTATTAATACATACTAATTTGCCATAAAGTTCACATTGCTTTTAGATTTGAGAATAATTTTGCTAAGTATTTTAAACCTAAATCCAGAATAAACAAATCATAGAAACATATTCAGCTAGGTAGGGAAGGATTTTCTAACTAATATTATAGCTAATACCAATTATAATAATGTCAGCAGTACAAATGCCTTTGTAGCAGTGGTATAGCTTAACAGGAGCGACATCAACAATTGCAAAGATGACATTCAGATTTGCACATACATAGACTCCAGAAGAGGGAGAGGACTTTAAAAAGAAATTAAATGATCCAGGTTCTTTCTATATAACCCCTCCTCCCACCAATCAAAGCAGCTGACATATTCATATGTTCACTGGATTTACCATAACCACAGTTTTCTGAAATATTTGTCTCTACGTATCCCTCATAGGTAGAGATGCTGTCATATCCCTTATACTCTTTGGCTGGTGAATATATCTAGGACTTCAAATGTCTCATCTCAGGAGATTAGAAACTTGTATTGCATCTACCACTTTCAGTCATACTAGAAGGATGGCAAGGTCATGGTGTAGAGGGAAAGAAAAATAGATAATAGTGTCCACATAGACAAAGCATTTTGAATGACTGTCATTTCTTAACGGCAAGTAGGTATGGATTCTAGTAATACATGTTTTTTATAAGGATGCCAAAGGGTATCTTAGAGAGGGCCTGGAGTGTGGCCTCTTATGGCACAAAAAGGTATGTTTTCAACTCATTACTCATTCTCCTTCTTGTGCTGTCTGAATTGGCCTTTCACATGACCTGGCAGCCTGGGGATTGTTTACTGTTTAAAATAGTCTGGTAGGTGGTTGTTTACACCTGGTAACTGCTGCGCTGTGCAAGTTATTTCATGCTGAATGTATAAGGTTGGAAATTGCTCCCTTACACAGTGAATATGGCCAATGAAACAAGCACAGTGCAGTCTGTCAGGATGCGAAGTGTGACTTCTTTTTTAGGAGAACAAAATTGTTGCAGACAAGCTGGATTGTCTGAGTTTCAATACATTTTCAGAAAGAGTGGACAACTGTGCCTTCTGTTTGCATGTGTTGAGGCATCTGTTAAGACCATACATTTGTAGGGAAAAGAAATATGATACTGAGACTGTGTATGTTCACCACCCCTGTGTGAAGACAGTGCTAGCAAAGCGGTACTATAAATGCCCATATGCTGCTTCGGACTGGCAGCCAGGTCTGAAGTAGCCTCAGGTGGAATCTTGCAAGTGAAGCCACATGGGATAATGAATGTAATCACGTTGTGATGCAAGGATTTATGGTGACCATGTTGATGATATTGACCTGAAATCTTGCTGAAACTACTCAGGATCCTAGAGCTGCTGCTATGAAAACGAGAATGGAGCTGAACTCAAGAAAAATCATGAGATCCTAAAGAGCATGAGCAAGGCCGACATCACCATCCTGAGCTGAAGATCCATCTGGGGAAATTGAGCTGTATCAGTTATAGCCCCCCATTTTCTCTTGAATGTACATTAAGAAGGAATACAGATAGTAAATAACAGAAAGTTCTTCTGAAGTTCT
This sequence comes from Ibidorhyncha struthersii, assembly GCA_013398815.1. Taxonomy (NCBI): domain Eukaryota; kingdom Metazoa; phylum Chordata; class Aves; order Charadriiformes; family Charadriidae; genus Ibidorhyncha; species Ibidorhyncha struthersii. The sequence goes on from VZSZ01003684.1 coordinate 59,885, forward strand.
GAGATGTCATTTCTTCAAGAGGCATTGGTTTACAAAACCTATTTGCAAATGATTTCAGATGTTGGAGGAGAAGAAATGGAAACTGAAAAATGTGGGAAGCAAAAGGTAGGGCTCTTATTAACTTGGCTAAACATGCTCCTTTTTACTTAGGAGGAGATGAGAAGATGTCTTGTGTCTTGCCCTGTTTGCAGGATGCTTTTGTATTAGGATCTCCATTACTGCTTTGTGTATCAGAAAAGGTTCCTTTTATCTGTTCCATTGATTGAAGTGTGGGCTCTGTCAAAGAATAGATAATTACCTGTCACAAAGAACTTTCAATCTTTCAGTGACACCTGTCATTAACTGGAATGCTTCAACAACTTGTATATGTGAGCCATGATGCATTACATCATAACTACAGGGCCAAAACGATGCACAAATATAGATGGAAAAATGTGTACACATCTTTTTTCATTATTTTCAGTACTTTGAAAAAATTCTTAAAAATGTACGAGAAGTAAGTATGACTTTGAGCAACATCAGGATAAAGCACTAAAGAACAGGGACAGAGACATTAAATGCAGGAAAAGATTCCATAGTAAAGGTATATTGTCAACGTGATTGACAATGATAACATCAAGGCTGGCTCCAGAGAGACGTAAGCAACAGAACAGACACTAAATATCAGATTTTTCAATGCTAAGGAATTCCTAATCCATCTTATTTCTTTACTTGTCTGATCTGCAACATATTTTCCAAGAAAAACATCTCTATTTAAGCAAAGCAGGATTCCTGTAGGCCAGAAAAATCCTACCTTATGGTAGCCATTATCCTTCTACACCGTCTGGGTACAGTGAGATGTAGAAAGTGGAGAGTCCTGATAACTGAATTGCTATGCTGAAGGCAATTTTAATGGTAAATCAGAATATGTCTTTCACAGAGATTGAACTCTCTAAGGAGGAAGTTACAGAGCAATTAGAGATGCAATTACAGTAAGTCATCAGGACCAGATGGTATTTCATTCAAGGACTGAAAGGAATAATGTGAAAGAATGTACTGAAGAGGATATTTATTCTGCAGCTTCCAAAGAGGCAGGCATCACTCTCTCAGCAGAATGAACAGCGTATTGAATACTCACTGACAGTTGTCCATGGAGTCTCTGGTGACACAAAAGCGAGCTCTGGTCTCTGCGTCCTTGCTGCTCCCTGAGTAAAGGAACGAATCTTACACTGTAACTCCGAAAGTCAACACATTTGGACTCTCAAGAAAATTTGACTTTCACAGAGAGTGGTTTCTACTGAGAAAACAGGTTTCAAGAGGTCAAGATGAAACTCACCAACTTTAACACAATCTCAGATAGCAAAATTAGTAGAAATGCAGAAGGTATTGCATTTGTTCCTTACTGAAATAGGTAAGCCATGTGGTTCAAGCTAGACTGGTTGTATCTATGAAGTAAATACAAAACTCTAGCCAATAAGATATGTCCCAGTGCAAAGGGCCAAACGTGTAACGTGCAAACAAGTGCAACTCATCTCTCATGGCAAGGGCATGATACAGGATTACGTGATCACCCAAAAGAATATTGCCCCACCCCACAATAACCCGTATGATTCTTCTGAGTTAAAACCACTTCTTCCCTCCAAGTTGTCCCTGAAACTCCCCTTGGTTTTGTAAAGTGTTACATGTTTTGTGGCTGCTGACCATTAAGAATTTTCTCTCATATGGTCTGGAAGTTTGGGCTGGTTTTTGTGCATTTGCTTTTTTGGCCACCCAAAGTTTAGCATAAGCCTCTTGTCTGCATTGGTGGGGAAGAAAACTTTAGCTGACCATAAAGGAAATAAAAATAAATACATAAATGAATAAAGAGATTTATAAATGTTTTAATTTCTAGCAGTGTCAGAGTATTTAATGTATCATACCTTACCTATCACAATAATCCAAGAGAGGGACATTTTGGGGCGATGCTATTTTAACTGCTATTGTACTAATGGTTAAGAACTAAGCAGCTTTGGTCTTATGATGGCAATAATGAAGTGGACCCAAGTCTGCGTAGATAGTTACATATGACACAATATTTTCATATTTAACACCAAAGACTCTAAAGGTTTATTGGGTAAAAGGTAGAACGGATGAAACTGATGTTAATGTCTGGCATACAGACTTTCAAGACTGGTAACAACTATTCCAGTAGGTAGAATATATAGGATTTTACACTGAATGTGCATATATTTCAATCATGCCATGCTGGCCAGTAAGAACTGATTAAATACCAAAGCAGAAATCAACCCCTAATATTCAACAGCTAAAAAACTTGTTTCCTTTCTTTTTTCTGGGCACTTCTGCATATTGAGCTAGCTCTACCAGATATCCAGAAAACACTGTGCACAATACAGTGCAATTAAATCTACTGTTCATGCAAGTTATTCTTAAAAACAGCAACTGTTTCTAAAGATAGCAAAGCTGCTCCTAAAAAGACAATCTTGGAAACTGTAGATAGAAGCAACTTAAATCAGAGCCAAGGAAACTCTTAGAATCTAGTTGATAAGTTAGTAAAACAATGATGGGTACAATTTGAGATGATTAAATCTAACATTTGATCTATCAGATTGAAAAAAAAAAGCACTAAAGTGTGCCTGTACCTACGGTACTTCTCTTGTGTGAATCGTCTCTGCAGCAACACCCAGTACTCTTTACCCAAAAAGCCAATCCCATTCCTGGGTGTCCAAAGTATAGCTGATCAATCAACAAAGTGACAATGAGTGTAGCATAAACCAGGTTAGAGCACTCAATAGCAGAAAACTGCCATTTTCACACTATTCAGCAGGGAGAAAGGTCAAAAGGTTACATCCTTCAGAGCTAATATAAACTATACTTATTTTACATATTTATATAAAGAGAGAACTGGACTACGCATTACTAAAGTTTGCTGATTGTACTAAGTGGCTTCAGGCATTAAAATACTACAAAGGACTTAAACTACAGAAGGATTTGCACAAATTGGGAGGATTCAATTGTCTTTCACCATATGTTACAGAAATGAGCTCTTTGCCTTCTGAAAGCACTATGCCAACTTTCACTAAATCCCTGGAAAAACTTACTTTGGTTTGGGCTGTGCAGGAGTATGAATAACTAACTTTTATGGCACAGGTGGAAAAACTGAGACAAAAGATTGTGTCTGCTAATACTATGCCACATTTTTGATTCCAGCAGTTCCAGGGTACTCATCCATATTCCTCAAGAACACTGTCCATACACACATAATTTTAAATGCCTAGTTGAAACTACAAGATGGAGCTATAAGGTGCACATAAACAAGTCTGCACTTCTAAATTTTATTAACAAGACCCAAATATGTGGTCTGCTGGAAGGAAAATAAAACTTTGGAGTGTTGTGGGCAATACATAGTTCACCAGCCATCTAAACTCTAAAGTCCATTTAAAAACTGTGTACGGTTTATTAAAATCCTTCCTGTCCTTGCAGAAAAAAATGCTGAATATAACTGGACAATTATCAGGACATCTGGGATGGAGAACATGTTAGAAAATAAGTATATGTTATGTGTTTCATTTAACAATTTACCTATGTTTACCTACATGATTTGCAAGGGCTCCAGAGGTTAGCAGCTGGGATGCTTCTATGCTTTGATGGTTAACTGGGATGAATCCTTTCCTTTCTGCAATATGTGGAAAGGTTGACACTGGCTCTGTTCTCTGGCTTAGTCCTTCCCTATCTTTGTTCAGCTCTTTCAATTTTTTTGGCTGGCAGGTCAGCCTGCAGTTCTCCGGGAGCACTGGCTTATGGATAGTTTGTTATGCCGTAAGCCTGTTTTGGGTAAGATTGCTGTCACTCCTGGCCTGAAACCATGCTTCCTCAGTTATCACCCACACAGCTTGTTCAGCAGCCTCACTAGGTAGGTGAAATATCACCAGCAGTCAGATAAGACAGAGATATTTGGAAGGCTTTTTCCTGAGACAAGAGACTCTTCCACAGAAAGTACTGCAGGGAAAAGGCCATGAAATGGCCATCCCAGGAAATATTCTCTGAGACGCTAGCAGCTCTAAAGGCAAGACTGTACTGATATTGTTGACTCACAGTGAGGACTGCAGTAGGATGCCTGAAGCTGTTGTATACCCATGCCAAAAGATGGTTGAGCCACACCTGAGGCAGTCCCTAAACTGCTACAGAAAATAGTCTGGCAGAGACAAGAATTTTTTCCATCTTCTGAGTTGCAAACTTCATGTGTGGTTCAGCCACACCTGCTTTGGAAGGGACAACACCTGGGGGGTAGGGGTGGAAAACTGGCAAAGGCAAAATGCACTTCTGCCATATCTGCTAATTCACCCTGTGGCAACTCAGCTGGATTAAAACAGGAGGGAAGAACCGTAATCAGTGCACCAACCTGGATGAATAGCTACACAAGGTTTCTCTATAGCTTGAACTTGAACGCTTCAGGCTAGTTCATCAGACTAAGGATTGGTATAGGCAAAGCACGTAAACTGATGTTTTGCCAGCTCTCTGCTCTTTTGCACAACAGGACATAGCTTGCGATCTTCTAATGTCATCAGTACTTGCAACAGGTCTGTAAGGTGTTTTTCTTTTTAACTTAAAACTAAGTAAGTATGGTCAGCAGTGTCTTCTTTTAACACTGATAGTAATGTAAATCTTCTGTTTGTAAATTGCAAACAAAAATGATAATATCTTTCCCTCCTACCCCAAAATACATAAAACATTGCAAATCTCTAAACAGTTTTGCAAATCTTGGTTCTAGGGGTGCTGTGGTTTGGCACAGGAGGATGTCAGTATGTATCAAACTATTTAATCCAGTTCTTATATTAAGTTTCAGGGCCACACTCAACCCAGATGCAGAAATACAGCTCATTGTAGCAGTCTTCGTAGTAATGAGAGTAAAATTTTAGCTACAATAAAATTAAAATGACTACTGTAAAGGAAGCTGTGAGTAACTTCCAGATTTTGGATGTTCATGTGTGCTCCTGGCTTAAATAGAAACAATATTATTGCTTATCTTTCAGGGGTACTGGGAAACAAATAAAATGATTGTAATTCTTGATTTTTTTTCCATAAGTCAAAAGTTAATTACTTCACAGATGGCAGAATGGCGAATGGAATGAATGCAGTCAGCTTGCCTAGAAAACTGCATTCCAGAACACGTGCAGTGAAATGAGACAGAAAAAAGGGCTGGCAAACAATAAATATCTATTACCTTTTTGCTTTAAATAGACTAAATGGTCAAGAGAAATATATGACTGATATTTATGCAAGAAAATAGCAATTATATTACTAGGTATATTGGGCGACAAGCAATCTCAGAAAGAGGGATGAGCACTGAACTGGCTAGTAAAAGATATCCCTCCATAATATTTTATTTCTTTAATATTCTTTAATCAGAATAGATTGAGATAAATAGTCCTAAGGTTCACTGACATTCTGCCTTATTGCTAACAGTGATAGAGATCAAGTTTTTATTACACATTGAAGGGATATAAAGAAAATATTTTCATGGGTTTTAAGTGTATTATATGTAGGAAGACTACAGACAGTAATTTGCAGTATTCATGGTGTGCACATATGAAACATTTAGTACCCATAGCAAAAGATTCCCTTTCATTCTTTTGCACCAAAGTTGTTTGTCTACCTCAGTGAGTAACAAATTTAACACTGACATCCTATTAGTAAACTATACTAATAATAAGAATGTCTAAGGCATCCCAGAATGGGTGAAGCTAAAATATTAGGGAGCTAACATTAGACACAAGACTCTAAAGCTACAAAAGTAATGTGTCAGTTTTGGCTAAATTTGTCAGGCTTGTCTATGCGACTGCACTGGAAGCATTGGATGCAAGTGAGTGCTAGGTTCTCCTTAGACCTTAACGCAATCTGCTAGGTTTGATTATTTCAAATATTATATTGTATGGGTTTATGACACGGCCATCAGAGCCTTCCCACAGAAGCCTACCACCTCCCTCACGCATCGCCTGAGCTTAGGGAGAAGGTGTATTTAAAATCAGCCATGTTGAAAAGCCATACACGGGTGCTGTGAAAGATTAATGAAACAACATCTACTGTCCGAATTACAACACTTCATCATTAATTTGTTTTAAATTTGTTCATTACTGTGGTAAGAGTTCTTCAATTATGACCTGTAAGGAGCCTCAGCTCTGAACTGCTGTTGTGTGAACTTGGATAGTATGAGTCTTGCAGTAAAAGCTTTGCAATCAGATTTTGTCAGTCAATATACATGAAATACTTTCCACATCCACTTTACAACAGTGACAGCATTTACATAGCCATCCATGGATCTATAATGTTCCTCATGGATCTAGTCCAACCATTAACCTAATTTGACAAAAACCACTTCTAAACCATATCCCCAAGTACCACGTCTACCCTTTTTTTAACACCTCCAGGGATGGAGAATCCACCACCTCCCTGGGCAGCCTATTCCAATGTTGGATAACCCTTTCAGTGAAGAATTTTTTCCTAATATCCAACCTAAACCTTGCCTGGCTTGACTTGAACCCATTTCCTCTCGTCCTATCACTTGTCACTAGGGAGAAGAGGTCAGTCCCATCTCTCTACAACCTCCTTTCAGGTACTTGTAGAGAGTGATAAGGTCTCCCCTCAGCCTCCTCTTCTCCAGGCTAAACAGCTCCAGTTCCCTCAGCTGTTCCTCACAAGACTTGTCCCCCAGACCCCTCACCAGTTTTGTTGCTCTTCTCTGGACATGCTCCAGCACCTCAGTGTCTTTCTTGTAGTGAGGGGCCCAGAACTGAAGACAGTACTTGAGGTGGGGTCTCACCAGTGCTGAGTACAGGGGGATGATCACTTCCCGAGTCTTGCTCACCACGCTATTCCTGATACAGGCCAGGATGCCGTCGGCCTTGGCCACCTGGGCACACTGCCAGCTCATATTCATATTAGGATCCACCATAAAGGATTTTTATTTTGATGTGATACTTTGGCACCTGAAATGATGTGATTTACAATCATTTCTAACAGTAAATATTTCATATGTGATAAAACGTCCATTGGACTCTGAAGTGTAGGTACTGACTCTGTTGCGTTCAGCAGAACATCAGAATGAAGCAGACTGTCAATGCAATAACCTAGACTGACACATGAGTCAGCGAGAGTGACACATCCCTCTTCAGATGCACTCTCAGGTAGGCAGCACTTTCAGCACCCATGAAAACCTAATGGCAGGCCGTGGCATACTGAAGAGTATGGAGATGAAATTGGCATATTCCTGCAGGAACACTGGGTGCTTGGCTCAGGATTCATCCTCTGCAATCAATCATTCTTCAGTGAACGCCTCTTAAAAGAGCAGATCACAGTTTTCATTTATGTAATAGTCACCCTCAGTACGATAACTTGTAGCCTACTACGAAGTCTTTGTCCTGCTGGAATTTCACTGTATAGGCAAGACTGCAAAAGAATCTGAGCGATTTAAGCATCTGATTCCCTTAGCTACCAACTGGGACTTCAGTGCATATTTCCTCCACATGCCTTAATTATTGTAGTCTGGGGAGAAAAGAGTCTGGTTTGGAAACAGACATACTTAAAAAGTAGTTACAAAAATGAAGTTCCTATTTAAGCACACGGTTATGTCTGTATTTTTAAAAACTCCAGGGCTTGATCTTGGCAATTCTAGGCCAATAAACCTCACATCTAAACCTGGCAAATGGGTTGAAATGATAAATTAAGCAGAATGAAAAGAGACCTGAGAGACCAGGCTTGCTGGCATGGTCTAATTGGCATGGATTCTGCAAAGGAATTATCTCTTACTGTTCTTTGACTGTAAATAAAGTAGTGGCTATGGGAGAAAAAGTTAATATAGTTCATTTAAAAATGAAGTTTCTACAGAAGAGGTTACTGCAAAGCCACGAGGTGATGGGCAAAATACATGCAAAATTAATGAACTGCAAAAAGATAATACTAATATGCACATGACACAAGGGACTGATTCCAAACATCTGCTTTAAAAAAACAGTATAGGTGTGGTTTTTTTTTTGTGAGGGTTTGCTGTTGTTGCTGTTGTTATTTCAAAGAGAAAGTGATTCAAAGTATCTAAGTATCAAAGTATCTAAGTTAGACATTTAAATTCCCAGTGCAGTCAATGACAGATTTAGTCTTTCTGTGGTCTCTGGGAATTCATGAAGATTCAAGAGGTCACCAGTCTGAGCTGCTTACCTTTGGCACAGGTTATTGCTGCTGTAGCAGATGTGACAGAATGGATGATATACTTGCTGCAATTCAGTGCTTACATATTAACTTAAAATCACTGCTGACTTTCTTTTAGGTTAATAACTTAGGTGGCACACCGAGGCAGCCAAAATGCCATTCCATCACTTCTGTTAACGATCTGGAGAGCCGTGGTAGATATCAGGCTCGGATGTTTGGTGGTAGTAAATTGCCCAGAGACCATCTGCTAGAGCACAGCTGATGGCAGCTGAGGTGCTTCTAAAAGGCATTTCGATGTTTTTCCAAAGTGGAAGCTCTCCTAGAAGGAGTGTTAAGCTGCGCCTGACCACCAGCCCCTCCCAGGCGCTTCAGCTCGTGAATGAAAGTTGCACAGTAGGCATCTCTGTCTGCCCAGATCCAGACCTGAGAATCCTCTTCTGCAGCTACCTGCCTCTCCTTTCAAACAGGAGAAAGACTGCATACATAGTAGGCAATAGCACTGAGTAACAGCAAACTCACCAAAAAAGAGGAATTCCTAGTATTCTTCTTGTTGACAAGGACCTGTCTCCGCACAAATGCCAAAGAAAGCAAAAATCTACTGGTTAGCTAAAATCCAAGATGGAGAGAGCACAGCTGGATTTTGACCCTGCTCCAGAAGCCTCTCTGCTTTCCATCACACAAATGGGCAATATAAAATACAAAAAGATCTGATTTAATGAATGGATTATGCTAAGTAGATTACCCTAACACAATCTCATTCATCTGCTACAATTACATATAAAGAATGCATATGAAAGAGAAGCAGCAAAGAATGGTACATCCAAATCTAGCCCCTTCAAAATTAATGAGTGAAATGAACATTGAAAACCTAGTGCTATTTTGTGACCTGAATAGCAAGTCTTTGCAGAGCTATACAAAGAAATAAACCTGGAACACAGGGTAGGACACAATCTTGCTTAGTATCTATGCAACAAAACCTTGGTTAATGCACCAAAATCTGATATTACTCTGTCAGTCTTCATAGAACTCAAAACAGATTATCTCTGCAAAGCATTAGTAGAACTGTTCATCCAGCCTTCCTGTTACATAGTGAAGACTACATAATTTGCTTGTGGTTGTATAGGATCACGCTACCTCAGCTTTTCCTCTAACCTCATACACATATATAGAAAGAAATCCTGCAAAATATAGCTTCACAGCACATACACAGAAAATGTGGAAATATGTCAGGTGTCCTGCTCTTCCACACAGTGGAATAACAGCAGGGTTTTTTTTTATATTCAAGCTTTTCCAGCACGATTTTAGATCCAAATCTGGAAAAAAGCCCCACCACTTAACCATATGCTTCTCTTTAAGTATGAGTCACCTGTTGACTTCAGTGTGACTACCCATATGCTGAAAGTGTACAACATATTGTTTGGAACCAAAGTTAGAAAAAAGATATATCCTTCTTCTAGAGACCTGGAATGGTGTGAAGTCCCCAATGTGAAAGATTTACAGATTGTACCAGGATAACGAAAAATAAAAAATAATTATCAGCGTAATTGGGAAGATGAAAAAGAAAGGGATTACAAAATGGCAAAGAAACTTCTATATTCTGGGATGACTGGAAGGAGATTAATTCACAGTAATACAAAATTGGACCACTATGCCTTTTGTGGTTTGAATACTACAGAGCACTCTAATTTCAAGTTCCTTATCTTTTGCCCATAGTCAGTAAATAATTCTTTGATTGAAGACCCACCACAGTGAATGTTTTTGGCAGATAAACATGGAAATGCACGGTTATAAAGGTATCACAGAATCACAGAATCACAGAATCGTCAGGGTTGGAAGGGACCTCTGGAGATCATCTAGTCCAACCCCCCCGCCAGAGCAGGGTCACCTACAGCAGGTTGCACAGGACAGCGTCCAGGCGGGTTTTGAATGTCTCCAGAGTGGGAGACTCCACAACCTCTCTGGGCAGCCTGTTCCAGTGCTCCACCACCCTCAAAGTAAAGAAGTTCCTCCTCGAGGTTAATTCCTAATAAATACCAAAACTCCCCAACCTCAAGGCCAATCCCTTCAGCTAACTTAATACTATAAATTTTGAAAAGGGAACAAGCAAAAGTTAAGACATGTTAGATAATATTTGGAGTACAACTTCAATTCTTTCACATTGGCCGTTTGGGATAAAGTCCTTTAGGGAAAATACAACTGAATCACAGTATAAGCTCATAGCAATAATGAATTACAGTTGCGAGAGTGTAAAGGTAGAAAGTTTCCTTCCCAATTTATTCTATCAAGGTGACATATTGAAATGAATTCATTACTGTGAACTATTATTAACAGTGACATAGTCTGCAAAATCACTAAATATGAACAATATTTATGTAAGACATTATAAAATTCTAAATGATTTTATTAGCAGGCAATATAATTTTAGGTCAATTACGGGAATATCAGTTATGTTTGTTCTAGGAGGAAAAACAGAACAAAACACTTAGACTTGCTTGAGTAAGCTAAGTATCTTACATTTAGTCTAACAAAGAAAACTGTCAGATTCCCATCTTTCTATAAATCATACCAATGTAGGCATTCATCTTCAACTTCAGTTACGTAAGCTCTTGACTGTCTCATCAAAATAGTGAACATAACAGGCAAATTCTGTGTATTAATCAGTATCTCTCATATGTGTAAACTCCGTTACCCGGTTGATGAATGCTATGTTGATGCTCAATTCACGGGATCCTTATATTTTCAGGCCAAAACAGACCGTTACAGTTAAACAATCATCTGCTCTGTTGCATCAATGAGACAACATCTTTTATCCAGTGATACCTTCACAGAAAGAACTTTCTCTCTTATTATGCAAATGAAAATGATCTGCCCTAGAGTACATTTTGGAGAAAGCTATCTAGTTTTGAACTGAGGGTTGGAAAGAGAGAGGGGAATTTACTACATGATCAGGGTGGCCTAATGGCTAATTACTGGTGTATTTAAAATGCCCCGTCTTGCTTAATGTGGGCATTGATAATTTTGATTGTCACTTAGTAAATCATGCTCTTTTTGTCCGCCAGATCAAAAGGCTAGCTAACATGTATCTTTTCTCTGTGTATAGGTATTTCTGAATTTGCCTTAATATTGTATTTGAAAATAAGAAACTCTGATTGCAGTAACTGGCACAAAAGTTAGATCAGGCTCTAAAAAGCTCAAAAATACTTAGTAATGCAAGACAGCAGGGTTATGAAGAGCGTGTATTTGGGCATTTTAAAATTGCATTTGATATCTTTTCCAAAAGCTATTTATAGCTCAGAGAAATATTCACGGAGCTGTGCAGTCCCAGCTCTCCCACTTACGTACGGTAATATTTCTGAACATTCAAACTTCCTAGCATCAGTCAAGGCCTCTTAATGCTATTGTTCAGGAGTAAGTACGTATCATGCATTTTACTCATGAGGTTACATAAGGCAGAGCTGAGCACAAACCCAGGTTTTCAATGAAACAGCTACAAATATTTTAGCTTGCTAAACTGCACTACAGAACAAATTTCCTAAAAGATACGCAATCTTAGTGTTGTTCCAGCTCTAGTGTTTTAATGACATAAGAAAAGCAGGTTTTGTGGGAGGAGGTGATATATTTTGTTAGATTGACTGGAAAAAAAACAAATAAATCTATGGATTTATGAGCTCGTTATCAGGTCCGAAAAGGAAGCAAAAATTTCAAACTAATGCAGCAAGGGAAAAAATGTTCTAAATTAAACATAATTTTGTTATGTACTTAAGACAACTTGAGAGAAATGGATAGTTAGCACTAATGGCTAAACCAGGTATTTTTATCGCTTGCTTGTTCCTGGATTGAGGAAGACAAGCCGGGCATCAAATATCCAATTTACAATCTCAGCATCATTTATGATTGTACTTCTTACTAGGCCCTGTGCTATGGTTATTCTTGTAGCACTAAAGAAAAATATTTGTTCTGAATATCAGAGAGATACAAAAGTAGGAAAACTCTTTATGGCTCAGGATATTAGACACATAAACGCAACAAGACTGATATTATTATCTACTGTACTGCAGCCCAGTTCAGTAGGATGTTGGAGCTGTTCTTGCTTAAAAGACTCGGGAGGTGATCTTGTTGGCTGCCAGATTCAGCTTCCCTATCGATCAGCATGGTCTGCATGCTTACTGGAAAGACAGAGCTGCAGGAATCATTGTGATTGAAATGCCTGTTACCTACAGAAGTTGTTCCTTCTCCCTCCTGGTTTTAGTTTGCTTGCAGACCATTGTAGGAGAAAAATTTGCCTTAATCCCAATCTACAGATATAGAATCATAGAATCGTTTAGGTTTGAAAAGACCTTTAAGATCATCGAGTCCAACCATTAACCTAGCACTGCCAAGTCCACCACTAAACCATGTCCCTAAGTGCTACATCTTTTAAATACCTTTTACCTTACCTGTCTTTTACATACCTCCAGGGATGGTGACTCAACCACTTCCCTGGGCAGCCTGTTCCAATACTTGATAACCCTTCCTGTGAAGAAATTTTTCCTAATATCCAATCTAAACCTTCCCTGGTGCAACTTGAGGCTGTTTACTGTTGTCCTATTACCTGTAACTTGGGAAAAGAGACTGACCTCGCTACAACCTCCTTTCAGGTAGTTGTACAGAGTGATAAGGTCTCCCCTCAGCCTTCTTTTCTCCAGGCTAAACAATCCCAGTTCCCTCAGCTGCTCTTTATAAGACTTGTGCTTGAGACCCCTCACCAGCTTTGTTGCTCTTCTTTGGATGCACTCCAGCACCTCAGTGTCTTTCTTGTAGTGAGGGGCCCAAAACTGAACACAGTATTCGAGGTGGGGCCTCACCACTGCGAGTATGGGGGCATGATCACTCTTCATTCACCAAAGCTACCAACTGGTACTCTTTCATCAGTACTAAATCTATATGAAAGAAGATAATCTTCAGAGAAATCTGCATTTTTTTTTTAAAAAAAATCTGTATAGGGATTAACGGTTAATGCATAATGCAGGTCACAACTGCAGATAATAGGGAAAGCTGCTTTCATTACCTTGGAATTCTGCACTAGAAAGGACATCATACTACCCCTCTTTCAGAGCACCACTAAAAAACAATCCAATTTTCACTAGAGCAACTCTAGCGTGTGAAGTAGCTGAAAAACATCCAGATCTCTGAAGGACTCAAGTTCTGTTTCCAGCTTTCATCTCTGGTCTCCCCACTAAACTAGATTATTCAATATGGTTATACTGGCAGTATACACTTGACTGCCCTTCTCTCCTCAGTGCAGTAACCATGATGAACGCTGAAAATCAGCCTGTTATGAAATTCCTTTCTTTTCCGAGGTTCTTACTTAATTCCCAATGACAACTTGCTCAGTATCAGGCAGGGTGAGTTTATATATCCAGACTTTCTGAGAAACTGCCAGAAGTATGTGTGGGGAAGTAAACTTTGTCCTTTCTTAGAAACAGTCCAGATGATTTCTTTACATGTATATGAATCTAACAGCCAAATTTTAAATTTGTGAAAGCAACAGACCTCATAAAAGCAGCTTTGAGAAGACTAATTTACTAGTTCTATGAGATGAAGTTTGTGTTTTCTTAGTATATAATCTATTTTAATTAACCATGAAGTGGAACGTTAATTAGTGTTGTGATTTCATTTTAGACAGTCACATCAGTTTTAGAATGGACTTCAGTGGATGTTACAGAAAACACATTTCAAAATCAAACGTGATAAATTGAAGTGTTTTAAATAAGCACCATTCAAATTCTATTCTGCAAGTAGGTGGGAAATTAATTTTGGTTTGCAGCCTAGATCCTGGATGTCATGTCACTGTAAGGAAAAGCCTCTGTGACAAGATTAACATACACAGTACTTTACTCTTCCATGTAACCAGAATTTTTGCAGTAGACACAGGCTGCATAGACATGGAGTGGAGGGACAAAAAGAAGAGGGACATTTCTAGACAGAAAGCTTCCCTCAAGAATTTGGAATATTTTCTTGTACTAGCACATCCATTTTCTTATCTGCGCTTTGCAGCTGTCTAGCAGACACTAATGAGAGATTTCATGTTCACACCAATTACTTGAAATATTTAATGTCCTTCTTAAGGTGCATTTACACATCAAAGAAATGTCTCAGTCCAAGCATCCCACAGTGCTGCAGAGGAAAAAAATGGTCCCCACTTTGTGCTGTAATAGAAATGACTTTGTGTTCTCCTATAGCTAAGGCTACATCATCAGTTTTATTTTAGACCTTCATTTTTAGAGGTTGATAACCCAGGGCAAAAGCCTGTATACCCATACAATTCTCGGTAGGTAGCATATCAGGTAAACACTAAAGTCACGTTAAACCCTAAACCCTCCTTAGCCAGTTAGTGACATTTTTAGGTGGCCCAGGATCCCCAAAACAACTTGGACACAACAATAGCGAAAGACGTAGTTTGTAACTAATAGGTAGCTGGACTCTGAAGCAAAATAAACCATCCTACGGAATGCAACTAGGGTGCTGGAGATCAATTTTTAAGGTCTGAGACAAATCCCTAAACTTCTCTGTCTGTAAATATGCCCTTCTGGAAATAATAAATTATCTTCTTTGTTGGTTTTGTCAGAACTCACTCGATAACATTCATAAAACGCTTCTGAGGAGAACACTGGGTGTTAATTAACCTTTTATTGTTTAAGAAAAGAGTTGCTGAAACAATAGCTTTCAACTGGTGAGAAAACTATAAAACATGTAGGTTAGCTTGCTAGCGATGTGTTGCAGTGATGGTGGCCAGTAACTCTGGTAGCAAGTCTCAAACGTGTGAGATTTTTTAGTGTTTTGTTTTGTTTTGTTTAACTGCTAGAAAATATATTCAGCCATCTCTACTATAATCTACATGAAACCAAAGAAAGCTGGGTTTGTTAAGTGAAAGGATCTGATTAATTGTACATCAGTCTCATATTGCATGCTGCTGTCTTACTAAAAAATTCTCATCGTGCAGTTCAGGGTGGTTGGTTACAGGTCACTGTTGCCTACATGCATACTAACCTGCCCCTGCCTGAGCCTGTCCACAGCTACGGGACTTCTAGCTGGTGAGAAGGGATGTGATCCATACAGAAGGCAACAGATCGGCTGGGTGGTAAGTGGCGAGCCCAGCAGTGTCTGCGTGAAACACCAGGCACTGAAGCACTCTCCCTGCATTGCACCATGAGGCTTCCTCCATCCTGCCATTT
The DNA here is from genome assembly GCA_013398815.1 of Ibidorhyncha struthersii. Classification (NCBI taxonomy): domain Eukaryota; kingdom Metazoa; phylum Chordata; class Aves; order Charadriiformes; family Charadriidae; genus Ibidorhyncha; species Ibidorhyncha struthersii. The sequence goes on from VZSZ01003684.1 coordinate 75,277, forward strand.
TCCATGCAAAGCGATTGTTGTTATTGCCACAGATGGTTGCTCACAAAGACATCTTACCATCAGTACATAAACATTATCTGAATTTAGTCTCACACCCTTCAAGGTCTTATTGGATCTGTCTCTGGTAAGGAAACATCTTTAGCTGTTAAAACAAATAACTTTTTTCTAGCACACGTATTTCAACAGCTGAGTTTGGTTCGCAGTCTACTGCTTCACTCTGTATATACTTTGGCCTTTTTAAGAAATACAAGTCAGCATTGGGAATAGATGTTCAGCCTTAAAATAGCTGGAATCATAATGTAACTATTTTTTGTTTAGAATACTAATACAAATAAATACATTCACAGATATAAAGTGTACTTCCCACATGAAGAGAATGTTTATAAACATTCTCAAGATTTTAAAACCTGTAATTGTCTCCGATTTTTTGTTGATTTAAAGGGACTTTAAAATCTTAAACTCATGGAAATAAAAAAATGAAAAATGTTAGTCTTTGAAAAAGAATTAGTTCAAAGTATAACAAAACCCCTGCATTTTATTATGATGGGAAAGAATTAATATTCAAAATACCCTAAGTTTTTCTTCTCTATATTAAAACTGACAGTTCGGTTTTTAGTAAAATATACACTTGTTGTTCCATTAAAAAATTTAGTTGCAGAATTTGGAAGAGTAAATTTGTTATTATTAGTGCAGGCAGTCTTTGCCTGACTTGTAGATCAGATAAAAAAAATGGTCCCTTTGACACTGTTAACAAAATCAGTTTTATGTTTAAACTAACTTCAGTTAGTACTCCCTTGGACCAGAAACTATTAATCTTTGTGGCTTCTCATTCTTAGAAAAAATTAGCTGTTGTACTTAATGTCCTTTTAAATAACTTGTATTTACTTTTTTTTGTGGTGAAATACAGCTGAAGTGGTTCAGAGGTGACCTTTAACTTTTGTTACTGTGAGGTCCGTATGGTTCCAGGCAGAGAACAGAGAACTTCAGTAAGTTTCCCGGAAAATATTGGCATCCTCATTCAGAACCCAGATATTACACTGTCAAAATGACATTAAAGTCTCTGCAGAAATGTGCAGCTGCAGATGGAACCCGATAACGATGTGTGTAACTTTACAAACAGGGGTGTGGGGTGGTGGAGTGGGTAGGAAGAAAAATATACCAAAAGAGGGTACTGAAATGACAAAATCTGGGACTTCAAAGGAACTTGGAACACAACCGTCACTGGTCTTCAATAAGACCTGGGAACTAATCACTTTCAGGTATCCCTTTGGCACGTTCAGCTGGAATAGACACAGGACCTGTGGTGGGACACGATGCAGCTGTAAGTCAGCCACAGACTGCTGTGGCCAAGAAATATACTTTCTGTATGGCTACAGAACAGCGTGATTTGTGTGTGTGAGGATTTCACACCATCTTCTGAAGCATGTGGCATTGCCTTTCACGGAAAATTAAAATGGATCATATTACTAATGCACTTCTTAATGGTATTATAGGAAAATTTGTACGTACACCAAATCTGGAGGTGATATAAGATTGGGAAGTGTTACTATACCCACAAAAGGAAAGAGAAAGCAGACTTAAGGTACTTGTAGAGGTTGCTTAGGGGCATGAAATACAAGGGGATAAAAAAGTAAAACTATCCTCAGGATACCTGAGGATAGTTTTATTTATGCCAATAAAAATTCATCAGGTCAGAAACTCATAATATTAAGAGAAGAAATGTAGTGAGAGTGAACCAAGTGGATAAAAATTTTTAGTGAAATATTAACAAAATCTTCATCCCTCTGCTTGGTTGTAATGGGGATAACATACTTTCTAGAAGAGCCATGAAGGGATCATCAGCATATGGCTCTCCCTGTTTGGAGCCAGAACAGTTGACTCAGAGGAGCAGTGTAACAAGAGGAGAAATGATCATAAGATGGATAGGACTTCAGTACTGAATTTAGAAATAAATATAATTAGCATTGTTATATGAAGTATAGGTGTGTCCTGGACACTCACCTGCAAGAATTTAAAGAGGATAAACTTCAAGAAGGTATTTCTTTATATTTATATTAATAGTATATGTAAAAACTGTTTACAAGTAAACTAAAGAAGGGAAGACTCAGATTGCTAAAAGCAGACACTTTATGAAAAGGTGCCTCCAGCTGTGGAATGGTCTTGGAAGTACGATGACTTTGGAGGATATTTTACGCTGTGTGGGGCTAGCATGGCCACATTTGATATTTCCGAGCACCAGCACGCAAAGGAAAGACCCACCACAAAGAGGGAGCAGAGGTGGGAAGTGACAATTAACAAGTATAGCTAGTGCCCCCGTGACTGAACAAGAAAAGAGGACAGTCCGGTCAGGGAATTTGGCATGCCTGGAGCACATCAGCTTGTCTGAGTTGTTCATCCAAAGAAGACCTTCCCTGCCTCCTGCCAGCCTGCCTGACTATCGAACCCGTGACTGGACGGGGCTGCCTCAACCTGCTACGTGCTGACATGGACAGAGCAAAAGTATTTAGTGTGAAGCGCATTCCTGCACCGCACAACAGATGAAAGAGATGACTCAAGTGCCATCTTTCAGTGTATAGTTTCTGTGTGTAAAAATGTAAAGGTGCGTTACGCAAAAGGACGCAGGCACAGTGTGAGACCCAGCATTGCTGTGCCTGACTTTGAAGTCGTTGGCATCTGCTTCTGAAGTGCAATCCACAGCCCCGCATTAGCTGCCTGCACTCTCTACAGTGCTCTTCCAAATGAGATTCAAAGCAGCAGCACACTGAGCAGTGAGCCACAAACACTACCTCAAGGAAAAAGCTAATGAGAGAGGTGTGTCTGAAATCCCACCCTCCCTTGGCTTTGGATGCCCAGAAAAGGATTAGCTGTGCAAGGGAATCACACACTGGAGTCTCCCCCATACAGTAAACCATCTTCCTAGCTTCATACAAAATCTATGGAGAGTCTACTCTAAACTTTTTGGACTGGGACACTCAAACAGTGCAACTGTAATAAACGCCAGCTGTGTAATACATGGCTTATTGAGGACTCAGGGAACTGTCGATGTTGGGAAGCTGAACCACCATCAAACTTGCAGTCCCACCTGCTGAAACTGATGTTGGCCTTAACAAAAACCATCCTGGCTATTTTGGGCTACAAAGAGAAAGAAAAAGGTAGCATGGTACAAAAGCTAGGCTGATTATTTTACTTGTATGTATTAGACTTGCTCTGATGACATACACTAGACTGAATGCCTGAAGGGATATGTGTAGAGAAAGGCCTGAGGTACAACATGGGTGGTGAACTTCCACTTACATGGGGTACGTGCAGATGCAGAAACTTAGGTGTGAGGGAACTAACCCGTGAAACGAAAGTGTCTGCAGACCAAGGGGCAGGGATTTCTAAGTGAAGCATAAATACTGCTAAAGCTCCCCAGAAAGAGTCCAAGTCCTTTTGTCTTCTCAGAAGATGAAACTGAGAAACAGGAAAGGACAGAACTGAAGGAAATACCAAACAAATAATGAAAGGTAGTTCTGTCTTTTTTATAAATAGCAGAGATGCAAACTATCGTGTAACTTACATATGAAGTGTGATTTAGACAAATCTGATAGCTGTGCTAAGTACATACAGGCCACCAGAGCCTGCCTTCAAAGGCTGCAGAGCAAATAATATAACATTACACAGAGTAGGACATGACAGAAAAAAATGAATGCAAACCCATAAAATAAAGTAATGGCAAAAAATCACCACCGTTTTGGTCATGAGAGCACTTCAGAAACTGAAACATGCCACTGCGAAGAGTGCTGCACGCACGGGTGGAATATTATTCTCGCTTTCTAGGAGTAAAGCCTATCAAAAACCTAAATCACATACTAATACATATGTATTTTACTAAACGTAAGAATCTGTGAGTTGTAGATCTCATTCATTCACCTGTGCCAGTTACCACAACCAACCAGCACCATTACTGCTCTTCTTTGTGTGGATTCTACCTAGTTCTCACTGGCGTGCTCCTGACTGCTTTTGTCCTTGTGCAATGAGGCACACATACGTGCACCGACAACTGGGAAGACACCGTCCTTCTCATCATATTCCAGAATCTTAACAATAAAATAGAAATTAAAAGCTAAGGAAGGGACTTCATCTTAATAGTAGAATGACAAAGGTGATGTTTGGCAGATTCTATTTTAGTGCATGCATACAATGCTACTACATAGACCTTACGTACAATCCTCCCCCCCGCATTATAAAAGATCAATAAAGTTGCAAAGTAGTGTTTAAAGGATAGGATTTTTATCTCTGTGAACGATTAAAGGTGTGATTTGGATTCCTACAATAGCTTGACTACTGTAGCAAACTTCACTGTGACGGGTACAGCTTGTTCCAAGTTGAAAAATCACAACTTAAAACCTAAATCCGAGCACTGCTCAAAACTCCACTACTGAAATCAGGTGGATGCTTGATGATTAATTAGTTCATGCAATGATGTGAAGGCAGAAGATGCAAAATGAATACTCCAGAAGAATAAAGGAGAGCACTATTAATAAATCCAATTACATTTGCAACAGTAGGTGATGGGGTCCTTACCCTCACAGGTTAGACTCCTAGGTCAGCAACTGTTACTCGCTTTGGTGGGAGACTTTTTATCTCAGGCTACTGAACAGGGCTGACAAACACCGACCTTGCCTGACCATGGTCATTAACTATGTTCACCACCATGATTTTAACAGTACTTCTGTTTTACGCTACTTTCTCTAACCCATTTTTCCTGGCTTCTCACTCAGACCTGGCTCAGGATTCCTCTTTGCCAGGATGAAACCTCAGTGTCAAGTTTTCCCAAATGTTTTGGGTTTGTTTTTTTTAAAATCTATGACCTGGCCTGGATGGCTAAAGGGAAGAGGCTCAGCAGTCTGTCAGGTCTGACAGTTCCCTCAGGCCAGAGAAGCAGACATGGCTCTTTCAAAATGTATTAAAGTGCCAAGGGGACTATTAAGAACAAAAAAAGAAAAAGGGAAAACAGTCCACTGGGTCCTACTTTCTGAGCATGCAGTGTGGGATAAAACAATTCGTGTCCTAAGTTTGGGAGACCAAACAGAAAAGCACCCTCTCTGTGGGAAAATAAAAACGTAGGTTTTCTTGCATTCATAATTACAGAGCATAGTCATCCAGTTAGTTCAGCTTTTCACAATACACATTTTATTTCAGCAAATTTTCTGTTTCTCAATTCAACTATTAAATTATGCAGTTGTGCTAAATTTCATGCTAAAGAGAGTATATGTGCTAATTTGACAGTGTCAGTGGTTAAGTTTGGTGGATGGAAAATATGCAGCAGTGAGAGAGGAGACTTGAGGAAAGGGAAAAAGACAAGCACCATACAATATTGTACGTTTAAATATCATTGGTTCAGAAATCTCACTATTGTTGGGATGGGCTAATAACAGCGAGCAGTGGAAATTCCATATTTCAGGAATGGATAAATAGGCTTTTCCTTAAGTGTCAGCCATTTGGACCCTGATAATAAGCATGTATAGGTTAATGGAAAGAATGCAGCTAAAACTGTCAAAGGTGGTTGGCTTTACAATTTATAATCTGGGTGTCACCTCCAAAACTATGATATTTCTTGGAGCACAAAATGGTCTTTCCTGCCACTCAGAAGAGCTTTGCCAGTGAAGAGTCTCAAGTGAATTATGATGTTCTCCCATCCAGCAGTGAGGATGAAATCGATAGCCCATTGTTCAATGTTAATAATAATCTTTATATAACAGCAATTTAAAAAAAAAATGACAAGAATATTTATGAAAAAAATCTGATTTATCGCACATTGAGAATATGCTTTGCCTGCAGCAGCCATCTGTCTATGCACTTCACAGCTCTGTTTTCTGTAGGAGACAGGCTGTCACATGAAACATTTCTTTCTGCTGTTTATTTTAGGGTTCTCGGTTTGAAGGAGATCAAGTATTTTCTGTATTTTTTTTCAGCACAAGAAGACATATTTGAAGGCTGACACATGAATCAAAGGCCCAGGGAAGGCGTTAAGCTTGTATAAAAGTTTAAGTGGAAGTGAAGATTGGGTCAGATGACTGTCAATGGCTGGAAAAGCTTTCAAGCAAAGTGCCTTAGCAAGGGTAATACCAGTGTTCAAATCTGAATGAACCCGTGTACTGAGCAGTTTGGAAAAACAAGTACAGTGTCTGCTCCAATGCCAATATGACCCTTTTAACTTTTGACAGTGCAACTATGGCAGTAGCGCCGCTTATAATTCTCTCCAAACAAGTTTTTTTTTGCATGTATGAACATTTGTGATAGTTTTCTATTAAGAATGTGTATTTTTAACTATCTAAATATGAATTCCTTTCCTTAGCTTCTTACTTCCATTTTGTTGTTAAGATTCTGGAATTTTGTGAGAAGGACAGTGTCTTCCCCGTTGTAGGCACACATCTGTATGCCTCATTGTTAACTATACCTACATAGACATGAAAGGCAGGCTCCTGGGGGAAAAAAAATGATAGTTTCAGAGGTTGATGAAGATCTGATCTGTACTGAATTTAGATGTTTCAGGGAAAAAATAGGACATGCACTTTCCACCTTGTTTTGCAACAATATGGTCAACATCAAAACTGCAGCAATAAAAGAAACCAGTAGCAGTGACCCTAACGTTTTTGCTGTACAACCACATTACGGAACATTCAGCTGGGCAAAATCAGTGCACGCCTCGCTAGATACAGAGGTAAGGTAGCAGAAAAGGAAATACTCTGGTTAACCAAACACAGGTATGTCCGCAGCAGAGGAGAGAAAGACAAACATTTTTCCTTGAGGGAGGAGTAAGTGCAAGCTTTCAATAGCAAAAGATGAGATGAGAGCTGTAGTAGGTCAAAAGTAAATGAATAAAGAGGAAGGGAATAATCCAGAAAGGAGGCAGCTGAAAGAATGAAAAGCGAAAATGCAAAATATACAGAGAGAGAGAAAGTAGAGGAAACCAAGCAGTGAGGGGGAGGGAATAACATTTCAATACTTATCTGGAGCAGTCCAAAGCCACTAATTTCTCTAATACTTTTCATCAGTTTCAACAGGAATTGATTCGGGATTATAACTTGAGTTTATATTTCTATTAGACATGCGACTGTGTGCAGCAAAAGGCAGAGAATTTGCAGGATCTGGTTGTTTCAAGATAAACGGGAATGCAGGGCTGACAAGTCCAGGGGAAAATAATCCTGCCCAAATAATAATAAAAAAGCTTAGAGCATATTCTAGGTTTACGTCTGTTTCGTGTGGGTTCAGTTGGAAAGACCGTGCAGATATGCTGAATACACACCTCTCTGCTGCTCTGGTGGTTGTCTTGTTTTGGAATAGAAGTCCATTTAGGACAAGTTGTATCTGGGAGGGAAGCGAGAAATAAAAGACATTTCTGGTACAATTTTGTCAGATATTTACAAAAGCAGCACATGTTCGTTGAGATGGAAATGAATTTTGTGTTATAAAGTGAAGAAGGGCTTGGAGACTAACTCCTCCTCAGGGCTTAGGTATACAAAATCCATAGTTCCTTCAGATTAAAAACAAGTTGGGTTTTTTTTTTCCCCCTCCACTAAAAGAGGCAAACAAAATCCAAGACCCCTGATTTCAGGCAAGAAAGTCTTAGATTTCACCTTCCTTCAAGGTCAAATAAAATAATCAACCAAAAAGGCCAAATTCCTCTTTCTGAGAAGTTTAAAGGAGACTTGCTATGTCAGTTCACCAAAGTCTACAACTGCAGAGAACCTAACTCAGGAGCAGATGTAGCATATAGCGACAGTGATGGAGTCAAACTTTTGATAACTGGCAGCAGGGCTGCTTCTCCCCACGTTCCCCTATCTGAAAAATGTATCCCACCTCTCTGCTCCTTCCTCTTGTCCTCCTTCTATCTGTGCAACAAGCCTGGGGAGAAGGTGTGTAGGAGGAACACAGGGGAAAGGGAGAAAGCAGACTTCACAGGGCACATAATTAATTGCTGAACTGGTGAATCAAAAAAGAGTGTGGGAAGAGCACAAGGAGGCTAGACTTCTTACAATAAAAACACCCAGTGGAAAATTGAAATCTGTAGTATATTAATAACGTGTAAGAATATAAAAATTTTCTACAAGTCACTTCAAAACACATTTTCTCAGGACAGCAATCTATTTTGGCCTCAGAAGAGCTACAGCGCACTGCCTGGGGACTTCTGGAAAATGCATTGACCAGGCTGAGCTCCTCACTGACTGCCGTTGCACTTGCTCTACATTACAGGAAGCAATTCAGCAGATACATCTGCAATCAGACAAATTTTGAAGTAGATAGAAGTCACGCCCTCCAAACACCACATATTTTATGGCTAGGTAATACGTGATAACTACTTTAAGCCAGCAAAAGTTTATGTGTTAATCATCTTAGTGCCCCAGCCAGGAAAGCCACAGGTATTGCCATGATGCTAAATGAAAAGGAAAAAAAATATACTTTTTCTTGCCAAAACATGAATATGTGCCAAATGGTTTTCAAAATTTTAAAAAGTCAAAATACACAGAAGTGTATTTTTATGTTTCCATTATTGCTGGATATTGGGAAGAAGTGCTGAAAACAATGTTACATTAAAACGACAAGCAGGAAAAGAAAAAGACAGATTTGTAGTTTGCCTAAACAAAATTCTCTGATCATTTCTATTACTCACAGCTCGTTCTTTTGGCAGGTGGTATCACTTACTGCTGTAGCCCTCATTCCATTAGAATTACCCCTGGGGCAATACTGCAGCCTAGGGACAGCCTGATAAATGGTGACTGCTACACACCGAACAGCTTTACTCTGTAAAACTAACAGAGGAGATCAGTCAGAGGGTCTGCAGCTGTTCAGCTGTACCAGACAAAACACAGAAAACAGGTCACATAAGGGGCTACAGCTATTCTGTAGCCTGAAGACCTCAGAGACATTCTCTTGGGATAATCCACTCTTCCTAGTGTTATAAAGTGAACTATTTTCACCCAATTTTCATGTAGGTCCATAACGAATCAGCGGAAGACTGGTTTTCACACAGCCTATAATCTGTGTTTGATGATCCATGTAATTTCCGGGTACTGTGGTTCTTAGTGGTTTCTGAGTTCTTGAGATTTTCTGCTTATTAGAAATTAGCTAGAAAAAAAGAATAATGCAAAATATTTCAGACTGCTTGCCAGTTTCCTAATGCTTTTCCTTATAACACATTACAATTTTTGATAAGTAGACTCTCATTGGCATTTTCACAGGCGTTACTGACTTTATAACGTGCCATGTTCACGTTTTTGCCCTCTGTAATTGTATTTCACCCTTGGAGCCCTAAAGCAGTACTCTTTCACCTGGACGTTTTAAAGTGAATATTTATTTTCTTTGAAAAAAAGCAATACAAAAATAATTAAAAAAAGAGAACAAGAAAAAGGAGAAGAAAAAAAGAAAAACAGAAAAAGAAAAAGAAAAAGAAGAAGAAGAAGAAGAAGAAGAAGAAGAAGAAAAAGAAGAAGAAGAAGAAGAAGAAGAAGAAGAAGAAGAAGAAGAAGAAGAAGAAAAAGAAAAAGAAAAGAAAAAGAAAAAGAAAAAGAAAAAGAAAAAGAAAAAGAAAAAGAAAAAGAAGAAAAAGGGAAAGGAAAAGGAGAAGGGAAAGGAAAAAAGAAAAAGAAAAAACACACCACCTATCCCTGAATAATCTTCAATATCTTAACGCAGAACCTGGTAATAAAAGGAATACTTCATTTGTTCAGAAAAGCCACAGTTCAGCCACTCAGCACATGCTGGTGGTCATGCAGAATAGCTTGCAGAGTCAGCGTCTGAATCAGCAGTATAACTGGTAAGAAAAGAAGACAGAGACTAATGTTATGAGGACCTGCTTCATGAGATGCGGACGACAAAATGCCATTCTATACTCTGGGTGTTAAGGACAGGAATTTCTACCAGTACTTTTACCCTACTCTTTTTCAAGTACTAAACTTTAGGTACAATAAACCTCACAGTTTGCACCGGCCATGTTAATGATGTACTTCATTTCACAATGGTCTTCTACCCAGTCTCCAAGAAAAATATTTGTGAACAGCAAATACTTTCTTTTTAAAACGTAAGCAAAAAATTACAGTGAAATTCACCTGTGTGTGGGACAGCCATCTAAGCCTCAATTTGGTCTTAAAACAAGACCTAAATTGTGGAGAGTTTCACTGGTCTTATTAATATCCTCTGTGCATGCAACAGATTTCGGAAAACATTAAACTGCATTATTGAGTAAAAATAGTATTAGAAATAAATCTAATATAATAGGGAGAAATTACAGATATTAAAAAAAGATGCAAAATACCAGTCCAGACAGTTTTGCATTCAAAGGCATACTTCCGTTATTTTCTCAAGCATTCAGTGAAGTGAGCAATAGTTTTTGTTTTATTTATTATCAATTTACCTTATTCAGTTCCTTGTTCCCTTGAGAAACTACTTGTAGGCTTCGTTACTTGATTTCTTCTGCTTCTCTGCCTTTGGTACCATGGCAACCAAGGTAAAATTAGGAGCAGAGAGGAAATCCCAAGCAGCCCTGAGCTAGAATCTTAGGAAATTCACCTTTTTATTTCACAGAATCAAAGAATCACAGAATCGTTGAGGTAGGAAGGGATCTCCGGAGGTCATCTGGTCCAACCCTCCTGTTCAAGCAGGACCACCCACAGCATTTTTCCCAGGACCGTGTCCAGGTGGCTTTTGAATATCTCCAAGGATGGAGACTCCTCCACGTCCCTGGGCAACCTGCGTCAATGCTCAGTCAGCCTCACAGTGAAAAAGTGTTTCCTGATGTTCAGACAGAACCTCCTGTGTTTCAGTTTGTGCCCATTGCCTCTGGTCCTGTCACTGGGTGCCACTGAAAAGTGCCTGGCTCCGTCTTGTTTGCTCCTTCCCTTCAGATATTGATATACATAGATGAGAACTCCCTCAGTCCCAGTTCTCTCAGCCTTTCCTCACAGGAGAGTTGCTCCTGTCCCTTCTTCATCTTTGTGGCTCTCTTTTGGACTCTATCCAGCATGTTCATGTCTCTCTTGTACTGGGGAGTCCAGAACAGGACACGGTACTCCAGGTGTGGCCTCACCAGTGCTGAGTAGCAGAGAAGGATCACCTTCCTTCACGGGCTGCCAATGCGTTGCTTAATGCAGCCCAGGATACCATTAGCCCCCTTTACCTCAAGGGCACACTGCCAGCTCATGTTCAACTTGGTGTCCACCAGCTTTCCAGCTGTTTGGTCCCCGGCTTGTACAGTTGCACGGGCTTGTTCCTCCCCAGGTGCAGGACTTCGCACTTCGCCTTTTTGAACTGCATGAAGTTCCTGTCAGCCCATTTCTCCTGCTCGTCATGGTCCCTCTGGATGGCAGCACGATGCTCTGGTGTATCAGCCACCCTTCCCAGTTTTGTGTCATCAGCAACCTTGCTTAGGGTACACTCTGTCCCATCATTAATGAAGATGTTGAACAGGATTGGACCCAGTGTTGACTCCTGGGGTACACCACTACGTACTGGCCTCCAACTGGATTTTGTGCCCTCGGGGCCCAGCCATTCAGCCTGTTTTCAATTCACCTCACTGTCTGCTCATCCAGCCCCTACATCAACAGCTTCTCTATGAAGATGTTATGGGAGATAGTGTCAAAAGCCTTACTAAATTCAAGGTAGACAATATCCACTGCTCTCCCGTCATTTACCAGGCCAGTCATTTCATCATAGAAGTTTATCTTCCTTTTTTAAGAAGGAGGATGTTAAAGTGAATGTGTGGTTTGATGAGATAACTAGTTATGCATCAGGGTTTATGTGGAGTGAAAATTGTCAATATACCTGTATGTAACAGCCAGTCCTTAAAACACCACAGTGCCTGGAGAGCTACCAAAACTAGCTGAGTATGAGGAGCTACGTTGTTGAAGGCACTTGGCCAGCACTCTTTTGAAAACCAAAACCAAAACTAAAGAAACAAAGTTGGGAGAAATAGAATTGTCACAGTTTAAACAGGTTAGGATGGAAAATAACATTTAATTAAAAAAAATCTGTAAGTAGTTTAGTTTGAACATCTCTCTGGCATATGAAGCCACCGTAAAAAGCTTTGCTGTCGCCATGACTGTCACTGCCATATGAAGAGATAAGATGAAAACTTTTAAGCATGCAGTTGCAGGGAACAGTTTGAAATTTCTGTCCTTTTCATTTACCAGTCCATGAGCTAATTAGTTGGAATAAGTAAGAAAACTTCCCTCATGGCATATTAATTCACAATGCATATTCATGGGGGTTCCTACTCATCCTCTCAAGCATCCTGGACTGCCTACTGAGAGGCAGCATGGTTTGCCCTCCAGTACTGCCCTGCAGAAAAGTGGGTATAACACCACTTACTGTGTTTTGAAGTCTAATTGGCTGTTTGCAAAAAGAACTGAGGTCGGCACATGAAAAGTGCTTCAGAAATGCAAAATATTATTATTACTATTAATAATAATAATAATAAAGAACATGCACCAAATAATTATCATAGCAAAACAACACTGATCATTTTATAAGCTTCCCAAACTGTATGAAATGGATGTTAAAGGGAATTTAGGAAAATACCCTTTTTTTTTTTCCTTCAGCAAAACCACTTAAATAACATTGTTCTTGGATTTTAATAGATTCTGTTAATAATACAACTGGCATTAAATGTTATGCCTAAGCTAGGTGACTTTTCTAAATAGAGAAAATAATATGGCTAATGTTGTAAAAACAAGTCCATATTAGGTTAACAAATACTGAATGTTAATCAGGAGATTTTCCAGATTTTCAAGCACTGAATTGGCTGGTCTCTTTGAAAACATGACCTATTTTTAAACACTGATCTTCAAAATGCTCTACTTACAGTCTTATGTTCAAAGTATTAGGCTGCAAGGTTTGGAACAATCTAAATAATTGATGATCTCCTAATCAAAAGGGACATACATCAAAGAGAAAAAGCTACAGTTCTGTTCATTGAAAGACTTAGGCAAACATGGAAAAAAGAAAAAGAAGAGTAGTGACCAAAAATGTGGGGGGAAAAAGAATTAAATGACTACCGAACGTTTTTTTACAGACCACTCCTATCATAAATCCCACAAATTGTTTATGATGAATAATTCAGTTGACAATATCAAGAAAAAACTGAATCCCAAAGCAAACTAAATTTTCACTTGATTTCCATAAGTCATAATTTTTATCCCTTTGTCCACAAACCAGTAGTAGACCATAATACAAGTATTCAAAGAGACAAGATTGCAATCCTTCAAATTATTCCACCCACAGTGAGTATGTCTTTGTGGCAGGTAACTTGCTAGTCTGAAAATTTGTGGCTTCCCTACATAATAAACATCATTGGCTTAATTTAAATAAGTTAAAAATATTTCACTTAAACTGGTGAAAACAATTGAAGAATTAGAAACAGGTTTTATATTAATAACTGTACACCGTAAAGAGTCTGATGCGAATTAAATGGCTATAAGCCACGGCAAAATCAATTTAGAGATGTCACAAAATATGACCACTTTAGAACACCCTTACTCAAACCCTCTAAACGTCATATGTAAATCACATCTAGGGACACAGAGACATTTTACATCTTTCACTACCAATGGAAGTAAGTTTCCATGGATTCTAATTCTATACAAAAGGAAAATACTATCCTTTTCACATAGGTGCAGGGTATTCCTAACACAAAAGAAGAATATTGACATCACTTCACCGTGCAATTTTCTGACTAGATCTTTTAAGGTAAAAATCTTCTTTTTAATTAATGTTTACTAACTGCACTAAAATAGCCCTCACTTCCAAAACACACTCCAACCCCCTCAATTTTAATGGCTAGACATCATTAACATTTTAAAAAGAATCTATTCAGTTACTACTTTGCACTCTATGTCTAAGACAGTGAAACAATTATCATGGTATCATCTTTATAGATGTGTCTTAGGTATGTCCAGGCACAGTCATTTTCACTGATAGCCACATATTTTGCCTTGTTTTCTTTGCTGGTTTCTGGGATTCTGATCCAAAAGAAGATTAGTCTTCTGCTCCTCTTATCTTTTTTCCTTAGGTCACCCTCACATTCATTCCTGTTTCTCATGGGTTTGGTCAAGTACGATCAATAGAAAAGGGCTTCTTGTTTTTCCATATCACTAGTGTATATAGGTAGTCTTATCTTTCAGAAACATTTAAAAGATTCTGAATCATCCTAACATTAAATAATTTTTAAAAGATGAATATGTAGTTTTTAATCTGTTTTATGGGTTAAGTCTACCATTATAAAAGCAACCATCTTTTTTGTCCTCTCTAGAGCTTTTATGCAGAGCTTCAATAAAGCTGTATTCTCAGTGAGCTGAATATGGTGCAAACATCTGATGGAGAGCCTATGACATGGGATGTAGGACTGCGACCAAACAAGTTTGCTTTGTATGAACAGCTACCAGACACCTGGGGAGGTACAACAAAACCAGAGAAAAGGAAGTCTTGACAGCACAATTCCTACATGCTAAGGCAACCACACCCATAATTATTAATACAACTTGGAAAACAAACTTATTTTGAGGAAAAAAATGGTGACATTAAATTTTTTCCTTTACATGATACACATACATAATGCTTTCTACTATTTGGATACAAAGGCAAAATTTCCTGCAACTCTCCTGCACCCACCACAAATATAAAAAACAAATGTAAATTTTCTTCTAACTAGAATGTTTTACAGGGTGAAAAAAAAAAAGTTCAGCACCTACACTTGGCACTTTCCCAGGTACACATATACTTGTTTTCCCTTTTGTACCTCTAAATCACTGTCAGGATTTGAGTAACACCACCAGTAAGTGGCCACTTCATCTCGCTGTCTCCCCTTTCAAAACTGGAAAATAAAGGAAGATAGTACAAAAATGACTAATGAGTTACTAAGCTATTTTAGAATATGGGCTGAATATCAGATGCTAAAATCAAATTTTATTCCCAGACTTAAAAAAGGAAAGGTCTTGGGAACAGTTACAGATTGGACAGCATAATAGCTTGGTATCTCCCATGTCTGAATTGCACCCAAAGACTAAACTAAAAGCTCTCCATGTATAAGAACAAGAGTCTAAAGATCTACAAAACTGCCTTTTATCACATTCTTGAACCTTTCTAATAATTTATTGAAGTGAAAGTCAGAGCCAGACTTGATTTAAAAATAGCGCACACCTTTGATTTCTCCAAATGAATGAGAATTGGGTGTCTTAAATGACATACTAGGGTCCTGTTGCCATCTGAAACTGAATACAGAGGGACCTACTTAAATTGTAAAATTTCCTTGCACTTCAGGATGTCAGAATGACACTGTCGTTAGCAATGAAGGCTGTTGGAAGTGTAGAAATGCAAGATGTAAGGGGAGGATGTTCACTTACAACGCAGTCTCTTGGCTTGCAGCTCAGTCCATTTCCCCTTAGATCTCAAGGTAGGCAATATGTCTCTTTTCTTCTCTACCTGCTCCAAAACATGGAAGTTAATTGCTTTGTAATGAAAGCAATTAGCTTAAAAATGATGCCATTTTCTATAAACTTGACAGTCCTGAGAAGTTGCAGCCATATTTGGTGGTCAACAATAGGTTCATTTGCCAATGTAGTTACTAGTTTGCTTCAAACACAAGACTGCTAAAAAGACACTGAAAACGTTTTCCTTTAGCCCCTTCTCATGATTCATGTATGAAGTTCCGGACACAGATTACAGTACACTGCTCCAAGTTAAAAGGTGACAGCTCTTTGCTGAAGGACTGGTTGCCACTAACTATTAAACATTTCTGTCATGCAGTCAGAAGCGCCTTAATTCTAAGTTTTGATGAACATGCCTCTCTTTCACCAAAGTTTAAACAAAACTCGGGCAACAGCTTGTTGCAAGCATTGACACAACTCTGTCACATTTGAAGCTGTATGGGTTTTTTTTTGTAATTTGCCTTGTCTAGATTTTCCTGTTAGTTTCTACAATACACTGTGACAATTTGATAGATTCAAAGCCCCAACAGTAACTCATAGAGCCTTCTTGTGTAAAATGAAAATAACTATTTCAAATAGGTTAAATATGTTTACCCCCACATGCACTTATACACAAGAGGTTTTGAGGTTCCCAGGTGTGAATTACTCCGTGCTGGGCTACTGAAAAGTAGCTGTGATCTAAAAGATCTTTATTTAGCCACACTTTTATTTGTCTGCATTTTACTTTCCTAGTCAGCAGCATGCCACCTGCTCTTTCATTTCCTCAAAGTAGGTCAGCAGCCAGCCATCAATCTTTCATCTTCATTACAGATAAATCCTAAAGCCTGAGGCAAATGAACCATTTTAAAGAAGATGCAGTGATAGCTGTGGTATTCTCTCTCTTGTGTTAGCCATTTGTGGCTGAAAAAAATATCACAAAATCCAGAGGAAGCTAGCCAGCCTTTAACTGGAAAATAGGAGGAATGCAAGCAGTTCTCACAAGGTCTTTGCAAAAACCTGGTGCCCAGTTCATAAACACAGAAACATGAGTCCAGTCTCTGTATCATATAATGTCCTTCATATACTTATTAAACTCTGAATTTCAAATGTTAAATCATTACCCCCCTAAAAGAGGACAATTCTAGATCTTCAACTAATCTAGTGCCTTAGAAACATCTTCTTGCTTCCAGCTTCTGTTTACTCATGATCAACTTTTAACTATTTTTCTCATATGTCAGCATTGACATAGAGTTTAAATAGTTTATTTCCCCTCCTGGACTTCGATATTCCATGAAATTTAGAGACAGTAATCATATATCCTCCTAGCATTAATTCTGCAAAATTAAGCGAGCTGCACTTTTTTAGACCTTTTTAATAACAGAGGTTTTCCATTTTTTTGATTAACCCAATGTTTCTTGCATGTACCTGGTCCTTTATCGGTTCATTTTTTGGTCAGAGGTGACCAGATTTAAACAAAATACCATTATTCAGAATTTATTAACAAAGTTTGTGGAAATCAGATTTTCTGTGTAATAATTTGTTTTCAGAAATACAGGTATCTGACAGTTTCACCAGATACAGGCAATAGGTCACTGGGTTTTTCTTGAACGGCAAGAGACTAGATAGGGTGAGGTAGACAAGAAAGAGTTTTAAAACAACAAAACAGTATGGAAGGAAGCCCACATGAAGCATAACAATGCATGCAAACGCCAGGAGGACAGGGGTGAAGCAAACAGTGGGGTACGTGTTTACACTTTTTCTGGAAAGTCAGTGGGATGGTGATGGAACATCTCTTTGAAGTGCCTGTACACCAATCCATGCATGCAGCACGGAGAATGAACAGGTGGAATTACAGGTATGTGCACAGTTGTAGGGTTGCATCCTCACTGGGGTCACAGAGATGTGGTGGGGAGGCTGCCATGACTGGAGTGCTGCAACAGATAAATAGGAAGGAACAGGCTGGGAAGGGAAAAAGAGAAAGTTGCCTGTTACAAAAGATAGCAGTGGGAATACATTGGGCTCTGCCTTGGGATGGATAATAAGACAGTCCAGAGCTTATGGGTTAATACCAGAGGGCATAACAAAGTGGTGTATGTTGTGGTCGCTGTTCACTACTGACCACCTGATCAGGAAGAAGTTGATGAGGTTGTATTCAGACAATGGGAAAAAGCTTCATGTCTGCAGATCCTAGTTCTCCTGGGGGACTTAACAGCCCTGATATATGCTGGAAAGACAACACAGGAAACCACAGATCCTTGGGATATGTGGATTGCATTGATGTGAACTTCCTGACACACGTGACGGATGATCTGATGAGAGGAGGCACTCCTCTGGACAGAATACCTAGAAAAAAAGGCAGAAGTGGTGGAAGAGGAGAAGGATGGTGGCAACCTTGGTTGCGGTGACCATGAGATGGTGGAGTTTATGATCCTGAAAGGAGGAAATAGGGCAAATAACATGATAACAACCCTGGATTACAGAACAGCAGCCTTTGGCCTGTTGAACGATTTGCTTGGAAGGATCCCACAGGAGATGGTCATGAAGAAAAGAGCAGCCCAGGAGAGCTAGTTCATTTTCAAGGATCACCTCCTCCAAGCCTAAGAATAGACTATCCCTACATGGAAGAAATCAAGAAACAGCGGCAAGAGGTTTGCATGGATGAACAAGGAACTCCCAACTCAACTCAGACCTAAAAAGAAATTGTACAAGAGGTGAAAATTGGAACAGGTGAAACCAGAGGAATATAGAAACACTGAATGTGTAAGAATGGGGTTAGGGAAGCCAAAGCCTATCTGAGCCTAAATTTTGGAAGACACAGGAAGGGCAGCATGAAGGACTTTTACAGGTCCATCAACAGTAAAAGGGAGATTAGGGAAAATGAGGGCCTGACATTGAATGGGGCAGAGGACCTGGTGACGAAGGACATGGAAAAGGATGAGGTACCCAATGTCATCTTCACCTGAGCCTTTACCGATAAAATTTACCCTGAGGAATCACAGCCCCTGAAAACAGTGGGAAGGTCTGGAGGAATGAAGTTTTATGCTCAGTTAGGAGGATCACCTTAGGGAACATTAAACCAAGTGGACATCAACAAATCCGTGGGACCCAATTGAATCATCCATGAGGAGTAAGGGAGCTGGTTGATGTCATTGTAAGACCCCTCTTGATTATCTTTAGAAGATCATGGTGACTGAGGGAGGTTCCAGGGGACTGGAAAACCCAAAGATCACTGTTACCGTTGACATGGGCAAGCAGAAGGACCTAGGGAACTACAGGCCACTCAACCTCACCTTAATCCGTGTGATAGTGATGGAGCAATTTCTCCTGGGAACCACTTCCAAACACATTAAGGATGAGAATGCAATTGGAAGTAGTCAGCAAGGATTTATAAAGGGGAAATCCTGCCTGAATTACCTGATAGCCTTCTATGACAAAATGCTGGATCTCCTAGCGATCAACACCGTGGCCAGTACTGTTTAGCATGTTAACGATGTGAATGATAAGATAGAGTCCTTGTGGAGACCGAGTGGCACATGAGCCAACAATGTGCCCTTGTGTTAGGAAGAGTGTTAGCAGCAGGTTGAATGAGGTGATTCTTCTCCTCAGCCTTGGTGAGATCACATTTGGAGTACTGTGTCCAAGCCTGGTATCTCCAGTGCAAGAGTGACATGGACATACTGGTTTGAGTCCAGGAAGGGACCACTAAAATGCTGAAGGTATTGGAGCATCTGACATTAGGAGAGGCTGAGAGCTGGGGTTTTGCCTTAAGACAAGAAGGCTCAGGAGGATCTTATCCAGGTGCATAAAAACAGAATGGGGGGGAGTAAAGAAGATGAAGCCAGACTTTTGTTAGTGGTATTCGATGAAAGAACAAAAGGCCCAAACTGAAATGCAGGAAATGCCATTTAAACATCAGAGAAAAGCTTTTTTTTATGATGAGGGTGATTGAACACTGGAACATGTTGCCAAGAGAGGTTGTAGACAGTCCATCTTTGAAAATATTCAAAACATGACCAGACATGATCTTGAACAACCCACTCTAGGTGTCACCGCTTTCAGCAGTGTCGTTGGATTAGAAAATATCCAGAGGTCCCCCTCTAGTCTCCATGATTCTATAATCTTATATTTCAGTTCTTAGTTTCAGTTTCCTTTCCAGGAGCCACAGTTTTTCATGAATTAAATAAAAATGAGTAAACACTGGGGACCTCTTCCTCTTTAGGACATGTTAGATGAATGTGTTTTCCCATTGTAGCACAACTATCAAGTGCTATAAAAATATGATATTGTGACATACTTGAAAAAGAATGAAGGACACCCAGTGTTGAGTATCACTTTCTAAATATTCTTCCACTAGCGTTCAGAAGTACTATCTGCAGTTCATCAGAACACCTCTCTTTATTCTTTGAAAACATTATAAAGAACAGAAATAAAACTAAATGCAAAGAAGACTAAAAAATTACAGAGGTATTCCCTCTCTGCATAGCTGAAGCATATAACAACAGATGTACTTGCTCACAAAGGTCTATCTAGTCCAATACAAGTCTTACCATACCATCCTTTCCCTGGGGAAGAATCTGAAGAAGGCCAAGCATACAGGAACAACTATCCAGAATATTCTAACTATCTGCCATTCAAAGATTTCTTGAGCATGAGGTCACGTCTTTGTATTTAACACCTCTTGATATATTCTTCTTCCAGGTTTTAGGATGGACAACACTCTACAGAAAAGTTCTCCATCTGCACCATGTATTGTGTTTTTTGAACCTGCCAGTTCCACTTCATGCTCCTTAGCTCTTGTATTGGAATAGACTATGTGTGATCACTTCTACTCATATTTTCTAAGCCACTGAATATTTTGTACTTCCCTGTTCTCATCCATCTCTCTTCCAGACAGAAGTGATCGCAGTCTGTTCCTTGGATGGAGGCTATTCCACACTTCTCAATCCTCTACATAGCTCTGTTTATATGTTTTCCATATCCTGAAGATAGGGTAGTATGCTGGAACTGTACACAGTATAGGTATAACCCCACTCTGGATTTATATACTGGTGTAATATTGCTTTATGTTTTGATCCTTACTTCTTTTTCTTATAAATCCTTACACTTGGTTTGCCTTTTGACTCCTACTGAGCAGCAACATGATATTTTCTTATAACTATGTACTATTGTACTATTGTATCAAGATGTCACCATCACCTGGCATTTATTTACATTCAGTTCCACCTATCATTTAATTGCCAATGAAAACAGAAATCTTGCTTGGGATTTCAATTTATGAAATCAGCGTTATAGTGACTGCGGAAATGACTTGTCAAAGTTCATAGTTTTAACAGTTTAAATAATTACTTTGATCATTTCTGATATCACTCTCATTTGACATTAATTAAAATTTTATGAATTTATTAAAAAAAACCCCAAACCCTGGCAAAATAGGAAAAATACCCAAATTATCACACTCCTTCCCCCACAGTAATCTTTTCCATCTTGCTCCAGCCTAATTCCTTTGTAGTGCCATTTCTTGTAATGTTGTTTGATGATCTGCCATCACACATACTTTTCCATCCTGAATGGGTCTCCACAGTGTTTTAACTTCTTTCTTCTATATTAGTATATGCAAATGAAGAATATGAAAAAACTTTGCTTTAAAAACTTGCTCACAGCATTATTGTAAGATTAGACCCCAATAAAAGCATTAAAGATATGTGCCTTCAACCTATATAACAAAGCTGAAGAACACCTCTACGTTGGCAGCAAGAAATTTTCATCTTGCTTTCATCTGCTGCACAAAGTTACATACTAGCTCAATGGTATTATTGCAAACAGAAAATTCCATAGTAAATTACTTTCTATCATTAGCTCTATAAATTTATGATGTAGGTGTTCTGTTCCACTTTTATTTGCAGCAGTCCCACAAAATGAGAGGGGATTAATCAAAGCTGTTAGATCAAAATTCCTTTTCTGCACAGAAGTAACCAGCACACAGAAATACATAACAGGCAGGAGACCCAGCTTTTCACCTACCACAGTCAGAACCATAGGTTGTTTCAGTTATGTTTGGGTCCTATGCCGTTCCACAAGAGATTCTTGAAATTCACAGGAGCTAGGAGCTCACACATTTAAGACTGACAGAAAGCAAGAGAGCCTCCCTGCTCTATGTCTCTTGGAAAAACATATGTACATCAAGTTTTAGAAAAAGTAAAAAGGAAAAAAAAAAAAAAGACTTCTTTAATTAGACATGTGGCCTCTGACCAGACACCAGAACTGAAACATCAATGGTCAAATATTAAATATATATGTATATATGTACATATTAACACACACATTCAGACATACATATGTACATCTGTATGCAACATATTGAAATTAAATATTTAGAGAAGCATTTTTTCACAAATATGTGCCTTTTGGAATATCTAGTTCTGTAGCACACATCAGAAAAGATTTTTCTACACTACTAAGAATTACACAATATTTTATTTGTAAATGACAAAAGCAGGCATAATGTTTTTAAAATGTAAGCAGGGTATTTCCATAAAATGAGGATTCTAGCTTCATAAACCCTAACCTGATATAGTAATACTAATAAAGGAACTACCAACTGCTTAGAAAGATTCTCTGATCTTTAAAATTCTTACTTGGGTCACAGATGTTGCATGAGGAAGTAATAAAAATATCTCAGAATGAATGGAAACTGCTGAATAAAACAGCAATACTAAAGAAATCAGTACACCAAGGCACTTAAAGCCAAAATGTTATCTGAGATAACCAGGAGTCCCTTATAATATAAACATAATAAGGAAGCTGATACAAAACAGATGTATATTAGAGAAGAAATGATATGAGAAAAATTAGGATGGCTAATACAGGTTTTCAAAAGGAAGCAGCTAAAAGACAACACTGAGTGTCTTTAAATGTACTTGAAAATCAAGAAATGGGATCCATGACGTTGCTGGAGTTAAAGCTAGAAATAAAGATGACAAAATAATGAAGTATCAGCATTTTCTGGTGAAGAGACTGTTGACAAAATTTCTACACCAGATCTTTCTTTTCAGGTAATAGAAATTAATTACTCCACTAAGATTCAGAAGATTTTAAATAAAATGATACATTAAGTATTCATCATATAATGTATGCCCAGATATAATACTGCTGTTTAATTGTCAAAAATAAGCTGACAAAAAATGTAGTTTGACAAAACCTGACAAAAACATAGTCCTTTCATGTAAATTGCTTTTAAGCCAGAGGGCTGAAGGGCAGTAAGTGCTGTTCCCACATTTTAAAGGCTGTAAGGGACATGGTATGAGAACGATGTCTTGGAATACATAGAAGCACTTATGCAAGCTGTGTGATGACTGCCCTCACACAGCGATGGACTTAGACATGGACTTCATAAGCAGTGGTGTAGGACAGGTAGGCAGCTACTACAGGTCACAGAACAACTCCTGTGAGGTGTAGTACTCTTGCAGCCTATTTAGCCTATACAAAGAGGAGACAGTGTGTGATGCATAGCGTACCACGCCCAAAAAAGGACAAGAAGGGCTGCCAGGCAGCTACAGCTGTAGGGAGTGGGTCTCTCTCTTTATGATGCACTGTTTCCACATCTGTTGGGCACACAGTCAGTGCCAGCAGCAAGCCCAGCTCTCCTCTGTCACCTCCAAATCTCTGACTCTTCTCAGTTACCTTTGGCTACCATCACCTTCCCAAATTCTGCAAGACCTTCATGTTAGGTCCCATCCCACCCTCATCTACTAGGAACTTGCTCCACCACTTCCACGTAAGTAAGTTAGTAAACATTTATATTTGATTCTTACCACAAACCATTAAATCAAGTTTTGCTGCGAACCCTTGAGTTGACTGTCCACAACCATGTCAATGCCAGCCTGGTGGTACCTAAACCATGGCCAACTGCAGTCAAGTCATTGCCAGTCTTTAATAGCTGCTCACATGTGGGTACTGATCTAAAATTGTTCTGACCTAAGCCACAAGTCTGATGTCCTTTCACACAGTCAGTTTTATCAATGACCTGCAGATTACGGTAGTGAAAGTGAGCACGAGGCAAGATTGGGCAAGCATGAGAGTTCATGGGCACGGGCAGGAGAAAGCATCACAGGAGGGTGGAGAAGCATGGAAGGCAGGAATACACTTCCCAGAGTACAGATGCAGCTGTTGGAGGTATAGGAACACAGACAGTTTGGAAAGTAGACTTTAGAGTGATTCAGGCCATTATAAAGCAAAAAAAACCCCACCCAGTTTTATAGCTTTTAAGAATATATATGTCACTGAAGCATTGCTAATGCATATTAGTCCCATTAACAATGTGGTTAACAGCTATTATGTGTTTCTTCTCTTTTCTCCAGGGAGAGAAGAATATACAGCAGGATGTTTTAAAATAAAAATACATATGCATAAACACATTCCGCCGGATATCAGTGCTGGAGAGATGTAATTCAGAAACAATCCTTGCTTTTGTAGGAGTGAGGTGATTTGTGATACTCTGCAATTTATAGAAAAGTTCATTCTAGGGTTTGGCAGATCCCAGAAAAGCTTTTTCTCACTTACATGAGAAATATATATTTGCATTTTCAGAGTATGCTTAACAGAGAAGAAACAACTTTACCCTCTAAAGCAAAGCAATCTCTATATACATAAAATATAGGCATCCAAAAGTCTTGATTTACTACTGTATGGGAAACCCAAGCAGAGAATGGCCTAAGGCACTTGCAGTAAATATTCTGTGTTGGTACTAGCAGTTTTTTTTAATAGCTTTCAAAAGATCTGTATTTTCTTGTCCAAATGGATTGTATTGGTGTTTTGCAGATGATACGGTATAAACAACTAAGACTGCATTGCTTTGCCAGGGTGTGACAGAGTCTTCAAGGTTCAGGTACAAACGTGGTATAGTATTACTTACGGACACTGCTCTGTAAGAGAGCCTAGCAGCAGTGAGGAATCCAGGAGAACTAAATACAGAAGTGAAATGACCTGTAGTGCCTAGATATAAAGAGGATGGCTTTGTGCGTGGGAAGCCCTTCGTCAGGCCCTCTCCCCACCAGCATAAAGTCTGTTTTACATGGGTTATGTTTCCAGCACTCTGCCATCTGCTTTTTGCCTGTGTGTGTGCCCATGCTGTCGAGTGTCTCCCTGTGTATGCTAGAAACAGAAGTGCTCCACATGATACTTCGCCTCTAAGTAAAAGTACAACAGCACCTATTAAGTTTGAGCAGCACTGAAGTGGTTTTAGTGCAAAGCCAGGGTGCGCCTTTTCGATTTTTGAGAGAGCATTATGTCATGGTCACGCACTGCATAAAAATCTTGTGGCAGGTGACCTGATGGCTCGCTTCTCCCCATTGACAGCAGGACTAATCCATCACTGCCATTAATGCCTTTCAGTACAATGTCTTGGCCAGAACTTAGGACATTCCAGGTGAATGATATTGACTATAATAATTTTTAACATAAGCTGAGCCTTGCCTTCTCCATGAGATTCCTCATGACTAAAGATGTGCTTTTGAAGGAGTACCAGGATACCCAGGATGTGTCTTTTCAGTATCAGCCTATTAAATATTTGAAGGAAGAAGGGAACATTCTCCCGCATTAATTACGTTAGACAATTTGTTATCCTAAATAGCTATTTTAACACAGAATTTTCTATCTTCAGAGAAGTCTGGTAGACAGATTTTATTGGTCTGTATTGCAGCCTCAGCATATTCTTAGAGTAATTCATTGTGCTTCATTTTGTTGGGATTAGCATCTGTTTCCTGACATAAGCATTAAAGTCTGTCGTTCTCTATACAATGGTGTTTGCTTCCAGAAAACAACAGAGAGATGTTACAGGGCTAGAATGGGCTGAACATCAAATGCCCAGGATAGAATGCAACGAGGAAGATTAATCAGTTCCTGGAGTCTGCTTTCTGGAAATTTTTCTTAATCAGGTTTTGGCGTTTGATGGAGGGAGAGTTTTCTTATCTTTCTTGCTTCTGATATTAAGAACAACACAAATCAGTGACAAAAGAGTGAAAAATGTTACTGTCTGGATTATAATACCTCTGAATCTTGACACTTAATATGCATTTCAAGTAAAAATGTGTCCAGAGATCCCTCAGAGATTTATCTTTGAAAGAACAAGGAAAGCACGTGAGGAGATGAGCTTCTAAGCCCTTGCAAGTGTGGCATTGCTGAACAAATGCTGAAATATCCTAAAGCCAGGTATATTGCTATTTGGTAGTCAGTTCCTGACTGCCAAAAAGCACCCGTGTTGTCCTATAACAACTCTGGCTGTTTGCAGCCTTATAAGGGAGCATAACATCAATGGTAACTTTGGCTCTGGCTTCAGCCTTCAGAGGAATAAATCTGAATGAATGCATCCTATGTATTTGAAGTTTAAATTGAAGAAGTGCCACTGGGTCATATCACTGAGCCTCCCCAGTGAATGAAAGAAACTGTCACAGTGCCTTCTGCATGAACCAGCCAGGTATCACTGATAGATGATATGTCTGTTGCTTTTAATGGTGATTAGGTGGTGAACCATTTACTGGTAGTCTCATACTATACACAGCAATCTTGGTAGCGTTGTTACCAAAAGCAGTAAATGGCTGCTTTTAATCCACACATGTGTAATGACTTTACTGGTGTTAGATATCTTCCATCTGATTTTATTTCCTCCGATAGTCTGTTTCTCTTAGGACTGGGGACTATACCTTGAAATCACAAAGGGAGAACAATAGTCTGGATTGCCAAATGCACTGGAAAGGATGGGTCCTGTTGGGTACCTCTGGTAGCCGAGTCCTCAGAACTGGAGGAGCTACAGCAAAGTGTTTGCAAAGCAGCAGTGACGTGCCAGAACTGTGTCTACATAACAGCAGCACAGGTAACAATAATTATACATTAAAAAAAAACAGTAGCGTGCTTCCATATACCAGAGTAATACTTCCACTCTAAGAACCAAAATTCCATACTAAAATCTGCGTTGTTCAGCAGCACAAGCAGGAAAATACACAGACTGGGTTACAAATACTGAGTTTAATTGAGTCTAAAGATTTGTGAGGACAGTAACTAACACGAGTGGGCCATATGATGACAAATGGAGTTTGATTTCAGTAACTGTAAAGCCATTTTCACCTAAAACCAGAGGAACTGCTCATGCATTTTCTCGAGGTCTTAATTAGTGTATGGAAGCGATCTGGGAATCACTTTGACAGCAAAGTCCAAAATTTTTTTACTGGTGTACAATAGTGAAAGAGAATACACTAAACATAAGGAACAGAATGAATAACAGATAAAACCATTACACAGATCTTCTAAAATATGCGATATTAGTCATCCTAACTAAAACGGATGCTTTAAAATTTCTATGTCATGGGAAAAAGAGCTTAATAAGATTGGGACCATTTATCATAGAGGGAAGAGGAAAATAAGGTTGTATAGTAAACACACAGATGTATAGTAATGAATGGTACTGCAAAAGTAGATGTGGAAAATTCAATTCTTTTTTTCCCTAAAAGAAAAATAATGTATGTTCAATGGGGCTGAAAAGCAACATTTCCAAAACTGGAGAAAGAAGTTCTTCACACAGTGCCTAATTAGCAATTAGGCTGAACTGTGAAAAGTTAGCAAGAGCCAAAACCAACAGACATTTATGGGAATAAGAAAAGTATTCACATACTGAGTGTATAAAACAGCTACGAGATACACACAACCATACATTTGAAGTCACTACTTATTATGAACCATAGCTGAAAATTTAAGCATGACAGATGAACTCTCAGATGTGCACTACACGTTTCTAGCATCCACCTCTGAAAGTATTTGTGCCAGTCATTGTTGCAAACAAGCTGTTGAACAAGAGAAATTACAAGTCTTGTCAATGATAGTGGTTCCTGCGTTCCTGAGGTTGGGAAGCAGCATTTATTGGGAAGTGAATGATGGAGGCAGAACTAAAATTGGAATTGCTTACTAAAGAGGAATAAATACCAGCAAGCCTCACCTTATTAAGTAGCTGAAGCAGCAGCCATTCATCCTGCCATTTTGGAACTGACCCTGCCCTGTTTCTTTATTTTTGCCAATTTGATACGTGTTTCCATGGGAACAGAAGCAGGACTAGCCACCAGCTGAGTCAATCTCAGCTGCTGGCTCCCAGTTCTCACGTTTTGTTCCGTTTCCTTGGAAACTGATGTCAAACGAGAAAGAGAAGTAAACCAGCTTTTGCTCTTTAATATTTACTCTTTCTTTGGACCTCCTCTAGATCCTCTGGGCCGGTGGAAAGTTTACAGCTGAGTCTAATGGCCATTCATTTTCCTCCTCTCTGGAACGGCTGCCAGCCACCGGTGGGCCCCAGCAGATGCAAGTGAGAGTTCTCAGTTTCAGCTACTGCTGGCGGGCCGCCTGCTGCGAGCTACAACGGCAGGGTTTGAAAGCGGGCTACAGATTTCAGGAGACATTTGGCTCATGCAGTCTGTAATATTTCAAATTGGAAGGAAAGAAATTAAATTTATTTAAAAAATAGTAGGGGAAACAGATGGGCGTAATGATATTTAGAGAACAAATTGACTAACAAGCTCTGACCTGCATTAGGCTGAACACCCCCAGAAACTACTTCAGCCAATTATATTCTTCATTTCATAATGTACGTTTGACAAAGTTCTCTCTAATCCAGCTGTTAGCTGACTGAATAGCCCAACAGCACAATGTAAACAACCCCTAAACACATCTGTTTATGCATATATACATATGCAGAAAGAGAAAAGAACACGATCTGATTGTTTCAAAATGGCAAAGAATCTGCATAAATCTACTTGAGCACATGAATTTGAACCAGACATCTTTACCAATTCTAGACCTATGTTACTCCCACATTTTTATCATGTGTATACAAACACACACACACACACACACACTGTCCTCTGTATATAATTTTGGACCAGTGTTTTCCAGTTCTTACAGCAGCAGTGTCATGACTGAAGACAAATATTAAAGAAAAAAATTAATAAAAAATGAAAAAAAAAAATTTAAAAGGATATAAAAGATATGAAAGGACCCTGGAAAAGCATGCAGGCGACTAATCTAGGACGTAAGTAAAATTTTCTATGAAAATGATACTTGATCTACATCTGTGCAGTTGAATCCCAATTTTCATATATCTTTTGTTTAAAAATGTAGAGACAAATCAATTTTACAAGACAAAAACCTGTCCTAAAGAAAAGTTTTATATTAGGTGGCCTCTGCTCTTAGTTAACTAGTCTATTAGGGTACAGCACCATGCTCACCTTGGACATGCTTTTACCCTTCCTTTTCTTTCACACCTAATATATGAACTCCTTCTTGAGTTCTCTTTACACCACATCTCAGTTACGTTCACACAAGTCTCACTTATCAGTGGCCTGGCATTACAACCGTGAGTAACTTCTAGAACCGTATATTTAGTTGAATTCACATACAGTCCAAATAATGTATCTGGAATATTCATTTCTCCAGGTACTACACTGGGAGCAGCCTCACAGAAAAGACAATCAGATACCCAGGAACAACATTTATTCCTCCAGCCTTGTTGCACTTGCATCCGTCTACTGAGGATATGCTCAACATCTCTGAGCACTCACAGAGTTTTGTCAAGTGAGCTAACACGGTGATTTTGCTCTGGGTTAGTTTTTTGAATGAAAAACTTAGGCAGCTGTAATTGTCTTAAGTCAGGCTTATTCTCTCTTATTCAAAGAGATGTAAGACATATTGAATTTACCTAGTTTATTTATGGGTTTCCTCCAGTTGAACTTAAAATCAAAATCTGAAATCCCATCTTCCTCTGTATCAGTAAGACTTTGCACAGCAAATGAGATAATAATCTTCAGGTTTCCTGCTGCAGCTGCAATCAGGAAAGACCATTTCACTTTATGTTGAGCTTCACAATGTCCCTCTAGAATTTTTCACAATCAGCCCTCATTTTTATTTTCTGGAATAACTTACTCTAACCACTAAAATTTTGTCATCTCATCATTCACTTCCTCTTCCAGTGAACGACACAGGTTCCAGCGCAGAGACTGGGACTTGTCCTGAAGGACTCTACAGGCTACATCCCTCCATCCTAGAAAATGAACTTTTATTTATTCCTTAATTCTGTTTCCTTATTATAAAGAATTCTGTATCCATTTGAGGGCTTCTCTTTTATTCCATGGCTATTTAATTTCCATTACAGCCTTTGATAAAAGAAATTGCTGAGTCCTTTTTGGAGAGCTAGCAGGCTGTGTCAGCTTCTGTTCACACGCCTGCTGGCTTCTTCAAAGGACTTCACGGAATTTTTGAATGATTTGTTCCTTCACAAGTGCCATGTCAACTCTCCCCCAATGTAGCATATTTATTTCTAATTTCACTCCTGATTATAATTTTTATTAGTTGGCCTGTTGCAGACATTAACTTACAAGTTTGAGGTTTCCACTCAATCTTGAAAACATAGCAAGACATTTGCAACTTTTCACTCAGATATCAAAGCAGTTCTGAGCTAATGATCACATAGTTTGACTATTACTCCTTTGAATTGCTTTAGAAGGCCTGGGAGAATACAATCTGTTTCCAGTGATCTATTTCTGATCAGTTTCTCTATTCCTACCAGCAACTCCAGTCACTCCTCAGTGAGTTCATCAGAAGGGTTCTAGCAGATCAATCTCCACAAGCTCTTCCACAAAGAATTTTGCTAAACAAAGCAGCAAAGCAATCATTTAATCACTCTACACAGCCTTGTTTTCTGCAAGTAATGCTCTAATATTTTGACCAAATATTGTCCCCAAAGATTCCCTGGCAAACTTCCTGCTACTGATATTTAGAGAAAGATTTAGCATTCTTTTTTTTCCCCTTTTGCAAGTTTTTTTTTTTTAGACTGCTTTATTGTGTTTTACATTTAACTTACCAGGCTTTATGATCCTTTCTATTTTTCCTCATTTGGATACAACTTAGTTTTTTTGAAGGATGTTTTCCTGCTGTTTCATCATGCTGAGTCTCTTCTTTTTCAAGTCTTACTTGATGTGTGGCATGCATTTACTCTGTGTCTCCAATATAATATTCTTAATTCTCTCTAGGCCACCTGCAAAGATTTAACTCTCTACAGTGTCCTCTATAGTGTCTCTTTAAGAGGCTTCTTCAGTTTTATGTCGTTCCCCTTTCTGAAGTTGAGTACCACTCTACTGATCTTTTTTGGTTGTTGCTTCTTCAAAGCTATCAGAGCTAAGAATGATGTATTTGCAGCTACAGGAAAGCCCTTCAGATATCAGTGCTTTGGAACAGATTCTGTATGCTATTCAGAATGAAATCAAGGGTTAATTCTCTCTTTGTGGGTTCCCTAATCTTCTGAAATACAAAGCAGTCACTGCTCCTAAATAAGTTAGTCTGAGCAACACATTTGCCCGGTTTACACAGCCAGTTTTTGCTCTTGCAATGTTTATGACTCCCTCAACATATCAGTAAAAGCTGACCTTCTGGCTTGTTGGTTAGTAATATGTGTCCGATGGCATAGTTATACACTTGGGATACACATGAATTCTGGCTCACTCACTGAAATAATTAATTTGTTAATCTGATTTTACTCCAAGTTTTCTTTAACAGACTGCACTACTATGCCACTGGCATGGACTACTCAACCTTTTCTGCATATTGATATTTTTATTATAGCAATATCCTCATACAACGTTGGGCATTCTTAGTTTCTACATTTTAGTTCTATATCAGTGCTAGAAGCCCAAATAGGATGTTGTCTCACTGATCTGGTTTTCTCTTCTGTATCTTCTCAAATGGCACTTTGTTCTGTTTTTTTTTTTCTCCATTTCATGTTTATTACTGTCCCAGGACAATTCAGTGTGAAACCTTAAATACTGGTATTCCAGATACCAGAATGAACTCTATTTTTAAATATTGATCATGTTACTGTATGGTTGCACAAGAGAAAACATTGCAGAGAGAACTACGTAACTGGGAATAAGACATCAAGGAATGCAAAGGTTGCTGACCTGGATAAATAGGTTTTAAAATTCTACAAGAAATATTGGCATCAAGTATGCAAAGTATTACTTTTCTTGAGTCCAACACACATTGGGAACTATGAAATATAATCCATTTCCCCTAGTATACAAGTTCTTATTTATTAAACATTATTATTTGTTACCTTCCAAGGCCATGTGACTCAATCTGTGTCACAGATATTTGTGCTGGGAGAGGACAAGCCAGTCAGACGATTTCAAGCTAAAAGAATTACTACACCATTGCATTACGAGGGAGAGGTGAGTCTGAATGTATGTCTATACACAGACTTACTGAACTGTAGTAGGTACATAATTGAATTATGACACGGCTATTGCACATGGAGAACAGATTCCACTTTGTTTAAGGATTTTGCTGTTTCAGACTGTGGTTTCATTCCAACGCAGGTGTATCAGTGAGCAACTGAAATTAGAGTAAGCTGGTTTCCTATGTATTTTTGTCTTGTGGCTGCATTCTTTGTGTCTAATTAAGCGTGAAGCTCCCTTGTAGCAGGTCATTTATAATGTTTGTCTTTAGACAGGGGGGTAAACTCACTCTGAGACCCTCTTCTTAGGGAGTGGGGAACTACCAGAACCTCTCCTCCACACAGCTGGCTGTTTCCATCAAATCTGTAGCAGTGCTATGTCCCTAAGAGCTGCATCTGCTTTGTCAGGTTTGACTGAAACTGGCAAACAAAGTTTGTTAGGCAACTGGAAAAAACACACAGGGCACCCTTGCACATAAATATTGCCCTCTTAAGAAACCAGGACAAAATCCAGACGGTTGGAAAAAAGGCAGTAGAGACTTGCCACTGGGGCAAAGCTATTCCACAGTCGCATACACCAAAGCAATGTCATTCTTCATGGCCTGTCGAGCCCAGGAACTGGGACAGCAAGGGAGGATGCACTCCAGTTCACACGATCAGGAGAGACAGTCTGGCAGGAACCTAGATGAGACCAGCTCATATCCGCAGAGCATTTTGATTGTGACAAAAAGGTGAATTACAATGAAAAAAGCAAATTCCAAGTTCAGCCTAGGAAGAAGCTAGTGAGAAATAATGTGATTGGTCTTTTCACTGGTCTCAAACATTAGCAAAAGGAGAAATATTACAGCTGATGCAACAAGCAAACCAGATGAAGAGAGGTAACATTATGGATTAATTCCCATTTTTTAACACTGCTGCTTGAAGTTGAGAAGTGTTTTGTGTCAGAAAATGCTTTTACGTTACATGAGAATCAAGCCTCTGTACGAAGCGTATGTAGGAGGAACTTTACAGTTCTTCTGTCGAAGATGAGCATACAGCTACAGAAATTTTAAAGTGGTTCCTGCCTTTATCTGTAATCTATTTGCCTTTATCCAATGATTTTGTTGTCTATACATATCATATACCAAACAACTGCCTTACTGATGGCTGGAGGATCTGGATGTTTTAGGGCACAGTCATTAAAACTTTTACCATAATCTCTTATGGCAGACAGAGATGAGCTTTTCATAAGGAAACCTGACATCTAGGGCCAGGATGCCAGAGACCAGTCTGAACATTGACAGACCCAATATCCCACCTGAATTCTTCCTTCTATCAGGGATGGAGAGTCACCACAAGCGCCTCCACTTCCCTTCGTATTTTTAGATGTAGACTGTCCCAGCCTCAGCTTTAAAGGCACTGACTTGACTTTACAGACAATTCTGGAAAAGGAGTCTGGATTTTTAAAAAGTGCTTGATAATTTGCTGGTGTTGGTATTCAAACAAACTATTTTGTGAACAATGCCAAACAGCAAAGGGCACTGTCAGTTTTTAGGCTCCTCGTCTTGGTTGCTTTGATTGACGTGTTTATGAAGACACAGTTAACAGAAGACCACCCGATAGTGGCCTAGTGCAGAACTTCCACACAGGAAGCTGAAGAGTATTCATAGTTAGAACAGCACTCAAATGGTTCATTAGCTAGAATGACTGATCACATTCATAACTTTGGAGCCTACATTTAGTTTAGTCTCTGTTGCTTGGATCAACTTTAACTGACAGAAAATATCCCTTTAAACTTATTTCATAGAAGCATGTGGGACAAGAAATACATGTCACGCAATATTCCTGAAGTAAAAGAGGAACTTGCCTCCAGTAGTGTTTACTATGTGATAAGCACTTTTCAAACGCACAAAAGAGAGTACCTGCTCAGGCAAGCTCAACTAGAGAATTCACCATAGCAGAATGCATTTAAAAAATCTAAAATTAAAAAAAGGAAACTAAAATAATTAAAAAAAAAAAGTACAAGTACATTTGTCATTCGCTTTTACAAAGGAGTTTCTGAGACCTGAAGAGATCTGCTTCAAGAAAGCAAATTGCAGTTCACCTCACTGCTTGTATAAGGTAAAACATATGTACGGTGTTTTAATAACCGAATTTGCTTGCATAATACATTCATTTTTTTCCCTCCCCAAACCCATTAACTTAAAAAAACATTCTGCACAACTTATAGTAATATCAAGAGCTCTAACAGTAAGTTTAAGTCAATTCTATGCTGAGTGTTCAAAACATTACACATTCTCATGTTTGTATTCAGTGAATGTGAGTTTGCATGGGCTTACGTAGTTCCCAGAGCATTCCAGTTCTGATACGAAGTTCAGGCAACTGGTGTGTAGCCCCGTGGTCTAGGTAGCACTGAATGTGGAAAAGCACACTATGTTTTCAGTGGTATACATTACAAGACCAAAGAATATACACTGATAAGTTCAGATGGAAACTGCAATCATTTAAAACTGCAATAAACATTATTTTTCAAATATATGGTATTTGTGGTTTGATAACTTCACAGTTACTGCTGCTGTCTACAGAAATTTCACTCAAGTGATTCAGCTAAGACCAGATATCAGGATCTTTAGCTATGGCTTCCCTCTGATCAGGGAAAAAAGTGGAAGTCCTTCTAACATATTCATCCACAGCACTGAAATGAGCGTTATTTCGATTGGATTTTGTGAGTATTCATCGTATTATGTTTGGTTTTATATGAGCAGTGAAACAGTTAACAGCACTGACAATTGAAATATCAGTTGCAATGCAGTTGGACCGAAATGAAGTAAACAAGGCTATCGACAAGCTGCTATTGTTCCAAGCTCTACAAACATAGAGCGGAAGTGTCTGCACAAGACAAATTGCAGTTACATTTTCCATTTTTTATTGACAACCATAATAACTGGGGAGTCTCTTAAAAAAAAAAAAGTTCAAACTCTAGGGAACATCTAAGAGGTATCTTTTCAGACTCTAAAATGATTTCTTGAGAGGCATCCTTTGTAGTTTAGGAGGCATTGTTCTAAGATATCTTCTACAAATTATATTCAAATAAAAAGTAAAATCTCTACTAATAAAATTCCAGAGCTACACTGCAAAGTAAGAACAAAGTAAAAACAATGGAATAAAATATAATATTTTTTCTTGCAAACATTAACATCAGAAGAGAAAACTACCATTCTTTCTCTTACTGATTGCCAAGTATTGGAGAACAGAATAGCACTTCTAGATCGTCCTCATGTAATCTGGTTTTCAGATATCACCAGTTTCCATGCTGGAGGTAATAAACTCTCAAACAGTGCTAATCCGCATACAGATAGAATTTTTTTTCCTAGTTCTGCATTGTTGCTGCCATGTTTCTTGCTGTCAGTTTGTCCAGAAAGCTCTACTTCCAGCAACCTACCAGAATGCTGGAAAATTTGTACAGGGGGCATTAAGCTATTACCTCCTCTCTATCAAAATCTCCAGCACAACCTTTCTGGGAATGACATTAAAAGAGGAACAATCAGTATGTGTGTATGTACATGCTGTTACTGAAAATAAATATAGCAGTAGGTAACGTAATTCCTGAACAGATCCACAAAGAATGCAGTCTAAGCAGTGACCTCTCCTGCACTTATCTTGAATCAGCTCTTACTGAAATCTGCTAATGGGTTCTGATAATCTATTATTTATTGCAACAGACTCTGATAGAGAGTCTTAGCAGAGGACTCTGCTGTGTTTATAACACTTTCATCTAAAATCTCTCACAAGTGACAGAAACATAGCACCTTCAACTACAGACACAATTTCTTTTGCTTGCAGTTATTTCATTTCTATTTGCTTTTAAAACACAGAAACCTTCTTCCTCCCAAATACACAGTTTGACCTGCTTTCATATAACCTAGCGCATCTTTAGCTTGGTCTTACAGAAAGCTGTAGATACTGATATGCAACCGTAAGTATTACTTGGGCTCGAGGACATACCTCCATGTTATACTTTTCCACTGTCCTTCTCAAAGGATCCACAACCTGCCAGCAAATCAGGATGCAAAGATCAATCAGTAGCATCCCTCCAACTATCACCAGTAGCTTCTGGTCTTTAATGATCTGGAGAGACAAAAAAAAGGAAAAAAAAGGGAGGGGGAGATTCCCATGAGCCATAGATAGATCCCTGTGCAGTTTTATTCCTATATAGGGAGAAAAAACACAGGTTGCTAGTAAAAATTTTTTTTAACAATGAACGAAGAAAACTTTCAGAAATATCAAAAGACAAAAGCAAGAAGACAGAAATTATTTGTTTCATGGTTATTAGAAGTATCTAAAGTGCATTCTGATTTCTAAAAAGAAATTGGGAGGACTCAAATATTAATATTGAAGTCCAGTTTTACACTAACTCCTGGGAAATGAAAAAAATATATTCTAGAGAGCCACTATTATGTTTATGTATGCAAATGTGGAAAAGTGTTTGTTTTGTTTCTCAGAGTAGCAGGAGTTGAGAAGGAATTTAGTTTTCAGTAAGATTTATAGCGTTCACTTTTTCATAACCTTCTCAGATGTGGAAAACGCACTTGCAAAGTATTAAAAGACAAGTTCAATTTTGAGGGTTTGTGTGTGTGTTTAACATTTGCCTCTGTTACCCAGGGAGCAGAATGGGATGATGTATCTTTTCTGTATAACAAAGGTTAGAGGCTTTTATGCACGTGCAACTTAAAACATGGTTTTAATTTTACATGGATTTTAGGATCAAAAAAGAAAACAAGAGTTGCTAATAAAAATAATAAACCAAACCATGTATTACAGTCTTGTATAGCTGCATGCAATCCTTATATTATTTCTACTGTTATACACATGGCAACACAGAAAAAATACACTGCAACTACATTATTTCAGTCGCAAAGTTCTGTGTTCAAATATCAAGCTTAAATTTACTTTATGTCAGTCCTCTTGTGCCTATGTTCATGTTTTTTAAATTAATATATGCTTCTATTACTAATGAACACTCATCCAATATTAAAAAATAATATTGCCAAATTGTTTTAACATGGACAAACCCACATATTTTTTCCTAGTTTTGGTTCTCAGAAACAGTTGGTTTAATCCAAATAAAATATTCAAAAATATTAAGCCTGAGCAGCTTAATAAAGATGTGATTATTTCAGTTCAATTTGATAAACTTGGTAGGATTTTGAAAATGCATTACAAAGCCAGAAGTGTTAGCTAATCTTAATACAGGCGAGGTTGGTATTCCTGCCTAGAATAAATTGTATTTGCATTGAATTTCTATCAAGCTTAAGGAAATGATAAAAATGAATACAATTTGAAATAATGTAAGAGGAAATTTAGAAAGTTTGTTTTTCATATTATTTAGTGAGATACATTCTTTATTTTGAAAGAAGTTTCTGTAATATTGTGCGCCACTGTTAATCTGCCAATTTATTTTATAAATCTTTTGGAGTAAACTAAGTGTAAAACAAAGGCTAGCAATCAGAATGACTTAAAGGACTTGATATATTACTTTCATATCCCCAAACCAGTTATTTAAATCCACGTAGCCACCATCATCATAAAGAACAAGAAAATGATGCTTTCCACTTGTTTGCACAAGTAATAAAGCAGTATGTCCATCTTATCAGAGATAGCACAAGCATGCCTGGAGTGGGAGGGTGAAGTCTAAGCTGAAAAAGGACTGTAAACGACTGAGGTTACCCTCTGTAGGAAAAGCCCATGCACTTTTTAATCTCTTATCTAATGCTTTTAAACAGGACATGGGTGAAAGATACCTGGTGCTGCTCCTAGTATGAGTGGAGACATAGGAGAGGAAACCATGGGGAGTCAAGTCCAAAGAGAATTTGGATTCAGATTAAATTTAGACACCTCAAGGCAAATTTCTTTTTCTCCCTCTTACACAGCTAGGTAATTTGTTTTATTGGCATATTTTAGTTGGTCTTTCATTTTAATTGATCGGGTTTATTTTATTGAAGTTGGCCATTTAACCGTTATGTGTCTAACCTCTCTCAGTAGCCAGTGGGTAGAGACAAAAGCCTTTAAAGGACAATTCATCCCACCTATCTTGGGTATAACTTAGGATCAGAGAAATCAGTCTTCTGAAATGTGTCCCTCCCTTCATCACTGTGGCCCCCCCCCCCAACAGGGTGTGAAGACGATTAAATTGAGCTAAAAAAATGCATTTGAGAAACTTAAAGCTATGTGAAAAGAATCCGCCAGAAATGTTTCCCTCTGCTCTACTGAACCATAAAAGTTCCTTGTTAAAAACCCCAAAACATCAGCAATGATGCTTATCTTTCAAATGCAAATAGTGAACATTTTACCCAGGACAGGTAAAACATAAGACAATTAGCCCACTGTCTTCCAAATTCATATGGATTACATTGATAACTGAAAGATGCAGATTTACCAACACCTGGCAATATTATTCAAACTGGTACAGCAATGCCAGAAGCAAGAGAGTGAAAGGAGACTATTAAAACCACTAATACTGATAATTCACTCTGTAACAGGGTCAAAAGAAATTTCTTATTCAGTCTTCCTACCCAGGATCACATTGCTAACTGCCTTTCCTTGCTCTTGGGTATCTTTTATTTGTACCTGACCTTGCACTACTGCAGGTCAATGTTCATATTTTAGTTCAGGTGTAAGTTTGGTAGCCTTTTTTTTTTTTTTCGGGGGAGGATTGGGGAGGGGAAGGGCAGGTAATTATTACAACAAATAAAAGCAGAAATCCAGCAAACAGTGGAGCTCTTCCTTGGATGTCTCTTGGAGCAATTTTTCCTCCGTTACACTGTGAATGGCCCTTTTCTGGACAGAAGGGGAGAGGAGCAAAACAGCAGCTGTCACTGGCAGCAGGTATTATTCATCCCTCACTGCTGCCAGACAGCCAGGAGGAAGGCAGGCAAAAGAAAACCCAGAAGATAACCTGAGGAAGCGATCTGCGCTCCTGTAATGAGCTCTGTAAAACACAGCGCTACCGATGCTGCATGCAGGGTGAGGAGCGGGCTGAAAGGGCTCCTGCAGCTGCCTTGCACACCCATCGCGACCCTGCTCTGTCCTTGGCAGAACCATTGCAGTAGCGCTGCTCTGAAGCAGAACCCTTCACCGAAACACTAGCTTTTCAGAATGATACGTTGAGTTTCAATTGCATTTCACTTTTGCCACTGATTAGCAGTTTGTCCTAACATAAATTTACTCTGAGAAATGCCATCGGTATATCGCTAGCAGCAATTCCAAAAGGCTTGCTGATCTCCCTACCTCCACCCTCAGGAAGACCAATTTTCCCTCTCCCCAGCCATCGCTCCCACCCACCAGCACTCCTTAAGTTCAGTACATTCACTCCTTGGGAAACACCAGATGCACTGAAGGAGTCTTGACTCAGATCTTGTGAATCCAACAATTTCTCTGTCTGACAAAAGAAAGTCACGAGCAACCGAGGCTTCTTACAGTCAAATATATCATTCTTCTTTCAGTGGAAGATTCTTATTTTTTCCCTATTTCGTCCTCCTTCTAGCATACAGTAAATCAGCCTCAGGAGAAATTCACAGTAGATAATAAAATCCATTTTTGCGAGTGCTCCTGACTCTTTGCTGAAGCCAAGCTCTCATACAGCAGCATCTGTGAGTAATATTTTCTACCATCTGTGATTGGATAGGTGAATCTGTCTCATCCTGGCAGATCTGCCCACTGTTATAAATGCCATTGCTACCAGTCTGGACTATATATCTGGATATGAAGCTATCTGTCCTCAAAACAAATTCACTCAGAACAGAAACTGGTAGGCCATTTTCTCCTCAGCAACATCGCTGTATGAGCAAATCAAATTTTTTTCTGAAAGCTTGTGACCATGAAGACAAGTTCAAGATCAAAGTCCTTATCTTCCACGGACCTTGCGTTCTGATCACAGGAGATACAAAACTTGTCTAAAGCTCTGGGATGAAGGTTCTGCTCATGAAACTCTTGGGGATTTTCTAGAACTATCACAGGCTGTACCACTTGCCACAGCAACTTCCACTGTCTGGTTATTATTTCACAGACCTTTTGTTGGGCTTTTTTTCATTTGGTTTCTGAATCACATCCATTGTGCCCTGCAGGACCCTCTCCTCAACCAGTTTAAGGGATCACCTGGCAATTTGGTAAACAACTGCAATTAAACATAGCTTTTTGTAGTTAAGGCTAAGGCAAACTTTTTGTTATTTCTCCCCTTATTAGAAACCAACTCTGCAAATGTACATGCAAATGTATATGGACCTTAAAGCTGAACTCTGTTCTAAACCAAGAATGAAGAGTCTTATCTATGCCTAAAGGGGGCCTACAAGAAAGCTGGAGAGGGACTTTTTGCAATGGCATGTAGTGATAGGACGAGGGGGAATGGCTTCAAATTGGAAGAGTGGAGGTTTAGATTAGATATTAGAAAGAAACTTTTCACTATGAGGGTGGTGAGACACTGGAACAGGTTGTCCAGGGAAGCTGTGGATGCCCCATCCCTGGAGGTGCTCAGGGACAGGCTGGATGGGGCTTTGAGCAACCTGGTCTAGTGGGAGGTGTCCCTGCCCATGGCAGGGGAGTTGGAACTTGATGATCTTTAAAGGTCCCTTCCAACCTAAACCATTCCATGATTCTATGATTCTATGAAGACTTCCTCTCTTCTCCAGCATGCAATATTAGCTTTGTACTCTCTGAGTTCCACAAATAGCTTTCCAGCATGGATTGAATAGTTCATTTCCTCCTGCCTTTTTTTCAGAGTTACTTTCTTTGTTACTAGGAACTTCAACTCCTTTTGTCAGAATAAAATATCTTTAAATTTATAGGAAAATCTATTAGCTAAATCTTGGTGTTGTTTTGGGGTGATTTTTTTTTTTATTCACTGAATTCATAGAAGCATAGCAAGGCTGGGAGTATTTCTATATCTATTTGAGATAAATATATCTACTTCCTTTTTCCTTGAAAATGTAGATTTTTTCTGTTTAAGGAGGCAATTCTGACTTCTCCTATGTAGATCAATCCTTTCTAGTCTAGCTGACACATCTATCCCTTGCCTTCTGGCACTGGCTGGTTAAACAATACTATTCAGTAACTTTTTTTTTTCAGTCGTCCATTCCCCAGACTCCCGGGACAGAATCTGTAGCGAGAAACCCTCTTTAAAGGATCCCTTTGTGAAGCTTTCTAGATCTTATTCCATAAATGAATAGCACTGACAGCAATTATTGAAGCCTTCAGAAATCTGAAACC
Source organism: Ibidorhyncha struthersii (assembly GCA_013398815.1). NCBI lineage: Eukaryota > Metazoa > Chordata > Aves > Charadriiformes > Charadriidae > Ibidorhyncha > Ibidorhyncha struthersii. The sequence continues at coordinate 116,218 of VZSZ01003684.1, forward strand.
CAAAGTTCCTTTCCCTTGTACATACAGAAATCATGCGGATAGGAGTCCTCCCTCTGAACTCGAGGGGAAAGAGAAAAAGTAACAGAGTTTGTGGGGAAAGAAATGATAAAGCCTGCAAGGCTGGAAAAAGGGACCATATAACTACTCCTAAACTTGCCTTCAGGATATTCTCTCCACTGCATAAACTACCCTTTCTTTTCTACCAGTATGATTAACTGGGAAACACCTTAGGGTTGCTCCCCTACATTTAGTGGGTCAGCACAGGTGGGATGGTGCCATAAGGTTGGTGATGCAGAGTCAGTGGTAGATAGGTGAAATTCACCATACGTGGGACAAGAAAGATATCTATCTTTGCGTTATTAAAGCCATTAATATTTTAGAGGACTATTCTGTAATACATTCTTAATTTCTGTTGTGTAATGGAATGAGAAAAAAGGACTATTGAAAACACATTATGCACTTGTTCTCAATAACTCCACAATGTTTTTTCAACAGCTATTATGAGTATTTCCTATAATAGGTTCTATGATTAGTATTGGGAATGTTTTTCGTGCTGCAATTACATTAGTTTTAATGAGTGAATGCTAACATTTTAAAAAGCATATTTTGTAGTAGCAAGCTTTTTTGACCAGTAAGTCACTGGCAGTAAAAAGCTAAGCTTAAGACATTTTACTCTCTTAGAGGTACTTTGATTAATTTGATGAAAGATTTGTATATCTACTTGTAAATTTAAAAATAAATTAGTTTTCTGTGAGGATCTACTGTGATCCTTGCAGTCTGAGAACCTGATGATTTTTGTTGCTTTCCAGGATAATGGAGTGTGTAGTACTACTGATAGTAACGGACAATTGGATATGACCAAAAAGTTTGGGTTTGAGAACTAAATGGCTACAGTCGCTAGCCTGCTAAAGCACACGTTTCTAGAACGTGTCTTCCTTGCTGACTAATGCTCAGAGTAATTGTAGAACATCTTTGGGCAGACTCACCCTTTCGATAACAGCATTGCAAACGTGGATGTGTTGACTCTACACCTTGCTGCCAGGAGAGGTTATTCTTTTAGAGAACACCTTTCCCCTTTCCCAACTCATATAAAAGACAGGTGGAACATCCTAGGGGGATGCTTCCTAGGGGGAGCCGAAGATAGAAATTTGTCAGAGTTCAGAGAGGGGAGAGATTCAGTGACAGCTTAAAGAAATTACAAAATTCCTCATCTTTGAAAGCCTAAGCCTCAATCATGGCTACAATGCATTGGAGAATCAGAGAGATGATTGTTTTACTAACATTTCTAATTCAACCTTAGGGAGCACACAGAGCGATACAACATGGTTAGTTTCACAAAACCCTCTTGAAAGGACAAAAATGTAGTCTTAAAAGGACGTTGTAGTCTTAAAAACCAAAACTGCACTAAAGAAATTAGACTTGACAGTGTTAGAACCGACCGTTCTTGCTATGCAATGTTTTGGAGAACAGCCTTGGAAACGGACCTTAGCATCGTGTTAACTTCTGCCGTCTACTACATGTAAACCTACGTATGTTGCCTTGAGCTGCAAATCCCATTAACAAAGCAGGCCAAATTCACCTTTGAGAGAAATGCAACTGCTGAGCCCAAGATTGCACGGGCCATAAGTATGGAGGAATTTCTACCAGAGATGTGAATTTTCACCTGTAGCACTAAAAGGGATCCCGATCTTTAGGAAAAAAGTGCACAAAGGATTTGAATGGTCTGGAAGAAGTGTTCTGATTTTGTTTGAGATAACATTAAATATCCAGACTTTAATATTTTCTTTAATGAACAATTCTGTGGGAAAGCATACTACATCGTTACCAAATAGCTGGGGACATCAATGCACTTGATTACATTTACAATCCAATTTCAAGCTATTCAGGAATAAATTGCCTCATACTGTATAGCGACATGTTCTTTATTTCTCTGTCATCCATTAGTCTCATAATACATAGAAATTATGGTTGTAGCACCGTTTATGAGCAGTAACGTTTCACACAGAATTTTCATTGTTTTCGTTGCTACTGAGGTTTAGCCTTATCAAACTGTACCATGCAGAAATTTACATACATAAATTACTTCAAAAGCAGATTTCTCTCCTAGATGTACAGTTCATTAGCTCAACCTCTTTCTGTGACAGGAGCTTGAGATTTAGCTCCCCGATCCATATTTATATGAATGTAAATTTTAGAAATGTGATTCCTATTGTTCCCCGGCTGGCATTTTGGCTGATCAGCTCTTATGAAAAACAGGATGCTTATTTTATATCTAAATATGGATTCTAGGATTACACTGACTATTTTTGAAGCTTTGGACTTAGAATTTAGTTATAGCTGTCTGGGGAAAAAAAGTAATAAAATAAGTTGGTCTCCACTTATACTGCTTTAGGAAGTACTATATCTGTATATTAATAACCCATGAAGCTATACCTGAATAATTTACACTGCACTGTAAGTATCATGGATTACTTGGTCCAGTGGTAAACATTCATAATGAAAGAAATAATAATCCCTAGAATAAGCAAATTTCAAACCACTGTCTTCTTTCCTACTCTCTAAGACTGAACAATAACGCTAAACATTTCTTTAGGTATCCATATGCTGGTTCATTTTCAGCAGATGGTCCCTAATAGATTGTTGTACTGTTGATATGGTTACCCAAAGCAAATTTTTGGACCTCCTTTTCAGACTTATGATCTCTCGTATATACTCAGTGAAATACATGTATATCCTAGGGGAAATCATGCGTATAGCTTTTTGTTATACACAGAAAAAGCTCTAGCTAGATTGAAAAAAATGTCCTGGAAAACTATAATTATTTACAGTCTGAAAACTGACCTGGAAAAATATTTATAACACTAGTTACAGAAAGAAATTATAAGGAAATATGATCAACATTTATGCTAATACAGAAAGAACTATGTCTGCAAAGGCATTTAAGTGACTAAATAAAATGTGGCCTGTGAGGTTATGACCTAAACCCTCTATCAATATGATATAGAAAACTATGCTTTGTCTATTTTTTAAATTATTAACATAATGAGTATATTTTTTAAAACCTGATTAGGACTTCTGTGACAAAGGTTGTTGATTGTAACAAATTCTAAATTCCATAGTTGACTTGAAAAAGCTGTAGAAAACTATAGTTTACATTCATCCGATAAAGTTCCTCGCAGATGTTTTCAAATGAGGGATGGGGATAGCAATAAACAAGGACAAGTTATGAGGAGAAGGCGGTAGCACGTACGCTCACAAGTGTGTGGCCTCCAGTTGCTTTCTTCCCTCTTTTTTTTTTTTTTTTTTTTTTTTTTTTTTTNCCTCCAGGGACACTCTGTGCAATTGCAGGTACTGACAGCGGGTACTGACAGCTTCCCTGCAGCTGGTACCGGGGGGTGAGAGCACCCAGCCAGCCACTGCCCACCCCCACGGGAGGGGTCAGGACCAGGGGCTGCTCAGAGCAACCCCCGTGCCCCACTCCCCAGAAAGAGCATGGACAGCCTCTTACCCCTTCCCATCTTCCCTGCGTCTTCCCTGCGTCTCAGTTCATGGGCCCTTAAGTATGCAAATTAGGGAGGTGGGTTGGCCGAATTTGTATTAAAAATGGACTGGGAAGGGAACGAGCTAAAAAGTTTGAGAATTCCTGCTCTGCTTCACTCAGGTAATAAATGTGCCCCTCAGAAACAAGTGCTATCCTTGTCTGAAAACTGGGCTCAGAGAGATTTCTAAAGCATAACAAATAATTTCGGCAATTAATTATTTTTCTCCACGTTGGCACGTAACTGTCTGATACATGAGACCACCTTTCTCCAAACTCCTACTGCTTTTTTCATTACGTATTTTTTTCTGTTTTAAGTGAAAAAGATTCCAACCGAAAACTGCCTCTTTTTATTATACAGCCCTACTGCACAGCCAGAGCAGAGTCACTGTGCCTGTTCCATGACACTGGCATCCTGTAGAAAACTAAGGCTGCACTGGTGTCCTAATAATGCACATGGGGGAACAAATGTACATTGTAGAGATCTTAGCAAGCTGTAGGTTTTCAGTGATTGACTTTTTAGCCACAACATAAACCTTTTAACATTTTCATGAGCCCCTTCTTTTTAAAGAAAATGAAAAGAAAAAGAATTCAATTATAGATAGAGCTGCACGCATCAGCGAAAGGAACCTTTAGATCTTTGCACACCTCATCAGCTTGAGCTAAAAGAGTAACTAGCAGCTATCATGAGCTGTACAACAGCATAGCAGGAAGACAAGGCACATATTTTGCCTGTAGGTTTTACAGACACATAGTAATAGAAAAAAGACAGTGAAACTCTAAAATCCTCTGTTCAATTTTTATGCTCTGCCCACACTTCCGTGCAACCCTTCCAGTCTGTCCTAATTTCATCTTTTTCTTGCCTCTTATTCCTTTTCCGCTCCTATTTTCCTTTCCCAGTCTATGTTCCTACTTCTCTGGCCTGTCATCTTGTGTCTAAATTTTGATCTTAATCTAATTTTAAACCAGACCTAGTCCCTCAACTGGAGTTTGCCACTTGAATCCCAAACTCAGGTTCTGTGCTCCAGCTTTCTTGACCACTTCCTACAGTCCTCCCTGCCCCATTCAACTCTTTGCTGGCTCTCAATCTTATTTTAATTCTCTGGGAATTCTTATCCAAATTCAGTCTCCCTTTTCTACTCCTTCTCACAGTCTGTAACCCAAACCTCTTCCTTATTACAGAATCACAGAATGGTCAGGGTTGGAAGGGACCTCTGGAGATCATGTAGACCAACCCCCCTGCCAAAGGGTCCGCATCCAGGCGGGTTTTGAATGTCTCCAGAGTGGGAGACTCCACCACCTCTCTGGGCAGCCTGTGCCAGTGCTCTGCCACCCTCAAAGTGAAGTCCCTCCTCATGTTAAGATGAAACATTCAATGTTCAAGTTTGTGCCTGTTACCTCTTGTCCTGTCACTGGGCACCACTGAGAAAAAGACTGTTCCCATCCTCCTGGCATCCTCCCTTGAAGTATTTATAAGTATTGATAAGATCCCCCATAAGTCTTCTTTTCTCTAGACTAAAAAGACCCAAGTCCCTCAGCCTTTCCTTTTAAGAAAGATGTTCCTGTCCCCTAATGATCTTTGTAGCCCTTTTCTGTACCCTCTCAAGCAGTTCCCTGTCCTTCTTGAACTGGGGAGCCCAGAACTGTACACAGTACTGCAGATGCGGCCCCACCAGGGCAAAGTAGAGGGGGAGAATGACCTCCCTCACCCTACTGGCCACACTCTTCTTGATGCACCCCAGGATGCCATTGGCCTTCTTGGCCATCAGGGCACATGGCTAGCTCATGGTCATCCTGTTGTCCACCAGGACTCCCAGGTCCCTTTCCACAGAGCTGCTCTCCAGCAGGTCAGCCACTAACCTGTACCAGTGCATGGGGTTATTCCTCCCCAGGTGCAGTACTCTACACTTGCCCTTGTTGAATTTCATTAGGTTCCTCTCCGCCCAATTCTGCAGCCTGTCCAGGTCACGCTGTATGGTGGCACAGCCTTCTGGCATGTCAGCCACCCCTCCCAGTTTTGTGTCATCAGCAAACTCGCTGATGGTACACTCTGTCACTTCATCCAGGTCATTGATGAATATATTGAACAGGACAGGACCCAGTACTGACCCCTGAGGAACACCACTTGTTACTGACCTCCAACTAGACTCTGTGCCACTAACCACAACCCTCTGAGCTCTATCTGTCAGCCACTGTTCAATCTTTTTATGCAGACAGGATCCAATTCCCTCAGAAGCCCTTAGCAGCTAACACGATTTCTCATTCTCAGCCTCTTCCCTGCTCCCTACCTCTTGGCCCTGCCGCTCTTTCGCAGTGGCAGCCTCCCTTCCCCATGCTAGTGTCAACAAAGCGGGCTGTACAATCTCCTATCCGTCTTTGCAAAGCATGAAGACCACAGCTCTCTTCAGAAATCTTTTAAGGACTCATTAGGCTGAATGTAAGAGAATAAGTTTGCCAGACTGCAGCCTGACAGGCATAATAGCTAAGTCAAGGTGGACTTGTAAGTCATTTTTCTCTCTTGTGGCTGGCTGTAGCTTTCTAACCCTGGGATAGCACCAATAGCTTTCCTCAATACTTGTTAAGCTCTCTAACCCTGTCTCATCTGTGAGAACGTTACAATCATAAAGTAAATTTAAGAACAGAGAAAAACTTATGAAATATCATCGGTGACTAGAATAATGTTGGCAAAACTTCAGAAGCAAAGTCTTAAGAGAAGATGCTGTTATACACCCTGTGTGCAATTATATTCTGTGTTTACCTTGTAACAACATTGTCAATATAAAGACGTACGCCACCAGAAGTCTACAATGGTAGTAATAACTGAGTACATTGACAATATTTTCGTTGAAAATTAAACCTAAAACATCCCTCCCCTGATGTCACAGATAAAGGATTAAGAACAAAGAGACAGAATGTACTATGTTAAGGGTGAGACGGCTCATCATAGCAATGTTAACCAAGTATCGTACTTTCAAATATGAACTGCAACGAGCAATATCGTGACCCAGATCATCATGCTTTATTGTAGCCACCTACAAATGGTCAAACACTTGTCTTTGTAGGAGCAGAATGTAGAAAGCTTATGGAGGCTTCAAAAACCACTGCTTTGAATTGGTTACTATTCTGGTATTTGCCAGAAATGAATGGTCTTTATTTCGCATATTGGAGTTGTGCAGGAGCAGTCACTATGCGGGACTGCTTTGATGGATGACCCCTAAAAACTAAGACAGTGCAGTTCCCATCAAAAAAGACAGTTTCACAACCTTCTAAATTTTACCAGAAGAGCTGTCTTCTTCAAAAGGTTCTGCTACCTAAAGCTTCCCCAGGTCACCACATGCTCTCCTGCCGCTGATATTCTCCTCTCCCTCCTCTTATCCACCGCCAGTCCTCTTCTGCTGGCAAGGGAACCATAAAAGCATTCCCCACCTCTCACTGAGCAGAAGATATTCTACTGTCCAAACCAACAGAAAGGGGACTTATAAAAAACAGTACTGCACCTCAGTTAGAAATGTTACAGTTATTTTTAATACTAATTTTATTCTATTTTCCATTATCTCTACTAACCTTTTTAAAACTCAAAAGTTATTTATTCCCCCCTACTGATTTTGTCATTTCCATTTGACAAAAATTGATTCCCTTGCACCCCTCTGTTTCAGATCCAACTAAAATTAATACATTTTTAATTTGTTTCCTTTGAGCCCTAGCAAGATCAAAGATGGTAACAGAGCTCTGGGAATCTTGCAAAATTTGTCAGTTAGCAGCCTGATAGAAGAATGACTGTATTCTGAATTTTATTGTTTTTTTCCAATAACAAAGAAGTGGATACATAAATGGGTGAAAATAAAAGAGATTTTTGAGAGCTTTATAAACAGAAGTTAACAAAAATCTTCACCTAATTCAAGACACTCTAAATCATTTAGTTCCACTCTCCACTGCACTAAAACAGAGCTATAGTGTATTAGTATTTAAAATTCTATCTATTTTTACAAGAGAGAGAAATCGACTCATCTTTTCTCAAAGCCATGTTGTAGACCTAAGTGTCCAGTAAAAGTTTGGAAGCAAGCTTGCCCTATCTGATAATGAAAAATAGATTCACTCATTATATTCTTCTGTCCTTAATTAATGCCTACTTCTATGAAATGAATGAAGCAATATTTTCAAAATCTTGAGGGATTCTTCCACTTTGTAAAAAAAATTCACTGTTTGGAAAATTTTCCTGATGTCAATATTCAGGACGACAGGCAAATGCGATATACCTATACATCAGATTTTATGGGCATACTTATATGCAGGTGGAAACTGAAGCGATCATAAATGAATAGGATCCACAGTATTTAAAGAATTTTGGAACTTTGTACTCCTCATATTGAAATGCCAGGCTAGTCTGTCACGGCACAGCTAATTCAGAAAACATGACTGGGTTTTTTCATGCGGCACTACCTTTGTTTTTTTGTCAGTTTAGACATTATTTGTGAAAATTTGTACTATCTATGATGCCACAGATAGAAAATGCTTTGCCTCTAAACTACATCTACTGACAATGGAAATGTCCTTCTTGTAAGAAAACTAGAGAGTGCCATGTTTTTGAATCAACGCTTAAAAACAGTTTTATGTATTCTGCCAAATCAAAGACAGAAAACGTATGATTAATAAACATTTACCATGGATAGCTAATTTGTTTTGCATCAAGAAAACTGTCACGTTTTATGATTCATGCTTGTGTTCTGGAGTGGGATGTCCAAATAAAGCAAACCAAAATAATTTTGCGAAATGGCCATTCTCTAAAGTTTACAGAACAGAACTGCATTATTTACTTAATACCAAAATCCTAAATAAGGTGCCCTAATAGCCTTGATTTTTCCAGTATCACTCAAAGCGAAGCATCTCATTGGTCAGCATCCAGATGTCTGAAAGTTTATCTCTCTTATACCAGTCAGTGTCTTTTTAACTGATCTTAAACTATTTTTAACATCCAGCTGTGAATAAACAATTACAATTTGCAGTTGTTGATTGGCCTGTTGAAGAACAGGCACTGTATAGAATTTGAGGATTATGTTTAACTAACAGACAGTTAAATTTAATATTGAGTAGCAACTTGAAGCTCTAAAATGATCTAGTTGAAGATGTCCCTGCTTATTGCAGGGGGACTAGATAACCTTGAAAGGTCCCTTCCAACCCAAATATTCTGTCACTCTATGATTCTATGAAAATGAAATGTTTTCTGAAAAACAATAAAGCGAATACTTCACAACAGTCCATTGAAATACCTGTTCATTACTATTTGGAACACCATGTATTGTAGAAATGATAACATTCTCAGGATAATAAAGGTTATTAAGTAAATGATTTTATGCATTACACTGGCAGTATCTTACATAACTTCGCTAATTTACCAAGATTTGCACGAATATAGCTGAAAACGAATTTGCAATACAAAATTTCATTTTTCAAGAAGGTAAAATACTGGCTCAGCTTTGGTTAAAAATCTTTAAGACGAGAAGTGTAAGATCCTTGAAAAATATATACGGGACTCTCGCAGCATAAACTGATATATTACAGGGGGCTCTCTGCACAGGTGCAGAAAGGGTCTCCACTTCCCTCCATACAGAGTATCCTGTTTCTGGTACAGAAATTTCTCATAATTTTAGTTAGTTTTATGGCATTTGTTATTTACTTTTCATTATTTTTTGCATTGAATGATATTTGGGATTTAATTAACAAACATTTAAGATAATCTGACTTGACCTAATAGTAGAGGGAAGGACTAGGTGTTTGCGATGCTAAGATGCCAGAGTGCTTGGTCCCGATCCAGCCACGGTATGTACTTCCTTAATAATCTGAGACATAAATCCTCTCAGAAACTGAGTTAACTTTCTCTCTGTCTATCTAAAGCCCAAACCTTTTTAGGGAAAGGTGTACCTTGTGGTGACAGCAACTCCCTACATGTTGAGACTGTAGAAAAAATAACATAGTACTAACAAAAAATTAATAACACAGTTCTTCCAGGACCCCACACAGAAGGAAAAAAAAAAAAAGATGAATCTGTTAAAGGAACATTGTTCTACTTATTTTGGGTATAAATGACTCTTTACCACTTATTAGAATAAATCTATTCAGCTGCATATAGGAACTGCATTTGGCACTACTTTTCACTCTATAATAATATTAATTTTGTCTCTGTTTCATGCACATTTCTCTTAATGTTTTTTCCATCAAAATGATTTCTATTCACTAGTTTTCCCATTTTTAAATAAAACCATCTGATTAAAAGCACTTCATCTGCAGAAAGAAGCTCCACAGGAAAAATATCAAATGAACAATATAAACATGAAGTGTTATACTACTGCTAAGATGAACCTAATTGTTTACAGAAAATGTTCTGTACCAAAAGTGCTGGAGATGACTTCTGTGGTTCAGTTCTGATCAGTCTTGGGGTAAGCTTATGCAATTTCAATTAAAATTGGAAACAGAGATCTGTACAAGCAGCAAACTCTCCTGTCTCCTCCTACCAACCCATCAGAAACTTGTGTGTAATACCTGTATCCCAAACAGACGTATTCAGAAAACATTTCGTAACAGCTGCAAATCTACCAGAAGGAGACCTCTGGATGCTGAAACAACATACTGAATAAGAGCAAGGATCCAAATTCGCTTTTACAGTTTACAGCTGTCTCCACTGTCCACCTCTCATTATAAAGACTGAACGGTTGATGCTTGGCTCCAACTCTAAGACACTAAAGAGGAGACCAAGAAAGCCCTAATATTAAGCCGTTCAGGATCTTTGAATGTGTCACACAAAGTCAGCTCAAGTATGGCCATCCAGGAAAGGTAGCAGAACAGTTAGAAAATTATATTAACAGAGCAATGAGAAAAAGAGTTTACTCCCCCTCACCTTTTTCTTCATTTTCACGTTTTTGAAAATTGCATGAACTCTCCATGTTTTTGCAAACATTGCTCCAAATGCAGTTGTGTATCCCACCGTAAGAATCCATGTTCGGACCTAAAAATATATACATATAAAAAAAAGACAAAGCCGTTTAATTTTCAGTAGACAATGTGGCTATCATCATTTCAGCCATTTTTTTTTCTCAATATCTTGAGAAAAAAATATTTAAACAACTTGATGAAAATATTGGTATTTCAGAATTGTCTCATTCATTGCTTTCTTGCTTTTTTCCTCCTCCCTCCATCCCCTTTCCAAGTATAACAAATCTGGATGCTGAATTAACAATCACTTCCATATATAAAAACACAACTCAGTTACAATGTTGTGCAGTTTTTTCCACTTTTATTGTATTCTGTGCAGACAGAGGAAGGAACTAGTGGAGGAAACCAAGAGATGGAGACTATAAAAAGTACCCAGGGCACCAATATTAACAGCAACATTTCGAACAGAAAAGAGCAGAGAAGTAGAGATGCTATTCAGACTAAATAAGATGAAATGGTACTATGTGAGGTATACATCACTTAATGCAGACCCTGAGCATTCTGGAAAGATAAGAAAAAGTGACCTTAAAATTATCATACAGGGAAAAATGGCAAGACATTGGTGGGCAGGCCTCGAGGACAAGACCTGAATTAAAGATAATACCTGCAATGTGGGCCTAAGAAAAAGGAGAAGGTGAGCTTACAGACAACGATGGAGTAGTGGGACCCTGAGTTGTCCACAGCTTTGGCATAGACCTATTTAGACATTTTCCTTATAGTGATCTTCCCAGAGAAAACCAAAATATTTTTAATCTAAAAAAGACATAATGTCTTCAGATGAAAAACTAGAATGACTACTTTCTTTTTTTCTTTAAATAGAAAACCCTCAGATTGACAAGGGAGGACAGAGCACAAGTTACAAAAGCTTTTTGTGCAGTTCCTCACCTGTCCACAGCATCCTTGTAGGTAGGTCCTTGCTTTCAGACTGGTTTCAGCTAAGACAATGATTTTCAGAGTTGTAGCAAGCTCTGCACAGCCTCCTCTAATTCCTTGAAAGTTTCTCTTTTTGTTACCCTGGAGGTCTGGCTGTTTGAAAGCTTTTCTGCCCTGAACAGACTATTTTCTTCCCCGAAGAGGGACCAGAGCAAACAGCTGTGGAAGACCATGCAAGAGGCGCAGCAGGGAACTGGAAGACTACAGCTGAATCTGAGAGCCTGAGAAATCACAAGGAGGAGGAACAATCTCCTCCTCGCTCTACAGACTCCACCTGTGCCAGCTGTCAAAAAGGGAGACTGCATTACCAGGTTGTAGAGATACACACAAAGGTAGGGAGCCCACATCTCTTACAGGATGGGTGTGTATAGGGGAACCTGCATCCCCAGAAGAAAGGGTGTGCTGATAACCCAAATGTCCTGCGAGCGGGAGGTGTCCACACGTAACTCAGCATGTGCATTTATTAGAAAACGTTGGGATTACGTATAAAAGACCGCTTAGATATTTGCATGTACGTATTAGCATCTTATCAGCATCTAATGTTGGGGCTTATCTGTTGCATTGCTGATATTGACCCTGAATGTATAGTTCACAGATTGATGGTTAATCTTCCTATTAATAAAACCAGTAAACCAACTGTGATCAGATTCAAACCACGTGAGATTTGCCACTTTGTGACATTCTTGAATGCAGCACTGAAAAAGAAACCCACAACCAAAAAAAAAAAAAAGGAAATAGATATTTAAGTCAGTAAAGTATTATTTTTAACTTAAATACTTTTTCAAGTCTTTGCTTGTTATTCATTATCATACATTATGCTAATAACTTCAGTAAAACCACAGTTAGATCAACTCTGATTGATTTAAAATATATGTTTCATATCAACGTGTTCGTATTAGCCAGTTACATCTTTTTTTCACTTCACATCAATTGAGCTGTGATAACCATACTTAGCATTCAATCTTTTTGCTGCTATTAATAAGTATTCAGCTCTTCTGTGTACAGTTTAGTGATATATTTGGCAAACAGATACATGGTATTTTCATGTCTCTAATAAGACCCTGTTTTGTTCTCACTGAAACAGTAATTTCCTCTTGGGAAAAGTAATAAATTCAATTATGCTCATAATATGTTTCTAACCCGATATTCAGAAAAATGTTATTTCTAGCACGTTAGGTTGAAGAAGTTTTATGTATTCCTCATCTGGATTGTGCAAATTATAATAATATAACTATTGGGTATATTGGAAACATTCTAGCTTAAACATAACAGGAGATCTTGTCAAAATGAGATCACTGTTGCTAAGAATGAGATGGTAAGATTCAGATGAAAATAAATTTTTAATTTTGAAGAAAATGACCTCGAATTTGTCTGCTATAATTCATTAATGCAGCCAGCAAAATGAAAAATTTAGAAAACAGCAAAAGCCTCTGAAATTCATATATCTGCTCATTTATATTCTTAAATGTATTATACCTTCAAATCTCACTCAGTTGAAAGAGCATGATAAAAATAACATCAATAATTGGAGAGCATGACCATGATGTCATATAATTGATCAGTAATTCTCTCATGTTGGAAGTTGTTAATACCTTTCAACAGAAGAGGCTGAGGAAGATCACCCTCGCCCCCCTACCCACCAGATGAAAAGGAAAGGCACCTCCTTAGATGACGGGAAACTTGCATTCAAATCCCTATTTCAAATGAGGCAAAAAACCTGAAAACATTCCTATGCTCCTATAGAAGGATAATTTGTAAAAATACTTAGTTTATCTTTCTCTTAAAAGGTTAGGTCATTATAAAATTCCTCATGCCTTCATTGAATTTTAGGATATACCTTCAATTATCTGCTTATATTTCTTGGTTACTTCTTTTTTTGATTAATATATTTTGACTATGTTTATGAATATCTCCCAACAATTTTTTGTTTTCTGTCATTCAAAGAGAACTCGTAAGTGTCAAAGGAGATAATATTATTTGGTATACAACAATCAAGTGTGTCTATGCAGATGCTAAAATGCAGTTTCCTAGTTCTCTTTTCTTTGTACTTCCTACGCTATTTTGGTTTAGGGTCTATTTTTGAAAATACTGTGTATGCACCCACAATTGGAATTTGTGCTTTTTATAAGTTACCTGATAGAAGCTCTTACAGGTGCATTAATTGTGACAGCTGAAAAAGCTAGAAATCTTTTATTTAGCGGACAACACATTTGATGACCACCAAACACTGACAGTGTCTCCACAAAGCAACAGACTATTCTGCATCATTTTCCAGACTGAAATAGATATGATGTTTATTTAAAACAAACAAACAAAAAAATCACCTTTGTCAAATATTACTGTTCAAACAAATGTTGTAAGGTTCAGCTAAAAAGTCACCCCATTCATGAACAAGATGTTTCTGACACCTTGTAGGAGCATTTCTTTTCAACTTCCCTTTGTGACAAAAAGTGTCTGTTTTAAACCTATCCATAAGGTGTTAAAGATCTTTTATTTCTTTAAGTAAGACTATTCTTCCATCATATAATAAGCACTGATGGCTTAACAGCCTTATATAAAGTTATGTCCATTTGACTCATATTTCCTCTCAACCTTGAGCTTTAGCTGGCTAGCCTATGTTTTGAATGCTGCTGTTTGATATCTTCACACAAATCTGTCAGCACCTTTCCCATCATCTTGTTATGTGAATAGTGAAGTGGTTACTATTTATATATCTGTGTAACAGACCTACAAAGTTCTTTGATATTACAACTCATTATTAATAAAAGAAGCCATCTAATTGTGAACAATAAGTTATGTAAGGGGAAATTAGTAAGTAGTGAAAGCATCAGAAACATTCTGAACAAAGAAGTATGAAGTCTCTCCTTGTTTATATACTCTAAGAATGAAGCTTACAAACAAAACCATTATTTTAGGTACTGTTAACTTTCAGATAAACAACAATATTATTTGAATTTATTTTAAATAATTTATTTTAATACAATTACAATTCTATATAAAATTATAAAATAAGGTTATCTTGGAAAATGGACTGAACTGATGAAAGGTAAAAGTTTCACTTTTGAAGAAGTTGCGTTATTTTCCCATATTTGACCACCACTGCATATGCATTCAGAAGACCACAGTGATGAACTGGACGAGGAATGCCTGGGAAGGTATTGAGCTCAAGAAAGCAATAATAAAAATTTCAAATGCAGTTGGTCAAGAAAGTGATGTATTTTACTCCTCTGTTAAGCTGAAAAAAACCCACCAACCCTCTGTACTGAATATCCTCCACTTCTCTTTTTTTTTTAATTGCAGCTTTAAATTTGCTATTCTAATCCAGTTTGCCAATATCAAGCAAAAAAAAAAAGAAAATGGGATTAAAGACTCTGAATGAAGAATAAAGAAACCCAAATATCAGCACAAAGAAGTTCCATATGTTGCATTAAAAGCTGCGAATGTCTTATCACCTCTCCAAATGACTACTATTTTTTTTTTAATAACAGTTACTTGAATGGGATAGTGAAACATCTGGGTTCTTTAACAATTTCTTCTTCAGTTAGCAAAACATTTAGATTACGTTTCTGCAGAGGAACCACTCAGATTATTGAAAGCATCATTTTTACCATCCAAGACCTTAATTTTAATAGTTTCTTTTAAATAAAATCTTTCAAATCTTTTTTTTTTTTTTTCATAGGACTTGACACTCTCCAACTTAGTTTATGAGACTCAGACTGATTCATTTGGGGAATATCAATAATTAGTCAGTTTTGCAAACGCACTGGGTTGGAAGCTGCAGCGCCCACAGGGTTAGGTTGTAGCTGAACATTAGTGCTGAGCAGCTTGGTGGCACCTTAGGCACTTAGAAGCGACAAATGCGAGAATAAACCATGCTGTGGGTTTAGCCCTGGAGAGCACAATTATCTTTAAGTAGACAAATCTGTTGACGTCTATGGACTACTCATGAGTTGAAAATTAAGCACCTTCTATTTTTCTTGGCAAACTCGGAACATAAAGGATAACTATGATGAACAAAAGTGTGTCATCTCAACAAGTTTTCACTTGGGCTTGATCCATTAACAATGGCAAAATCCCCAGTGTTAGTACAGGCAGACCCCAAAGAACGAGTTCATCCATTTGAATTATACTTTTCTCATTTATATCAAACATTTTTTGACATGTGTTTACAACTTTTAACTCATTTTTTAGAATTTGTGTGGCACTGGCACAGTTCCTGTAAACCGTAACTGGCAATAACATTAGAGAATTGAATCCTGCTGTTTTCACATAAATTAAGTACAGTGGTTCTTCACATGCTGTGAGATCTCCTGTAGTGATTTCTTAATATATTTCAGACCATTTTTCAGAATTAATCCATGGGTAGTGTAAAATATATTACAATTGCTTCTGATTCTATAAGAGGGGCTTAAAATCTGAAATCTGGTTGTAGTCCTACTGAAGGACAGGCAAAATGTTCTATAAGTATTACCTTAATAAATATCTGGCAAGGTTGTGGTGTATTTTCTTCAGCATATGAAATAATTTTGTTTCAAGGATCTATTCAGCCTCATAACTTTTGTCTCTACTTTTTTTTTCCCCCCAAGAAAATGTCATTTACTGAAATAGAAGCTGATCAGGCTCATGTTAAACTCAGTAACAGAACTGCTTTTGAATTAAATAGAAGTGAGATCAGTCTCAGACTGAACGACAGTGAGGACAATTATGGAAGTGATTATAAAGAAAAGGGAGATTAAAATTAACAGCGAAACAATTAAGTAGGAAATAAACTAGAGAATACACGCAAAATGAGAAAGGCCAGACTAAAAATACAAACAAAGGCTATGGTTTCCAGAGACAATGAAATGGATTAGAAGTCCAAATCCTTTTGCAGTTCAGTAGGAGCTGAGTGTCTATCTTTTTTAATTCCTGGCCAAAATTAAACAATTTGAGAAAAAGAATTAGGTGACTATAAAGTCCAAAAGGAGGGGAAAAAAACCCCAAAGCTATGGCAATGCCTGAAGACGATAAAGGGTATGAATAAGGAGCGTTTCATCAACTACTAACCAAATATCAAGGCTAGATGCTAGCACAGGGTCTAGCCCAAGTGGCTCTTGCCCATAGTACACCAAGACAGCCGCAACTTTGAGGTGGCACTGCCAAGACGTTTTCCTTTTAGTCAGTTCTCCCAAAAATGGTTAAAGAGAGAAAACTCAAAGTGACAAGGGAAGACAAAGCAGAAATAAATAAATAGACTAAAGGTTCATACACCTTCTCCCTCTCCCCGCTTTGCCATTAAAGGCAAGTCCCTGCTTCCAGAGCTGCTCTCAGCCAGCTCCTGAACTTTCAGAGTTCTAGCAAATTGCCCAGCATCCCCCTCAACCTGAAGGCTCCCCCCATCCCTAGGAACCTGTTCCATAACCTCTCACACCTGGCTTTTCCTCCCTGCTCCTCACCACCATCTCTCAGTCTCTGTTGGATGTGGTTTTCAGGATGTATCTTCACTCTTATACCACCCTGCAATCCTCACCTTGCACGGCTTCAGGGTTTCGCAAGAAAAGGTGCAATGTGGACCATGGAGTTCCACCTTGCCTAGCTGTTCTCTCGGCAGGGCAGACATATGACTACGAAAAATTAGTAAGAAAGAACAAAACCTGCCTTTCACATTGTTACAAGTCATAGAGTCAGATTTCAAGTGTTTGTGATCCATAATTAAAATGATGTTAGCCAAAATACCCTAAGTGCTTCTGAAGATCTGGATACATTTAAAGGTCGCATTTTAAAGTATACCTTTAAGAAGATAAGGTCTATAAAATTCACTGTTGCCATGAATGTACATGTTTTCAGGATGTCTGATTGACAAAAGTACAAAGTCTGGATAGTCACACACACTGCAGTAGGTAGCTGGACTTTATCGGTGGTATGTCTACTCTTTCCTTCTCTCTTTCTGTCTCTCCACCCCACTCCACGGTTTGGTTCCTTCTTCCTGTACAAAGCCTGTTTCCAAATGCCTGCATCATGGCTGAGAGCAACTGACTGAAATCTTAAAATCTGAGAACAACCTGGGATGGATGAGGGCACCATTGAACACCACAGGTGTGCAAAAACCTTCATGCACTCTGTTTAGTTTATTAAAGGCAAAACACTGACAGGACTCAGTGTGATCACCAGGAATCACAGAATATCTGCTTGGTTTTGTCAATTCATATCAATTATACTAATTAATGAGATAAACACGAGAAAGTATGCTTAATTTTAGTGACTGTAAATTGCGAGACTTAGATCCTCTTATCTTTGACATAACACCTTTGCAGAACTCTGGAATGTAAAGGAGACTGGAAAACAATTGGTATCTCTCAGAACAGCACGAGTCCTATTCCAAACGTATTTGCCCCTTCCCTATCACTCTGATCACCCAGTGCAGTACGCTCTCTAGGAGAAAGTGCTGCTACACATCAGGACCAAAAGGACTGGGGAGAAGCAGAGCTGTTCAGCCTACTACTACTTAATAGACCAGACCTTTCCATGTGGAGACTATGGGCATTTTACTGCAACCTGGAGTACTTAAAACAATCTTCTCTTTTGCCTCAACCTAATCAGTTATATCCGAGAATATGTACATCATTTTATTCACCTGCTTGAGGGAGATGCATAATGAGGAGACTATGCTCCTCCTTAGGGCCATAGTAGCTTTTCATCCCATAGAAGTTCCAACTTGCAAAGACATTACTCGTCTTAAAACGTAAAGCGTGAAATTCTCAGCAGAGTGTATTACAGAAGTCTAAACGTTATGATCATATCTAATATCTCTCTATTTTAAGTATCTCTATTTAGTATGTCAGCTTAAACTCTATTCATAGGATATGTCACTGGCATTGTTAATTTCGAGTTTCTCTCTTCCATATAATAAATGCTTTCAATTATTTTTCCACTTGCTTGCATTTTTCCAGTTGGCATCACATCTTGTTTCACACCCTTACTTCTAACTTTCTTTTTGCTATGATACCATGGTAATTCTGAGATTAAAAACAAAGTTAAATCATTCTCATTCTCTCTCTCCCTCTCATATCTGAAGCACCTTCTACTTTGGCATACAAATGCATTTAATGAAATATTGTATTGCTTTTCCTTTTTCTGTACAACCAATAACATTGCTATTAAGTAAGACATGATCCAATGGTTCTACAATACACTGACCACTTTCTCAGAATTCACTGCTTTGGATAGTTTTAATGCCATGTGATTGGGGTTTTACAATGTGACACCTAATCTCTAATTCTGACATGGGACTAAAGAACGCTACATTTGGTATTATATTTTGTTACCACAAGAACACAAATTATTTTGTATTTAAATATACTTGATTACTTTTCCATAGAAAATGAGCATACTGAGATAAAAATTAGTTACTTTGGGAACCAGTTATCCACTCTAGCACAGAGTCAACACTAGATAATTTCAAAGACACATATAATACCCCTATTCAGCAAACTATTTGACCATATGTTTTGCTGACTCTCAAATACATTTAACACTTGGTTCTGTGTTTCAGCATATTGACTTATATACCACATCCTCCTACAACCACTGCCTTACAGAGTGTAAAACGCTAGTACAACTTATAAAAGAAATCCTTTGAAATTTTCAGGTGTTAATGGTGTAATTTTGGATCATGTTTCAGTGTCCTTGGAACATTACAGCATAAAGCATAAGCAATATGTAGATACAGGTTGTAGAAAACTCAAAAAGACCAGAGATTGCAAAGCACTTTACCCTCCAAACAACGCTAGAAACACTAGAATGACACACAATAGATTTGTAATGTAATACCTACAATTTGGAAACCATTTTTCCCAAATTTTGCAGGTAGACTCAGGAGTATTTAAGAACCTCCTAGAAGAGTTGTCAAAAAATTATCAGAAAATTAAACAGAGACCACATGTAACATATCTAGTTAAATAAACTTGCTATTGTGTATATACCGCTACTTTGGTGAGACATAATTGCTTTTGAAATGTAGAAGACAAAGAGGGTGATTACTTGGCTTAGAGAGGGGCTAACACTAATGACAGCTTCGTAGTTTTGCATGTGCTTATAAAAGCTGAATAGAAATTTTTACTCCCCTGCAAAAAAAAATCACTGACATGGCTCTTCTCTGTGCCTGAGATGTAGTTGTTATACTCACATGTTTTTGGCTCAATGGCTTTTTATGATCGCTCTCCACTGTAGCTGGTTCTTTTAAAGCCTAAATCAGAGTCTTGCATAAAATGGGAATTTTAAACTAATGTCTAATATGGCTAGAATGGGTAATCAAAATCATGCATTTCCAGGGAAATGAATACTCAAGAGAGATCTGTACTGGTCTGATCCTGAAATGGTACCTGTAATCAGTCCTTATGAAAACACTAAGCATATTGCCCATATGGAAAGATGGATGTTCAAATGTACACGCTGTACCCAGCACTTAGTGGATGTTTTGGGGAGAAAGGAAGAGAGACAGAGGAGTTACTGAACAGAATAGCGTGTTTGTCTCCCGTATTTATGAATTCCCCAGCATTAATTCAGAGTTTTCTAGATACAAGGAAAGTGCATGGCCATGCAGAAATGATTTCTAAGAGAAGCTCAAGCTGTCCCATTAAAAAAAAAAAAAATTGGAGGAGGAAATTTGATAAAAATTGTTTTAATGAGCAGGAGGTTAGGAAAAAATTTCCTGACAGGTTGCTTCTGAAGGGTATCTTGCCTCTATGAGTGTAATACTAATTGCTGACAGAGTTGGGATTTATAAGATAAATCAGTAGCCATGCACAGGCAAGCATAGTCTGAAATGATGCTGGACTGGACTGAAAACCTGGAATGCCAAGATTGGGAAGAAATCTCACAGACTCTGCTCTGCTGATATAACATCTAACTATGTTAAAAAAACAAAGAAAACTCTGATTAAGGCATGTGGTGATACTTCTAAATCAAAGTTTGGCTTTAAGAACACAGTATTCACCTCCACCCCTTTCTTTTATTGGTCACTTAAGTAAAGCAGTTATCTCGCTCAAGTGCCCCTCAAGATGTTTCCCTCTATGGCAGTCAGACAAACAGACTTAACATAATGTGACAGATATAAACTGGAAAAAAAAAAAAAAAAGACGACATATGTAAGATAAGACAGAACAAAGCAGTCCTTACTTAAACTTTGTTGCATTTAGAATGTGAGAGTAGTGGTTATATTTTGAGAAGCAAATTAGAGAAAAATCAGATAGCAGAAATGTTCTAGCTCAGAGGCAAGAGGGTTTTGGATGTTGGCTCATTTTTTAGAATTAAGACTGAGCTGTTTCACTTTTAAAGGAGGACTTAAATTTAGTTTTACACAGCTAAATCTGGATGGAAACCTGTTCTCTAGAACAGCTCCATGCTGATAAGTACCTCTGGTTCCCACTTTCTTTCCTTCTGTTCAGCAGTGCTTGGGTGTTTCAAGAGAAGGGCTGTAGCCTAGTCATACAACTGCAGTGAAGTTACGAGCCCCTCAAGGCTGAGCAGACATACGGACCTAAAATTTGCACCCTGCCACTAGATTCTTCTGCAATGGAGGGTGAGAAAAAAATGGGGATTAACATCAACAACTGGCTACCTAATGACACTTCTGCTCCATTAGAAGCTGTTTCACAAAGAAATGGCATAATTGCTGGATAAAATACGGGTGCTGGCACCTTCCACTTCCTATTGGCCCCTATGTATTCAGAGAGTTATATACCAGTTTGGGACACGTGAACAGGATTGCCCTTTTGAAGCCCTAGAGGCACCTCTTTCTACTACTAGCTGTATAGAGAATTTGCACCCTAGCTGTAGGAAGACTGGATATTCTCTCCTTCTGTCTTTTGCTGCTAATGTTTAGGTGTCTAAAATACAGCTGTGTCCAGACCCAAGTAAGGAAGCTAAGACTTTGCACAGAAAATCCTATATGTACAGCTATATCTTCTAGTGCATCTTGGCATGTACTAAAGAGGTCTCCAGTGTTTTGAAATGGCATCACTGAACAAGTCATATTATATTTCACTTCTGTAATGGTTCTAGTTGGTATGGAGGACTTCAGTTGAAATATTGGGATGTATCTGCACCAAGTAGCTTAGGCATCAAAATTTCATGCTTTGAATTATTCTCTGGAAGTAAACTTTCTCTCCCTCCAATGATGACATCAGAAATTCAGACTCCTAAATAAAGGTGCTGTGAACTGCTTCTTTCTAGAGACGTGAAGAAGGATCAAAACATAGTGAGGATAACTCCTGAGTAAGTCTGATATTCTTAAGCAATGGGCAGAGCATAGTCAGGATTTTTTTAGGAGAAAATACTCGATAAATTTAAATGCTGTTCATTTTGGTTTTGGAAGGAATATTCTTGCAGTGAAGTTCTTCCCCTTTCTTTGAAATGGCCTCTGTAAGTCAGGCTGCTTCCAGAATTCTGTTTGGAATCCTGTCTTGTAAAGGGTTGAGTGCATCACCTAATACTAAGGATTATAAAGATGCACTGACAAAAGTAGAAGACTACTTGTAGGCAATGGTAAGACAAAGTATTTGAGTCTTTGGTATTCACATTTTAAACCTTTTCAGTTTGTTGTCTAAGTAGGATTTCTATGAGGTAGCTCATGACAAGCAATATTCAAAATTCTGCATGGAACTCTAGCTGCTATAGAATGATGCTGCTATTAGTCACACAAATCGTTCTTACACTGGAGCTGAGAATGTACTGTAGTTGGAAGTGGTGACTGGTTGCAGTGTGCAATCAGTTTCTGATACTAGCGAAAAAGCAATAGTGGCCAAAACCCCCTATCAGTTCATGCAGCAAATCCAAACCATAGCAACATCCTTATTACAGGGAGCAATTAAGACATAACAAGCTTCTAGGTGGATATATTTAATTTGGTTTCAGAATTGTTTGTTCTGATTTAACTAGAATATATTCTACATAGGCTTGCATGAGTTTATAGTGCAGCCTGGAAATAGTTGTAGAAGTCTTTGGAGATTCAGCCAAAAAGACCGAGTAAAAAGACTTGGACAAGCAGCAGTCATGAAGTCTAAAATAATATGGAATCTCTAAAGAAAACATAGTAGCTTCACAGATATTACTAGGTGCCATGCTATGAACACAACCTTTAATAAATTATCTTCATAGATACAATTTCAAAACAAGAAAGTACATGTACTCTTTTTAGTCTGAGGACAAATCCCAATGCACCTGAAGCTTTCACTAGTAATAATAATAGAGCTTTGTGCATGTTTCAGAGTTTGGTCCCAGAAAATATCCCAGGAAAGAACTAAGAGAATGACTGATTAAATGGAATGAGACATACAGCTATTGAACTTTTCTGTTTGCATTTCTCACAGAGCTTCCTGCAAGACTATCTTCAACTAGAATATATGGAATTACTTACTGTGCAAAGTGTCTCAAATGTCTTTTCGGAGACAAAGGATCCATCAAGACCAAAAAGAAAAATAGATGCATAAGAAAGCATCCCTCCAAGGATAATAAGGTTGTTCATGTAGGGACTGGACATCTTTATTAGTCTATGAACAAAAGGTGATAGCGCATTAAAGAAGACAAGATTATTGCTAGGCTGTTACAGCAATAAAGAAGAGCTTTTTGTAACCAGGCAAACAGATAACCCTTCTTGTAGAACTCCATGAAATCTATAGGCATGCACACTATTTGCTGGTTTATGAAGTCTAGCATTGTTTCAGGTTTTCAAATGTTTAGTAAAAAGACCTCCTACTTTACTGATGGATTAATTAGCTAGAGTTAAGGTTAACAGCAGACAGTCAAACATAAACAAAAAAATTACACTTTCCAGATAGAATGAAAGAACTTGTCTTAACAGATAGACAATCTGTTTCAACGTGAATATATTACACAGTGATTTCAATTAAATAGTTCTAAAATACCATCTTTCCACAGTTTTAACATTTTCCTTATATATATATGTATTGATGACAGACACAGTATTTAAATACAAAAGAAGTAGTGACAGAAGTAACATGAATGTCTTACTTCTGATTTCTGTTTTTGATGTTAAAGAACAAGAAAGCACTGGCCATTATCATTCCTAGGATGGTGAGGGCTGAGAGGATGCTGTAGAGAGGCAGGGAGATCTTGCGTAGCTCCTCTTGTATAATTGTTTTGTCCTTTGGAGGCTCCAGTCCTAGAAGTACAAGATGAAAAAAGGCTAAAGCTTAGCCAAGGTAGAATTTATCTAAGAAAATATGTGCCTTCCCTCAGTACCGTACCTCAATTTAGCAGATTTAACAACTGTAAACCAGATCAGTAGCTGACGAAATCATTGACTTTGATAGACGTATGTTAGTCACATTGATTGACAAGAAGGTTTGCATTTCTGGAGCAGGTAAACACCCTCTTTGGAAGAAAAAGCACAACAAAAGCCTAATGCAGAACCCCGTACAATATATGCTAGCTATCCTTATTTTAAAGTGTAAATAAACACTAAAATGCATACTATGACTGTAGAGTTTACCAGGAGGTTATGCTTTCCTGAAACAAGTGACAGAGAAACTAGTAGAAAACAGAGGGCATCGTTTCTCTGCATACTTCCATTATGACCAGGGCAAATTCAAACAGCCTGTCTAGATACTTATCACAGATGGAGACCAGCCTTGGTGTGGCATCACTGGGACAGGGTGTCATGGCTTCAGCTGGGATGGGGTTGACTTTCTTGCTAGCAGCTGGTGTAGTGCTATGTTTCGGATTTGGGATGAGAATAGTATTGGTAGCACACTAATGTTTTTCATTGCTGTCAAGCAGTCAAGGCCTTTTCTGCTCCTCACATTGCCCCACCAGCAAGTAGGCTGGGGGAGCACAAGAAGTTAGGAGGGGACACAGCTGGGACAGCTGACCCCAACTGACCAAAGGGATAGTCCATACCATATGACTTCACGCTCAGCAAATAAAGCTGGCGAAAGAAGGAATGGGGGACCCTTGAAGGGATGGTGCCTGTCTTCCCAAGTAACCATTACGCGTGATGGAGCCCTGCTTTCCTGGAGATGGCTGAACACCTGCCTGCCCATGGGAAGCAGTGAATGAATTCCCTGTTCTGCTTTGCTTGCACACACAGCTTTTGCTCTACCTATTAAACTGTCTTTATCTCAACCCATGAGTTTTTTTCACTTTTACTCTTCAGATTTTCTCCCCTATCCCAAGTTGGGGAAGTAAGCAAGCAGCTGCATGGTCCTGGTTGTCGGCTGGGGTTACACCATGACACAGGGGCTGATGGCCCTAGGTGGGGTAAGGTGAGGGAAGCCCCGGGGCAGTGGGGGCCAGCCAGGGTCATTAGAGCCCTCAGGACTCTACAAAATGGAACAATATGGAAAAATGGATAGCAAAGGTTTTATAGGGACAGACCCACTTTTCAAATCCCTGCAGATGTGGACTTGAATGTCTGAACTTAAAAACTATCTTTAAAGCCATGCGCTTGATTGACAATCAGCTTCCACTAATTAAAGGCTTCTCGGTGTAATGAGAAGAATTACTTTCCAACAACTGCAATAAAGCTCTGCATTCCCCACTTCCCACACTCCATTTTACCTGCTTACTAAATTTTTCATTGGTGCAGCGGATTGGCAAAAGGTCTTTTGCATCAGTCTTCCTTCAAAGAGGGATTTGTGTGCCCCACAGTGCCTGAGCCTGTCCTTTTGCACGAGCTCTCCGTGGGGCTGCGAGGACGACCACACGGTGCTAAGCAGCTTCACCGCACAAAATGGCTGCACAGGCAGATCTCTGTGGACCTGCTGGTCACAGACCTGTGAGTAACTGACTAGCAGCTGCCATAGCTAAATTTCACGCCCACTCTTCTGCTTTGCACCTAAAAGAATATTCAAGGATTTATACAATAAAATAGCTTTATCCATACCAGTTAAGCTGAAACAATTCAGACAATGGAAACTTGCTATCCTTTGGTCTTTACACCCAACATTTATGCAAAAATATTTCCTTTCAGGTGATCACAATAAAGTGATAGTCAAGGCACCATTTGCTGAATTGATATTTGAGAAAAGTACCTGAGGTTTTCTCATTTTCCCTTTCCCACCTCAGAGCATGTGTTTACATTGTGCGACTTTAGCAAAATTAGGCAACAAGTAAAAAGCCAAAAATACAACAAAACACATGCCTAAATTAAAAGAACTAACAATAAAGAAAAATACCCCCCTGCTGTATCTAAAATATACAGACTATATTGATGATTTTTATTTATTAAATATAAACAACCAGTGAGTCTATAAAATGTATTTTCTTATTTGTGCAATGGCCATTCAATTGTATTGCTTCTAATACCACGAATTATTGTTCTCTTGTGTGCAATTTTATGCAATGGTTTAAACAGGGCTATATTTACTGCTCTCCATTTCAAATATTTAAAGTTGCTAAGTTTTTTATACTGCCTGGAAGATGTAACAACAGCATCCTCCACATTGAATACATGACTGTCTCAATGAAAAGTTAAGATGGGTAAATGGAGAACTTTCACTGTGAGTTACATAATGCATCTTATGACAGATGTAAGACAGGCTATGGGTGTAAGGAACACCAGATGTGGTCATAGCAAGAACTAGGAGTCTGTTCCTGAAAAAAGCCTGACAGAGTATTTTTACCCATCATCTACTGTCCATAAAGGCATGGAGTTATGGACAAAACCTATCTCCTGTTACGTGGTTCACCCTGCATATATTGTATGGAAATGGATGGGCAACTGGGACAGATTCTGCACTCTTCATTTCCAAAACCTCATTCTCCAGACAGATGTGAGAAGTGCATGTAGCTGTGCTCTCTTAAGTCCAGCAAAGGATACCAAAAAAAAGAGGTGGAGAGCTCCAGCAAATGGACAAGCAGTCATGGATTAGATCACTGCAGTGAAACTCCAGTCATGCTCATGCAGACCTTGGGTGTTGGGACACTGAGTCAGGTGCAGTAGAGCACTGCATACAGCAGCTTCATACTTATTCACCACTCCCAGGGGAAAACCACACAGATCTCATGAAGCCAATTTTACTTTCTGTTGCTGAATTGCACCATAGCAGACCTTAAGATTAAATCTTAATTATTAGCTTTAAAAGTAATGTATATGCCCATATTCAACAGGAGAGACCCTTAAAACTCATTTCAGCTGACATCTGGCTTCCATGATCATATGCTCAGAAGGCTGTGGGTCTGCCCGCACTCCAACTGCTGTGAGGGCAGAGGAAGTCCCCATGTTAACCTTGGAGCAGCACGGGATAAAAAATGGCAAGAAGACAGAGCAACACAGGCTATATGCCTGCTGTGGACCTTGGGAGTGCTGAACATCCTCTCTGGTCCTGTTTCACATGGGCTATCTTAAAGCCAGCCTTGGTATTTTGAAATCATATTTTCTAACTGCGTAACAGACACCTCCTCCTATTTTTTATAAGCACAGCTCAGTTCCCTTTCTCTTTAAACAGTGTCATTGCCTTTTGATATTAAAAATCCTAAAGCAGTTCTTAACAGCATGCAGTCTTACAAACTACATACAGCTTTCCATGTCATTCCTGTACTTCTTTCCAGTTTTCTCTCCTACCTTGGAACCTGATGCTGTTGTTGATTATTTCCAGCGTGTCAGCCACAGCATTGTACTCTCCCACCTTCACTTCCTTTCTTTCTGCACAGAAACGAACAAGATTGATTGTTTATGGCAGTTCACATGTTCTCAATTATTTAACTGATTTTGCCCTTTTTTTTTTGACAGTACATCAAAAGGAAATATGCCTGAAGTGCATGAATTATTAAAGCAGAACGCCAGACAGCTAACGTCATTAAAAGAAATATTTCTGGTTCTTTAAAGAAACGGAAAGTATTTGTAAGAACTCATTTACATAATCAGGGAATTGTTGTTATCAGGCACAGAGATCTCCAGCTTAAAGATCACATACTTACTTACTGGTTCAAACCATGCAGGACATTTTGCTGTGAGAACAAATCTTGCTAAATCACACGTTTTGCTCTCATTTAAACAGCTAGGACATTTTGCTTACTGAAGTATTTCCCAGGGGAGTCATAGTGACAGGCTCCAGCCAGTATGGAGTAGACTGGCTAGTTAATAGATATGCTGGGAATCTAATCTCTTATTCTGACCGGGAATTAGCAACTCGGTACCCTGACTGCAAAACATACTGTGTTATATAATTAAAGCCAATGTGCACTTGAGCTAAAATTTTACTGTTACTCTCATCTGCTACTTTGGGACTATTGTCACATATATGGCCTTCTTGTACCTAAGAGAGTAGAGTAACGCAGATACAAGAACTTAATTTTTTTGGCTGCTGCCTTGGCCACAGAGGCTGGAACTCCGGCACATATTTGTCCCACCCTTCTGATGACATTTGTCATCAATTAATTTCTGCTATTTCTGTTGGGGTTTTGGTATGGGTTAAAAGTGCATGAACTTACTAAATTATCACTTTTACACTAAAACTTTTACATTTTGACCAGAGACTTATAAACCACAGGCACATTGGCTAAAGTTTTCTTTGATGAGCTGGCTCAGTAAAGCCAAAAATTTCCTTTCAGGCCTCTACATCTTGGCATGCACAACCCAATTTAGATTTAAATTCTGAGCTCATGACCCTATTTGTGACACTGATTTGGGGAGCTGATGATCTTGAACTAGACAGCAAATTTGAAAAGACTGTATTTCACCCAACAGCTCCACATTAACCTTTCCTCCTTTCTCACTCAAAGTGATTGTGCCTGTTCAGCTCTGCTGAATGGAGTAGCTAGCTCCATTTTAGTAAAATCTGCAGCCTGATTAATACTAATCTGAGAACTCACAGGAGGCAAAAGTTTTCCTTATATAAACCACACTTCTTGTTAAAATTTTTTATGCAGGATTGTAGATTGGGCTGCAAACCTTGCAGAAATAGCTAGGCATTTGCTATACCCCCACCAAAAACTGGAGTTTGCAGTTCTGAAAGCTGATTTGCCTTCCACATGAGCATGATCCACTTGTGGGGCCCCAAGACTAGTTTGGAATAAAAGCAGAATCCCCTGGTCTCCAGCAGCAGTTTCACAAAGCCCGTCCACAGAATATTACATACCCTTAGGAGTAAATATAAGTTTATACTTTCTATCACTGGCTGAAAATTCTCTATGAAATAGATATACGTATAAATCCTTGACAGCCTTAAACAATAACATCTTCCCAGTAGTCATCTAAAAGCTAAAATGGTTACTGCTAAAAACTGAAACAATTCAATTCTGTCTGTATTTGTAGTATGACAGCTATTACCTGTAGATCTAAAACATCAAAACACAACCTAGAGAGGAGAGAGACAAACACCAGAATGCATACTGACATACAATTTGCACATTAGATGCCAGATAGTCCACAGCACTTACTCATACCAAATGGTGAGGACATGCACCTTGGTGCTGGTCTTGCCACAACTTTACAGCAACAGGGTAAAACCTGACAGCTCTGATGAACAACGAAGAGAAAAGAGTAATTGCTCCACAAACATTTCTGCGTGGAACAGTTACTGGGACTAGATAGATGTGAGAAGCACATAATAGGTGGGGAAGCACACACAAAAGAGAGTAAATCTGTGGTCTACTGATTACGGTACTGCAGTTGAGAAACTTTTTCTGTGATTGCTTTATGTGACATAAAATGCCATTTCTTCTCAACATGGATAAATTCTTACACAGCTTCCTTTACAGACGAAAGTAACACTGCGAATGTGCCTATGATGATAACTGCAATGTCGTGTAATGTAGATGAGGTAGCCTTCAACTAGCTAGCCCAGGCACCAGGAGATAGCCCTTGTAGGAATGGAGCTTGGTAGAGCTTTGGAGGAACAAACTTCCATGGCGGACTGAGCTGAAGAGCGAGATTCTTTTGGACTTAGAAACACAAGGGTGTGGGGAAAAAAAAAAGAGTTTAGTACCTAGGAACCACATTATCAATGCTTTGTCCATTACAAATGTAAAAGGACAGTTCATAGAGCGCATGCCAAGGTTTATTGAAGTCATGAAATGTCATAAAGATGTTTGATATCTTAAAGTAGTTGCAACTGTGGAAAGTAGCTTATGAGGGAAATAAACCATATTTTTATTGAGAGGAAGGATATACTATCTGTGTCATAGTATGATTACAGGAGTGCTGAGGGGGAGACACAAATAGTTTTTGTGCTGTTTTGTACTCCCAGCAAACTACAGCTGTTGGTTTTTCAGTTCCTCAAGCACAAGTGGGGATCAGTGACAAAGTCACCTTGAAATATTAATTAAAGGAAGTGAGGAGGCAGCAGTATGACTGTTGGCTCTCATGCATAGGCCAACATAGCTAAGAATGGGACTGCAGGCTCTACTTTTCTATATGCCGTTCCCTCAAGTTCCCTTTGGAGATTCTGAATTACTTAGTTCAGTTTACTGATTGTATAATGTAGCTCATATCTGTCACAATCTCTGTGTGTTCAACCACAAAAGGACAGGAGGAACTGAAACTCCTTCAAATAAATACACCAACAAAATGCTTTACACAATATTCAGAACAAATGTTGGCTTTTTTTTTGTAGTCCTTTCATTATTTTTAACTTGTTCTTTCCACACTCATGATAGAGATATCTTATCGAAACCCCTCTGCTCATGTTAAAATGAGGAAGAAAATAATGAGGGAAAATATACTTGTTTTGTGAGATAATGTTTGTCCATGGCAGGAGCACTGTGATTTTAGAGCTTGGATCCACAGCTGTTCTTTCACACAGGAACAGAAAAGTATGGAAACTAACCAACCCAAAGAAAACTGGCCCAGAAATATGTGACTGAAAATGATGCCTAACTGAGTTACAAACAACTAATCCTTCTCATTTATTGTCACCGAATAGATTACTGATAGGGTCAAGATGAAAACCTTCTGCCAACAAAGAACTGAACTACTCTTAAAGGTGAATTAAAATGTTTTCTTCTACATGTTTTATTACAGAATTTTGTAGCACACTTTAAGCAACTCCAGACAAATTGAGACACTACCACTTAATTAATTAGGCCACATTTCACAAAGGTAGTACAATGGATTTTTAATTGCATATCAGGTTCCTTTTGAATAAAAGCTTGTTGAATAATCCTGCAACTGACATCAACTGAGTAAAACAAACTTACCCAAATGCACGACAATATTGTGATTGCCAGTATGACTGCTAACCACTTAAACTGAGAATTTTCAGATGAAACTATGCTTCGTTTCACTTCCTTTCACTATATGTCATAATTTCCATTTCCACTACATTTTTTTAAGTGTACTTATTCACACCTCATGAAGATAGTTTCTACTGAGAGATGTTTAAGGATGAGAGAAAGCACTTGCAATGCACACAAGATGGGTCAGATGTATTTCCTTTGTTTTCCTCTGTGTAGACAATGCTCTCTAGCTCCCAATGACACTAAGACTTTGTCTATGTCTAAAGTTTATAGCACCTTCAAGTATGTCAGTCTGACTGAAATGGTACAAATGACCCAAGTGGTGATGCAGTTAAGCCAATATAAAAATGTAAAGTATAATCACCAGTATAATTTATGCCTATAATAGTTGGGGCACTCTGAACTAACACAGTATCCTACAAAGTTACAAAAAGATATATATTGACATGTGAATGTATTAATGACCTCCTACACATCTAGCCGATTATACCAATGTAAAAAACTATGTCTAGTTCACCAGAATAAAGACAAATTAACAGGTCTGCCCTAACATCACCATGGTGCCCAAAACGTTTGGCTGTAAATTAAATTAAGGACCTCAAAACTCTAAATAGCCTACCATAGCTTGACACTACTTATACTTTGTTACGTCACTGCGGCTTTTTATAAAGTTAGAATTCCATGCAAACTACAAAGACAAACATGTGCAAGTGATAAGTATTCACTTTCCAACAAATATAAAGTGAATTTTAAAGCAAATTTAATAAACTTACTATAGACTATTCTCAAGACAAGCTAAGGGTCACTGAAGTTTCCCATCTAAAGGGCACTTAGGTTATTCTCAACTTTGAAGCAGCAGAAAAAAAGACATGACCTATAGCTGAAAGAATACACAATATCTTGATCTAAGTTTATCCTGAAGAAACATCCATGCATAAGGTACCACCTCCACATCTCCTTGGAGAGTTTTTCAAAATCTTTTTACATAGCTCCTTCCGCTTCTCCATTCAGGAAATTATCACTGTACTCCCTGAAAACCTTAATCTGACATCAGTTTAACAGTGTCTTCTCCCACTCTGTCAGCTGCCCTTCTTGCTTAACCATGGTAATTCAGTGGGAGTGATTAGATGCTTAGCACATTAGAAGATCTTGCTGCATATTCAGCACTTAGCAGCCTCCATCAGAGTCCAATATTATTAAACCTTGTCCTACAACAGAAACATTTAGCTCTTGCTCATTGTTCTTCATCCACGCATCGCAGCCCAACAGGACTGCTGGCAGCTATGGGAAATATTTACTCATCAGATCTCAGAAGAGTTTTGGAAAATGCCCAAGTGGTTGCTGACAGGTGAAGCTGAGCATGGACCATACACATCTGAAATGTTTAAAGATACTTAGGAAGAGAATAAGACTTGTATACCCTTAAATTTGGAAAGATTTTCATTTCAAATTTCAAATCATCTCCTAGACACAAGTCAAAAATCATGCCACTGCACAAGTACTCACACTTTCAAAGACACATCTAACTTATCTGAAAGTTCACCATTTCCAAGCTATTGTCAACTCGTTGAGAGGTTCAGTCCAGAGACAGGGCGAAGGGTGCACAGACACATTTACATCATGGTGTCCTGAAGCTCGCCTTTCTCCAGTTTGGCCTCTGGTCACGTTCCCTTTTAAAGAATGAATGTTTTTCTTTAACACTTTATACTGTCAGTCACCTAGCAATCGTTTATCACTGGCAGGTCTTAGCTCTTCTTTCTCATTCCCTCTACTGCCTGCTGCGAAGGCTCCTGAAGAGCTGATGTGCCACACCGAGAAACAGCAATCCTGTGATCAAGGCGATTCAGAGAACAAGTCCCAGGAAAAGAGATGGGCCAAACACAAACAGTGAAAAACCTAAGCTGGAGACTGCAAACTGATGACAAGTCTGAGAATACTTCCCATATTTCAGTAAATCCTGTGTAAATTGCTTGCAAAGTCTCTTCTAACCTGTCTTTCGTCTCGCTCATTTTGAAAGCTGTTTCACAAAGTAACGATCTACCACAAAAGCTGGAAATGCTGTTTTAAATGCCTTTACATTACTGAATTAAACCAAGCATCATGAAAGCTAATTTCCTTCAGAATAAATACAGAAACATTTCATGTTGTGGATCCTGTAGAAACTCTTAGCAAATTAATGTAATCTTAACTTTCATAATATATCCTTGTCAAATAAGACTGGGAAGCTTTTCAGTTATCCTTATCACATATCAGCAATAACCAATAAACGTTGAAAGTTTCCAATTAAAAAAAAAATCACAAGAGAAGCTTATAAATAATGAATGAGCAAAGCCTTTTTCATGAATTTCTATCCACTTGTAGGCAACCATTTCTTTGTTTAAAGACAGAAATGCTGAGATTAAGAAGCGCAGTTCAAATAAGGAAGAAAATGTCAGGTCAGATAGAAGATTATTCTTCAGCAGAAGCTGCCAGAAAAGAAAGAATCAAGGAAGAAAAATATGTTACCTTTGCAAGGGTTTGAATTACCACAGTTTTTAGCCTTGTAATTAGAACTAAAAGTCTGTTTTGCCCAAAGAAATGCTACCTTCATCTTTAACTCCTGCACAACTATTTCCCTCATTTGAAGTTCTTGTCTAGGGTTTTATTTCTGAGATGCTGGATTCCAGTGCACACAACGTACAGGAAATCCTGAGCTATGAAAGCAGTATATATAGCAAGTGATAATTACTCTTCATAGCCAGTTCTCAAGTCCTATCTTTCCTTCAACCATAAAGAAAAACAGACAGAAAGGTTAAACCAGCCAAAGGCCAAAGAGTGTATGTCAGCCTTAGAGTCAGGATAAAAGCTAAGAAGTCTTAACCCTGGGCCGATTTCACTACGTTAGTAATGGTATTTATCCAACAGGACATAGCAAACAAGTAAGCAAGCAGCACATTATGTCATTAAGTATCCTGAACTCATAAAAAAATCTAGTCGTTTTATAGACCAAGAAGATTTCTCCAGAAAAAGTTCAAGCATCTGCATTTTTAAAAGCTTATAAAAATTATTTTTCCTGATTCTTTTTAACCTTTGGTTTTGCCTTCCTGATTTTACATCTGTCTGCTATTTTGCTTGTTGGACTGGCTTCTAGCTCTGCACAGAAATTTAGTAATATAGTTCATGGGGATTTAGTACCTAAATATCTTAGGCATTTATATATTATGTATCAAAGAGTGATAGAATGAAATAAAAAATAATGACTTTGAGTTTAAAACAATTACTTCTTAAAATCTGAATTGTTAACACCATCATTATATCTTTCCTTCAGGAAACTGAGAAAGTTATAAACAAATACACAATAACGAAGGCACATTATCCATGAAATATAATAACTGGTGTGATGAAGCAAGTGTACAGAGCTTACATTAATTCTCCTGAAAAAAAATTCCCATTTCTTTGGATGCTTAAAAAATTCCTGATAGTTTAAATTAGGTTGTATATGATATCAGACTTTTTTCAGGTTTAATACTTCTAGCATAAAATCCGAACTGAGAATCATAATCAAACTGTATAACCACTGAAACATACGTCAGTAATTTGAATTACCTTTAACTCCATTAAGGAAGTTTACAGATAACAAACAAATATTCAAATAGGTACAGTATGATTATATTTTAGGATACATGCATGTGGATTAACGGCAACATCTCAATCCAGATAAGATTTTTCCTATTCTATGGTTAATCCTCCTTTATGATTTGATTAACTTTTCAGAGAATGAAAATCGACATCATTCTGAGAGTTTATTTGCCGAAGTAAATTATTCCTTGAAGTCATACAGTACCTCAGAGTGTAAGTATACATGTGTTCTTTAATATTAATATTTACCTAAACACAACATGGTCTACAAACAAAAATTGATATTTATTTCCCTTATCACTTGGAATCACTTCTTCCTAGCAGAGTCCAAAACCAGTGTGCTTTTCTTGACTCAGAATTCACAGTGGGAAATAGCACTGAATGTGTAAAACTACAGGCAGCCACCATGCGAAGGAATTCTCTCAATTATTAAGTAGTAATACAACTTTATTTATTGTTGTGTGCCTTTAAGTACTTTTACTCTCATACACTAGTCCATTTCCTACAGTGGGTGTGCTAGGAAATCAAACTGTGCAGACACACAGGCTTGGGCTGGCTTCCCAGGAGACCTCCCAGGAGCTTCCCAGGTTTGAAGGGCCATCCAGGCAGTGACAGGTTTCGACACGGATGCCACTTATCTGCAGAGAAGTCCCCCTGGCAGCAGCCCAGGGCCCAGCAGCAGCTCCATCTGTCAGAGTCTCTCCGGGAGAGGGACAACTGAAGCCAGGACTGCGCAGGAGGTGGAGGTGCCAGTGACAGAGACTGTGGCCATGTTTTATTGCCTCTTGAGCTTGATTTCAGAGTGCTGAAACATCAGAGACCGTGAGGCACAATTCAAGATATACCACGATACTGCACTAATTCAAAGATAAGGGTCAGCAAACCTATCACAGGATGGCAGTGTATCCATTTTGACAATCTATGAGCCTTCCAAAGAAACCCAAGATGACAGAGCAATAGTGTTTCCAGATCTCTTATCCAAGGGGAATAAATGCAATTATTATTTCTCTGGTGCCCTGGAAACTGAGTCTGAGTAGGCACAGTGTGCACTGTCAGGAGAGTCTGGCAAGAGAAAGATTTGAATCATTACCAAATTACCAGAGAATGTTTTTTTAGTTAACCCAAAAGTTACTCATGAACTTAAGCTGAATTAACCAAGCAGTGTCATTTAGAGAAGAAACGACTGACAATAGCACTGCTGTCAGTCTTTTCTGACTCATCAGGTTAAAGTTCATCTGTAGCCAAAAAATGCAAAACACCCAAGACAGTAGCCTAATCCCAGCTTTCATCTGCTGGCTCAGCATTTAAGCTTTGCAGACAACTCGACAGAACATGCAACTGGCCACCACCAGGGGGTGGCCTGATAGGAAAGACAACCCCGGGGGATCTGGGAAACCCTGGCTTCCGCCCAGCTGCACACTCTCATTGAATCAGGCAGAAAATCGGCATGACCTTTTCCTCCTCTGGTATGTTTAATATTCACAGAAACACAGAATGGTCAGGATTGGAAGGAACCTCTGGAGATCATGTAGTCCAACCCCCCCGCCAGAGCAGGGTCACCTACAGCAGGTTGCACAGAATGGCGTCCAGGCAGGGTTTGAATGTCTCCAGAGTGGGAGATTCCACCACCTCTCTGGGCAGCCTGTGCCAGTGCTCTGCCACCCTCAAAGTAAAGAAGTTCCTCCTCATGTTCAGATGGAACTTCGTATGTTCAATTTTGTGCCCGTTACCTCTTGTCCTATCACTGGGCGCCACTGAAAAAAAGACTGTTCCCACCCTCCTGGCACCCTCCCATGAAGTATTTATAAGCATTGATAAGATTTCCCCTCAGCCTTCTCTTCTCCAGGCCAAGTCCCTCAGCCTTTCCTCATAAGAAAGATATTCCAGTCCCCTGATCATCTTTGTAGCCCTTTTCTGTACCCTTTCCAGCAGTTCCCTGTCCTTCTTGAACCGGGGAGCCCAGAACTGGACACAATACTCCAGATGTGACCTCACCAGGGCAGACCAGAGGGGGAGGGTAACTTAGCATTCTACCATTTGATTTGATTTTCTCGTGGATGCCCAAAAGAAGTGTTTCACTACGCTTACTGAAACACATTACTTATCTAACAGGAAGTTTTGATTCAATTCAATCTGGACTATCGCTTATTTTTTGCAGTTGAGAAGTGCAGCACAACCGTTGACAGTAGCCCCTGTCTGCCAACAGTTTCACCTGACCTGAACAGTGCCACCAAGACCCGCGTTTTCAGGGACAGTTCAGACATACAAAACAAGCTGCATGATGCAGTCCTTTTGAGCGTTGGGTGGCCTTTCCTCATTTATAAGATAACCAAACTTAAGTGCTTAACATGACAGAAAGAAAAATGTCCCCCACCACAGAAGACGTGTGCTCGACCAGAGGACAGGGGCAGAGCAGCACGCCAGCTATTGCAGAGATGCGACGAAGTGACTGAGTGCCACCTCACAACAAGGTTGTTTTCCCTCCACTCAGCAAGGCATGCCTGCTTTCTGGTAATCTCACACAATGCAGGGACAAAACAAAGGCTCTGTTATCACACATTTGGACGCATACCTATGGGTATATGATTAGGGCCTTCCCTCACCATCTGTCAGGGCTGTGCTTCAGCTGCCCTGGGGAGGGGAGGGCTCAGCACATGCTGAGCATCCTCGCGGCAGGCTGTGCCTGGTCTGCTCCAGCTGTGCGGTCAGAAAATGAGATGCTCTGGCTTCTTCCTTAACGCACCACATCCTTAAACTTTTTCAGAGTTAAGAGCGCATCATTTAGAGCGCATCATTTAGAGCATCTCGTGCCCGAGATGGGAGGAGAGCAGCAGCTGTTGTGCTTATTACGAGTGCTGGATCTGAACTACTCACTATGTCCTTGAATATCCACTCTTGCCATTACATCAGGCGGTCTGTGAGAACACTGTAGCATGTAAAGAGATTTGAATATCTTCTTCATCATTCAGGGTCAAACCCAAAGGCAGAATTACCACTGCCCTCATACTAAGATACAAAATAAGGTATCTGAGGCAGCGTTGAACACATTTATACAAAGCTGCAAACTCTATGCTCTTTTCTGTCTTGTAATTTGTACAGTAACTGCCAGAGTTTTTTCCTGTACAAGAAAGCCAGTTCTGACTCACCCGGGCTGGCACACAAGTGGTGATATCCCCCTAGATCACTCTTCCAGCTTCTGCTGCTGAGATGAACTAGAGAGCCATCACTCGAAGAACCATCAAAAGCCACAGGCATTGAGCCTTTCAGGCTCTAGCCCTCCCCTGACAATCAGCTGCCCATGCAGAAGCCCAGCTCGGGGCGTAAGAGCCACATGGGATCACCGGTTGTATTTGCCTGTCCTCAGGGAGTTATGCTCCTCATCAGGTACAAGCTTGTCACTGCTACATTTAGGGATGGCACAGTAGGGAGTGAGAAAACAAGAAACGTTACACAAGCCTGGGACGCCCATCAAACCCAGGAATCGCATGATTCATAGGGTGAGAAAAGTGTGTTTGGGAGTGCTACTTTGAGTGTTTTTACAAGCAGAGGTGACTGCTGGGAAATTCTTCTTCAAAGTCTGTGTTTCTTGCCTGTCTTTTTGACCTTCCAAGAGGCTACCTGAAAAGTTTGGAAAGTTTGGGGTACCCACCAGGAAGAGATGTGCTGTGAGACCGTAAACACACGTGTAAGGAACCTAAAGCCTGGGGCACTAGCTGAGGGGTGCAGGTGGTGATGCTCTGCAGCCCCATGCCCTAAGTCACTGGAAGACATGAAATCTCTGTGCAAAATACTGGCAGCTAGAAAAAAATGACCATGCCCTACTCAGTTCTCACAAGCTTTAAGAGATAGATTCAGGAGATGGATTCACTCATGGGAGACTGGTGATCCACAAAAGAAGTGGTGGCTTTTCAAAAACCACCATTTGAAATGTTCTGTGTACCAGCCCAGCCCAGTAGACCCATACAATGATATTTCTTACTTTATGAATTTACATTTGACTCAGGGTTTTTTTTGGATGTAAGTGTATGTGAATTGTGTGTCAGGATAAGGCCAAAACAGTTTTGAAAAGTAAGATGATAGTAACAGAATAATCAGAATTTAACTCACCCTAATACACATTTTTCATGTTGGTAGAGCTGTTTGGCTTACTCCAGTTACTATCAGTACATTTTAGTAGGATGGATTCTAGTCTTAAACTTCAAAATTCATCACCACTAATACTTCTTTATTTTTCCTTTTAAATTCTAATCATGTTAAAACTTAAAGAAAAAAAACCCAATAACATTTGCAAAATAAAGCTCATTCAGAAAACTATTTTAGCTTGGTTAGATTTTTTTTAGCCTGTAAGCTGATCTTGTATTTAAGACAACTGAAACACACTCCAAGTGGAACTTGTTAAAAGTCAAAGTTCCAGAGAAATAACTCCGTTTTGCTGCTACTTCAGTGAACCTCCACTTGCTTTAACCTGTTTCTAGTAATCTCTTTGTATTACTAATCCACTGGAAAAAACAGAAAGGATGAAAAAGAGCCAAGAGTAATCTCCTCTTAGTACTAATTAGGAACAACATGTATTTTACTAAAAGCAAAGAAAGTGGTTTAGAAAATTGATTAAGATACAAAGAGTTTGAAGTGATAGTCTCTCATTTTATCTTTAACAATTGCTTCAAATTTTTCCTAAAATATGGTATGCTTCATTGTTGTGCTCTTTAATTTTAAATTCTGATTTATTTTTCCTTTTATTTCTTCATCTGGAGTTTGAATAGCTACAGAAAAAAGGACTGCATTAAGAGGAAAAACCTCCCATGGAAAGCTACAGCCATTAAATTATAATTACTCTAAATAATAAAGGATTTAATAATTAATATAGAGCAGTTATATAATATACCTGACAGACAGCTCTGGAATAAATTTGTCTGGCAAAGCACAGCCAGATCACACAAGCATTTATGCATAAGCATAGCTTTTATTTTTTGCTTAACATTAAATACACCCATCTAAGACTTTCCAGAATCAAAAGTGATATTTTAGGTACTTAGAGAAAACAGTTTGAGAAAACACTCACAGTTTCAAAGCATTTATTCTGCCCCAAAAATTGATAGCATACAGCAATGATGATTTTAGTTTGCACATTAACTTGGTACAAGAGGACAGGATTTATGCCTGTAGGAATGAAATACAACATAAGGCAAAAATCCTTGAAAAGCTGATTAAACCTAGGAAAGCAGAACTATGCACTTTTTCTCCTGTATCGCTGTACTGCAGTATGACAGTGAAGAACAGCAGAGACTTTACAACTGGCTGGGCATAAAATACTAGATTAAATAACCTCTGTAGATGCACAAAACTCTGGAAAACCAGTGTACAAAACTAATGTAATCAGTTCTTCATTACAGCTGGAATCAAAACTTGAAAAATTCAACTGTTTCAAATGTGAGGGATATTTGTCTCCCTGTTCTAGCATAATCTTACACCTTTTGTCTGATGTTACAATTGTAGATGCATGATGAGCAAAGAAAGCTGAGTATGAGAGCAAGAAGAATTCTGGAAGCACAACTCTCATGAACTTTAATTGTGACAAGTTTGGAAGTCAAATCCACAGCCATTAAACTGCGAGCAGGGGAACTAAATCTCACTTGAAGTGAGTGAGTATGTACCTCAGTGCATATGTATCTCAGAAATTGCTAGCAATCCCTCGCTAGTTACAGCATTCAATGGAAGTTTAAGTTACCGAATGTTTCAGGAAGGAAAAAAAATAAAGATTGAATGGAGCTGGATCATAATCTATGCCACGTTTTATACAGTGAGCAGAATTCAGAAAAGCAAGTACTTTATCAATTTCACCATAAATCTTTAACACCCCCCCCAATTTTAAGAACCTCAGTACAAAACTATATTAGAAAAAGACTACTTAAACTTAGATACAGTTTTTGTCTCTTCGCCTTCTTATACACAATTGCTTCTTATGCAATAGCCTTTACAGATTAGTGGGAGCTGGCAATGCAAGTCAAATGCTCTTACTAACTGCTTTTCAGTATAAGATGTAAAAATGTTGCCTTGCTTTCCTGTGTTTTGGGTAGGTGCAGAAAAATGTAGCACAAATAACTTGTTTCTAGATTTCAGTAACTTTGATTTAAACAAGAACAATTGTCTGTAAGACAAAAAAGGTCAAAACTCATGAGCACGCAGCAGCCAGAAACACATGAAATATACCCTAGAGAAGCAGTCACACTACTTGTGTGACACCAGTGCCTGGATCCCCAGTTGCATATTTGGCAAACTGGGACCCTCAAACTCCAGCTACAATCTTTTCCTTATTCCTGACTCTCTCCTCATCTCAACAGTGTTACCTTCCCAGCATCTAGCATCTCCTGACTTTCCCAGAGGAACAGAGATATCCTGGTCTTGGTCTTGGTAGGACCAGAACCAGGAGAGAGAAGGGACAACAAAGGGGCCAGGATTTCTAGCATCTGTTGCATGCCACAACATGTGCTAAGACAGAGTTTGCCTGTGCCAAAAGCCCACCCTGCTTAAATCACTTTCTCACTCAACTAGACCACATTACTCCTCATTGCATCAGTAGCATGTGTAAACACGGGGGGGAAACACAGCTGCTGAACAGAACAGAACTCGTGTGGCATCCTCCTCTGCTCTGGCCTTGCTGCCAGAGTTGTCACTGGCTCCTTTTCAATCACGCCATTCACAGGAGAGCACTGCTGTTTGGCAGCGCCCCTCTTTCCCACGTACAGCACCAACACTGAACTGTAGCTTGCTTTGCCTTGCTCTGCTGAATAATTTGTGGCATGCAGTAGCGGATATATTCCTAGAAATGGAAGTTTCTTACTTAAATGGAAACCATTCTATAACTTCCATAGCCTAATCCAGGAGACAGACTGTTTCTGCAGATGCTATTTGTACCGGAGCTGTAGAGGATACCAGTGCACCAGGGTGAAAGTGATTCTCACTTCTGCGACCAGTATAAAGATTGTGTCAACCTGCTGCATCACTCAGGTTATTTCTTTGTTGTGTAGCATGCCCTTAGTCATTCCGGCAGTTTTTGAAGCTGCTGTTTTATTCTTGTGTGTGCATGTGGGAGGGATGGTGAACTACCATGAAAATTTTATGCGCTTTTCTGGACTACCTATTAACAACACAGTCCTTTCCAGTTCATGCTGCTACTCTCAAAATACTGAATGCTCCCCCCNTCAACTGCCCCGAATAAAGGCAACCAAAACCAACCTGTGCCAAAATGGCATCATTTTTCATTGCTATTTTTAAATTTCAGAAGGAATATAGGGACAAAAAAATATTTTGCAAGACCAGGAGACCAGAGAGAGATCAGAGGGCAGGCTAATACACGTACAGCTGCAGGACACAGCTCAGCATTCAGGTAGGGCAACTGCGCTGAGCCCAGTGACCAGAAGGCACAAATGGTGGGAGGTGCAGAGAGCTGGTGGGAGGACAAGGACACTGCTTCGCCATGCCTCATTGCCAAAAGTTACAGCACCTAACCCTGGAGAGACAAGAGCCCTGGGAAACAGCCACGTAGATCCATAATACGCCCCAAAGAAATACTATTTACAGGCCTTTTTACCTATCAGCAAGTCCTTAATCTTCTCATATCTGGAGAGTCTAAGCTCCTCAATACTAATCAACTGTTTTGGGCATATCACTACCATTTTGAAGTTTTCCAGAAAAGGTCCAAAGAGTTACAGGTTTCATTCAACCAGGCACAGTTCAAAAGCAGCAATTCACCAACCAAAACAAAGTACCTACTCTTTTTGTGATTTTTGTTTCTACATCTGTCCTATTGAGTTTCCTGATTTTACCTATAAAAATGAAGTCAGGAATCAAAAGACAGAAAATATAAACTGATACTGCATTTTTGATACTGTATAAAATCATTATGATTTTGTTAACCCAGGGCATGATGTTCTCAGATCCATTGTTTTAATTTCCTTCAGTGGGGCTTTCCAAATCTCAGAAGGTTTTTACAGGAAATGCTGTAAAACCTATACTGCTGAAAGATAACTGCATTCAACTGAAAGGAAAAACTAAACCCACCTTATGATCTAGCTTATACATTGTGTGTTACCTTCAAAAGTTAATACTGTTTTTGTGAAAACCTGCCCACTGATCTTAGTAAGAGAAATTGAGTAAGTCTGTTTTGAAGTGGTCCAATTTCCTGCTCCTTCTTGCTCAATAAAAGCCACCTTCTTTACACCCTATCCAAACCTTTCATTGAGCTTAAACACAAAATTACCTGCTATCTGAAACCCAATAATATGCTTCTTAATTATCTAATTTCCATTCACTTAAAACAAATGATAATAATTTATTCTATACCTTGACC
Source organism: Ibidorhyncha struthersii (assembly GCA_013398815.1). Taxonomy (NCBI): domain Eukaryota; kingdom Metazoa; phylum Chordata; class Aves; order Charadriiformes; family Charadriidae; genus Ibidorhyncha; species Ibidorhyncha struthersii. The sequence goes on from VZSZ01003684.1 coordinate 158,820, forward strand.
TAGCACAGAGTGTAATTTAATAATCAAGACAGCACTATACACATAATTTGGTGAAAAATCCATTTGAAGAATCTTGAATTTCTCTGCTTTTGCATGAGACATTTTCTTAAAGGAATTTGTGTATGACTAATTTAGTTCTATAGTGGAAAAAAATCAAGACTCTTGAAGATCAAGTTGCACAGAATTATCACAACTAATTTTTGCTAAGAGCATGCTAGCTTAGAGGATATTTTTCTAATATTGTATTACTATAGCTTTTGTAGCAATCACAAATAAAAGAAAGAGTTTTAAAGCCAGTTTTAAAAGGACTATCTCCAACTCAAGTCACAATTTTTCTCAGTATTTGATTTTCAGTGGAAATAATTTGTGAATTAATGAAATTAACTTACAGTTCTCATTACTGTATAAATGATATTTTTTTTTTCTTACTAAAAATAAATTAAGTGTAAACCATAACTTTTTGAATATGTAGGTGTCTTTCCCAGATATTAAACAGATATTAATCTCTGGTCTCTTCATCTGTCCTTCCTGGTCTTGCAAAATATTTTTCATCCCTATATTCCGTCTGAAATTTAAAAACAGCAATAAAAAACGATGAAATTTTGGCACAGGTTAAGTTTTTGGTTGCCTTTATTAGGGGCAATTGAGGTATATTGCCATATAAACATGATATTTTTGGTATATTGGGGGGAGGATTCAGTATTTTGAGGGTAGGGTTTTTTGTTTTTTGATTTTTTTTTCAGAGCTGTGACTGTAAAAACATTCTGTGTTGATAACAAATTTGATGAGAGACACAGGAGTCAGTTCTGTCGGGCCACTATGCTGCAGACACCAAACTGTTTGGCTTACTGCACTGAACAGCAGGCAACACAAGGGGACAAAGTCAGCCACAGCTGTCCAGCAAGTTGAAGACAACAAGCAATCAGAGAGGTGCTTCAGGGAGCCCACAAAGTCTCCAAAACCCAGGTATGGCACTAACAGTTCCTGTGCTCTTAAAGATTATTCCGGCACTAAACTCATCAGCCTGAGATGATACATCCCACAAGACTGCTCAGACACGACAGCCTTCAGCTGAAGCACATAAACTCCCATACCCAAGAAAGTCTCACCATTTCACAGGACGTTGAGTTCCTAACCCATCTACACTGTTCAGGTACAACTGAGCTTTGGCATCATAAATACACATTCAAAATAATTTCTCACACCATTATCTAGTAAAAAAACTAATATGCTCAATTTTTCGAAATAAGTTCTTGCTCCCAACCATGTGTAAAGTCAGCCCAAGGCATGACCTTAACAAAGGCCCTTTTCACCTGTGGATGGATCTTCCCCTTCAGACTTCAACCATGGAAAGGGTAAGAAGTGCAACAGAATGTGGCATTAGTGAACTCACTGAAAGCTTTCCAGGTTATGGATGGGGTAACTGGAGTTTACCATGATTTGCACGTACAAGAAAACTTTATGCACCCAAGCAGTAAAAGTTAGGATGTTAAAGCCTCCTTTTTCCCATTGTCCTGCTAGAATAAGTCATTCAGGATGATATCCCTACTAGTCCTGCTCTGAGGAGCTAGTCTTCTGATTTGCTTTGTTCTCCAAATTACTGTGCTGAGGGGGAATCTAAAATGAATTTAATCTTAATTTAGTTTGAATTGGCATTACTAAAAAATATAGTTTGGGCTTTCTCAGCAAGGATGCTGAGTTCTCATATTTACAGATTTAATTAGGTTTGATTTACTCTTCAGCAGCACCAAAGTATTTTTGTGAGGTCTAAAGTGAGTAAATAAAAAGTGTCTGAACTTGGTTATTTAAACTTTATTGTATGAGAAGTGACTGCATAGTTCAAACCTACAGAACAGGCAACTGAACAGTGCTTGTTTTAGCTCCTTATTATTACTGTAGTTAATTCCTCCCTTTCATAGACATTACACTGTTTATTAGGTAAAAGAAGATCTGGTGGGATTCATCTGTCCAAACTTCAATGAGTATGGTGTAGACTTCTGTATCTCAACTACCTCGTCCAAGCTCCCTGTCAAGACATTGAGGAAAAGAGGCACTTCTTCTAAAGCATGATTTGCTTGGTCTACTGTAGACACACACCTAAGAATAAGATTGAATTTCATTGTGGAATTGCCTGTATCTTTCTTCAAGGTGGACCAAGACAACTTGCCCAGGTGCAAATATCTGGGTAAATTATTTGACTTCTCATGGGTGTCAGCGGTGAGACAGATTTCGTCTTCTGAGATGACCATCTTACAAAAGAAAGATGAATGAAAACAAACACATATCTAATAAATTATTCCTTTCTCACACACAGATCTATCGTGTGTAGTAGCATAGTTTTGAAAAGAGTTAAAGAGCAAATGTCTGGAAGAAACGTTTGTAAAAAGGCCACTAAAGAAAACAATACCCGCTCACACACACACACACACAAAATAATCCTGCTGTCAGTTAAACCTGAACAAATAGAGCTGAGCACACAAACAGAAATTGAGTTCAGCCAAAGCTGACTGCTGTTGCACTGATATGTTTGGGCTTAGGCTATTTCTTGAAATTTCCCACCATTTTAACTAGTTTAAGCTAATTGTTTAGCTTGTCCTGGTAATGAAGCACTTCAAACGTCTATGACTATTGAAATACAATTAAGGAATTTCCACTTCTGCATCCAGTTGTGTTGGCCAGGAGATTTAATGACAGGGCTTACCAAAAACCTAGGCACTGAGGTCAAACACAAATATGGGCATAATTAATAGTGCTAATATATCCTAGAACTGATCTAACACTTTTTTTGTGACAAGAAAGAGGAATTCCTGTTAACCCCACTTAGCGCCCTAAGTCAGTCACAGGAGCACTCCTCCGAGATACAGTAAGTAAGACTTTAAGTTCCTTCTCTGAACAATCTGGATGAGGAATCTCAGCTCAGCTCTCCTCCACTCTAGATGAATGCCCCAACTCCTGGACTGTCATTTTATGCTTTCTTTGTGGTAAAACAGTATTTAGTTAGTTATACACAGCAAAAAAGATCCAGCATGAAAGACTTAGAGATTCACCCCAGATACATCTCAGAAGCAGTTCAGTAAGTTCAGAATAAAGAGAGGTTTTGATGCAGGTCCCTGCTCCGCATCAACCAGAGGATGGAACCAAATCCGAATTACGCACCTTTTACACGGGTGCTCTGCCTGCCACAGGGAAGTCTTGAGCTGTCTTGAGCAAAGCTGCACCTGACAGGGTGATCTTCTGGAACTGCAAACCACCCAGGAGTGTAAGAAAACACCTAGTTTGCCCTGAGGTAGTAGGGCTTACATGTGCCATATTTTAGTGTGAGTCAGGAGCAGACAAATCCTAGTGCAAATACGGGCACGCAGGAAGTTTAAGATCAGGCAAATGTCTGAGGAATGGCTCTGAGGATCTACGTTCTTCAGGTAAAACAGTTAAAACCTCTTTCAATGAACTCCGTAATATTCAGTTACTGAATAAAACAAATTTCTTGTCCGAACTTAGATCATTTTCACCTGGCAAGCAGTCAGTTTGTGCATGTGTCAAAACCAAACAAAAAAAATAGTCAAAATGACATGCGACAAACTGTACAGGCTCTTTTGCAAACACTGAATTCTATGCACACCTTTTGCATTTGTACTTCTGTGAGAAGGCACTGCAGCAGACATTCACATGCTTGGTATACCTCTGTATTTCTTCAAGGAAATAAGGATTTGTATTTCATATACTTAAAGAACATATTTTCTATAATTGTGTACTTATTATTAACGTTGGTTCAGGGTTTTTATTATATAAAATGAGATCAAAATAGGTTGTGGAACAATACCTTAAAAATTAAAAGCAGCTATAGCCTTAGATGAATATTTAAGCCATGTACAAAATGAGGTCGCTCACATTCTCTGTTAGATTATAGGTTTGATTGTGCGAGATGCTGGAAGTCCTGAATGTCTAATCAATTTAACATTTCAAGATCTACTCAGAACTTTGCTGGATCAGGCTCAGAGTTTACAATGGTACAACTACACCGCCTTCATAAAGCACTGCTTAATTAAAGTATTTATATATACAGCAGTAATTCATCATACCATAAGCTATTGCTGATTAAAACCAGTAAGCTGGTTTTAAAACCTTGTGCACTCATTATAATCAACAGTAGGGAAGGATTCCTAAAGGCTTGACCCACTTCCAGTACAATTTGACACAATTCAGTGTGATGCAGCTCCATTTATATTTTATCTGTTGATTGGGTTTTATCCATCTAACAGATCAGCTATTGATTTCTACAGAACAGCACAATTCATAGAATCATTCCAGATGAACAGGAGAAACATCTATTGTTCAACTTTATTCGTCTTTCACCACCCTAATAAGACTAATTATCTAACACATTTTTTTAGTAGGAAAGAAGGTTAGCTTGTTCTGAAAAATGAAATGTGGATGGCATAACCTTCCTGGGAGCCTGATGGTTACATAGTTACCCAATGATTTTGCTGATGTTTAATCCGAATATTCCCTTACATCTTTACCTAGCCTCACAATTATGGACTAGAGGTGAAAATCCTATCCTTGAGAATGGCAGCTAAATTCGAGTACAGGAAGGGAAACCTACAAGCCAGGAAGCTTTCCTCCTGTTTTAGACCCTTCTGAGGCACCCGCATCTTTTTGTTTAGGTAATCAGTGGCAATTTGTTGAACAGCAATTCACAAATCTCAGATGAGGGCAATTCCCAGCGAACTCATATCATCTGGGAAAAGGGAATACACAGGAGAACATTCTACTCAAAGCACAGAGGAGTTTACCAATATTTCAGGGACTGATTGCTACTGGCCCTCTACAAAGACTGGAAAATACACATATGATGGTGACAGAGAGGGCATACTGTATGTTGCTTATGCCAGATCTGAGACAACACTATATGTACAACACTATTTTTTATACAAAATGTAACAAATAGTAACGTGCCCAGAATTTTTACCAAAGGAAAAACTGATCCTAGTTTTCAAGATCTAGTCTTCTTGCAGTCCTTTGCTCTGGGAGGATACCAAAAAAGATGAACATAAAAGGACTGACGAAGGGGAAATTGAGAGAACCCTGTAGTTTGTATTTCCTTTCTGCCCACCTTGTGCAGCCTTCCTGTCTCTTTATTAGTCAAGAAACTAGTTGTAAATGCTAAGTGGCAAACCAGTTCACTGAATTAGAGTAACATTATGAAACATTTCAACTCTGTGTTTCCATCTCCATCCTGAGCAGTGTAAAACAGGGACAGGATTTCACTTTCTTAATGCAAAGTGACTAAAAGCCTCTCTGTGACCTAATCTTTCACCTAGTTAAAACTGGGTCTGTCAGCACAGAGTATTCCAGTTTCTTTAGCTGGACCTTGAATGAGCTTACCTCAGCGGCTTGTAACTTTTAAGTTGCTAGAGATTTCCAGCATTAGTCATTTTATACTTAAGAACAGAAGGAAAAAAAATATTTGTGAGCTTTTACCTTTGATCCTGTAATCACTGACTTTTGACTGCTTGATTTATGGCATGCAAATGTCACATTTCATTCCCTTACTCCCGTCTCCCCCTTTTTTGCTTGTTTTTAATAATAGTTGCAAAGACAAGAAGATGAAAGGAAAGCAAGCAAACAGAATATACCTGGGTTTAAATGAGGCATTTAATAATATTTCACCCTAAATTTATCCAAATGATGAGAATATAAATGCCATCTGGAATTAATACTGCTTGAATAAATGAAAATTACAGAGTCATGAAATCAATTGTATTGTAATGAAGGGTACTGTCCAGACACTTTTACCCCTGCTCTTTTAGTCTACATACAGCGAGCTGGTGAAAGCACAAAGCAACAGATACTGCTAGGGCCTAGAAATCATCTCTTCTCTCACAATCCTTTGCATCCACAGCTTGTGGTTACCTGGAGTTCAGGAAAAGCACTGCAAATTCTGGGGTTCAAACAAGCATCATTTAAATGGATGCCAGGAGTCTCTAGTTGGCAGCAGCACCTTAGGATGAGCGCACCTTCGCCCTGGTAGCCGTGCCTGCCTATGGCAGCGCTGTTTGAGGGAAGGAGGCTGCACGTAGTTCCTCCAATCTGTCATGAAAGGGGCAGTAAGCATTTCTGCTAGTGTCTGCTGCCCAGCAGAAGGGGGTACGCATGCAGATTGCGAAGGCACAAGTTATTCTTCCAGTACATCTGTCCACGGCCCTATGGGATACAAAGTCCTGCCAGGGATGCTAGCGGAATTGCTTTGTATGGGTGCATCTGTAGGCAGCAAAAAGAGCCTTTTCTTCCAACTTCTCTGCCTATGCAAGAGCAGCCAAGGTTTTGCTAAATGGGAGAGCCCCAGGCCAATTACTGCAAATAAATCAAACCTGACAGATCATTTAAGATAAACTTTTATTCCTTTTAGGATCTCATGCTAAGAAAGTCTAAACACAAAATTCCACAAGGCAGAGCTGAGGAACTTTGCAATGCCTCTACCTAGACCATTTTTCTTTTTTAATGCAGTAAAAGAACAAGAAAACATTACAATTATTCTGGCAAGATCTCCTTTGTCAATCACAACAAATGTCTAAGGGGAGAAAGGCTTGGAAAACTGCTTAGATGCTCAAGTCTTCAGTTACAAAGCCGAGGGAGATGCATTTCTCTAACTACTTCATCTTACAAAACTGCTAGGTTTCAGATTTGCTCCATTTGGGGAGAATCCATTTTGGGTAACATTTTCAAATTGCCTAAGTGATTTAGAAATATGTGTCCTATGACTCAGTTCTCCTTCCCCCTAACATTTTATCTTTTATATTTCTTACATTTAGTCAGTCTCTTCCATACATGTAGATAGATCATAGAGGGCTAAAAAAAAAACAACAATTGAACTTTGGTTAAAAATATTATTGAAATATGAATCAATAAGGGAAATAGAAGCATAAGCCCAGAGGAGGGATGGAATATTCTACTTATCTGCTGGTCAGTGGCATCAGTAGGGCACTCTGTATCTATGGGGCACATGTACATGTATTTATGATTTGCGAGCCCAGAGTCCTTCCCAGAATTCATGCTTCCTTAAACCCCACCGATTCCAGAGCCAACCCACAGTGTGAGTTATGTGCACCAGTGATTTTAGCCATCACGGTAGATCATCAGCTGGCCTAAAGCTGCCTGAGTCTTGGAAAGCTTTCAGTGATTAAAATAGGCCTACGGTGCTGAAAAATGAACCTGTAACACACAGGCAATAATCTAGCATTTGGCTGCAGGTTATCATTTAGATTGTCAGCTGAATTTATCAAACCTGCATATGAGCAGTTGAAAAGCTTTTGATGACCTATAGCTTCTGTATACAACAGCATACTTAAATCCAACTTAACATTTTATGGGTGTGAAAATTCATGAATGATTTTTCAAAAATTTTCATCTCTTCCCTGAATTCAACAAACCCTTCATGTATTTAGTGACCTTTGTGATTCACACTTCAGGGGCTTTTCATAGTCTTTCCCTTTGGAGGGGGGAAGCACAGACTAAATATGTGAACAACTTCCCCCCTTTTATCAGGCCCTCTGCCATTTACTAACGCAACACAACATTCGCCTGCTGTCACATCAGACGGCCACAACCATGCTCCAAATGTCACATTAGCAAAGTCAGGTTATAATCACTTCGTGTTATAACACTTTCTGCACTGACCTTTTGAAGGGCCAGAATGAGAGGAGGGCTTAGTTCCCCTTGCTCTGTGGAGGGAGCCTCTCCTTATTTTCTCTCCTAAATGCAAGAAGCACATGCTTTGTGTTCAAGAGCCTGTTGGAATTGCCAGCTTTTATGAACATCCCTGCAATCCACTGAACTCTCTGTGGCGTCATCCTATAACCGACGCGGCACAAGCAGTCTTGTAAAAGAGTCAGATTGACTGCTCAAGGATTTGGGTCTCTCTATATGAAAGACACCTTGTTCCTTCCAAAATGCAGCTTGAGAAGCAGAGGAATCTGCCTCCCCTTAAGTACTCAACTTTCCATTTTAACACTGTTCAGGGCAGAATGTGGAGCTATTTGCCTCACCAGCCTTATAAACAACCTGACCTTTTAAAATGGCCAGAACAGGGAATTTGTACTACTAATTTGAGACCTATAGCACACTTTTACCTGAGACAAGGATTCACCATGGCCTTATGATAGATGGGGATATATGTTTCCCAGGGACAAGCTATCCAGCCTGCTGGTGTGCAGCTATGCAGAAGCACTTTAGGGGATACCCTTTCAGTGAGGTATTGCTCTTTTCCTCCTCCTTCAAACTAGCCCTTATCAGTAGCCCCAAGATGATTTGCAATGGCCCAGCCACAAACAGGGAGGCTGTCCCAGTGCTTCCCATGTCAAGTGGGGCTGCCGAAACCACCTAGTGAGACCTGGGAAGTCCCAAATCTGGTAAAATAAAAGGAAATTGACCATTTTATATATATGATCCTACACGAGGGATTAACCAGCAAAGGCTGTATACAGTCTGTCAAGGTCAAGCATGTCCTGGACAGCTCTGAATTGGATATGCAGAAAGCAGCTGAAGGAGGAAAAATGTGTCCATGGCATAGAGGTTAAAAAAAAGGGGGGAGGAATATAGTGAGGACACAGCAAGGTTTCAAACAGCTTTGTGTCGGTAGTTAGGGATCATATAAAATAGCACTTAATTTTATGTACAAATGACAGCTTCCTATTCCTCTGCCTGACCCTGTTTCTTACACGTACAGTATTAATTTGATGCATTTTTCATTCTGGCAATAGTTTGAACTAAATCACTACTATATCATCAGCGGTGAAATCGGTTCTTTACAGGTAATGTATTACATCTATTTAATGAAACAATTTACTTATGAAGAATTCATCCCTTGTCCTCCATAATCATTTAAGGAAAAAATTATACATGCACTCTATATGGAGATAACAAATACCAAGATGGATGGAATTGTAAGCAGACATTTTTCTCAACAGTCCATACTCATGTTCTCCCTTTGGCTTCAATTTTTGAATTAATAACTCAAAAGTTAGAAAAGTATGACTGGGTCCTTTTGTTCCAGGGGCAAGGGGACATTAGAGTCCCTATTAGAGTAGGCTTTTTAAAGATGTTTTGCCTAAGTCCTAAATATCTGGTGCTTTTTTGACACCCAGAGTTTGCAAGAGGGAACTCTGAAAAATGAGCTTGATCTCAGTCAACTTATGTGACTACAGAGGGTCTATACTGCCACTGGGAATTAAGAAATGGAAAGCCACTATTTCATGAACTGGCATCCCCACTTTGTTTCTTTTGAAATCTGGAGTGATAAATTCCTGCTCAAGCAGGTCAGAAAGATTCACTGAAAATAAACAGAGACATATACTTCTTAATACTTCTGCTTACCACAGAAGTATAGCCAATTTAATACAGTAATTTTAAATAATGTAATTCAAGTCAGAAAATCACACCTGTGCTGTTGTATTTACTTAAAGTCAGACACTTGGAAACAAAATTCAAAAGTTTTTTCCTCCTAAATCTATTAATTGCATCTGATCATTTCCTATTATCAAGTTTAGAGAATCAGAATTCTTTAATTTCTGAACTAGACTCCAGTTAGGATGTATTGAAACAGATTGTTTTTAGAGAAACTAAAATGTCCGCTTAGAAAACAAGGTGCCAATGCAATGACTGCATGATCAGCTATGATTTGAAATTAAATTAGCATTTGTCATGACAGAACCAAACAAAACTATGATTAGGATACAAAAAGAGGGACTAGTAAATTTGAAAAGAAATTTAGTCTTTTTGTATCCTTAATAAGGAGGTAATACCTGGATTAATCCTGTTAACATCTTTATCAATGACCTGGATAAGGGGATCGAGTGCACCCTCAGTAAGTTTGCAGATGACACTAAGCTAGGCAGGTGTGTTGATCTGCTTGAGGGTAAGAAGGCTCTACAGACGGATCTGGACAGGCTGGACCGATGGGCTGAGGCCAACAGTATTAGGTTCAACAAGACCAAGTGCCGGGTCCTGCACTTGGGTCACAACAACCCCATGCAGCGCTACAGGCTTGGGGCGGAGTGGCTCAATAGCTGCCCGGCGGAGAAGGACCTGGGCGTGTTGGTGGACAGCCGGCTGAATATGAGCCGGCAGTGTGCCCAGGTGGCCAAGAAGGCCAACATCATCCTGGCCAGTATCAGGAATAGTGTGGTGGGCAGGACTCAGGAAGTGATCATCCCCCTGTACTTGGCACTGGTGAGGCCCCACCTCGAGTACTGTGTTCAGTTTTGGGCCCCTCACTACAAGAAAGACACTGAGGTGCTGGAGCATGTCCAGAGAAGGGCAACGAAGCTGGTGAGGGGTCTGGGGGATAAGTCTTATGAGGAACAACTGAGGGAATTGGGGTTGTTTAGCCTGGAGAAGAGGAGGCTGAGGGGAGACCTTATCACTCTCTACAAGTACCTGAAAGGAGGTTGTAGAGAGATGGGGACTGACGTCTTCTCCCTAGTGACAAGTGATAGGACGAGAGGAAATGGGTTCAAGTTAAGCCAGGTGAGGTTTAGATTGGAAAAATTTCTTCACTGAAAGGGTTATCCAACATCGGAATAGGCTGCCCAGGGAGGTGGTGGATTCTCTATCCCTGGAGGTGTTTAAAAAAGGGGTAGATGTGGTACTTGGTGATATGGTTTAGAAGTGGTTTTGTCAGGTTAGGTTAATGGTTGGACTCGATGATCTTAAAGGTCCCTTCCAACCTTAACAATTCTATGATTCTATGTTCCTGTACTCTCAAAGGTTTAGTACCAACACCTGTGTGAATTCTGCAGCATAGGATTCACAACTGCCTTTGATCACCTACACAGTGAACAGACCCATCTTCACTGTTTTTTAAAAAGTGTTGCTTGTTCATCTCCCTTATCTATGCTAGGTCTGCCGGTCATCTTCGTTTTCTCATAAAACTGTGATAATATTGCCTCCCATCCCAGAGGTAGTTGTCTAAAGGAAATTTTTGTCAAATATTCTTTGTTATAAAATTCCAACGACTTAGAGATCTGTCAGGTGTTACAACCTTATCTTGGTACCTCTAGCCTACAACTACACAAACCTTTACATGCTGGCATGGTGTACTACTAAACAATATTCTGTTTTTGTCTATTCAAGTGCTGTAATGTCAAGCAATAAATCTATGTCCTTTTAGTGACCTAGATAAACTTCATTTTCTTCTCTTCCATTCATTAAGAATTAAAGTTGTTCCATTTCATGGGTTTGCACCTCAGTTGAACTACAGGTTAGGGACAGTGTCATTGCAATAGACCACATTTTCTATTAATTACGCCAAATGAAATATTCTCCCGTAATATATACCAGAATCTGATGGAGTTCTCGTAAGTCTACCGGCTTTTTTTATCCCCCTGTAGAAACTGTATTACAACTCCTTCCAGAAAAAAAAGCGTCTCTCTGACACGCCGAGGGGAGAGACTTGCCAGCGCACAGCTCTGCAGAGAGCAGCAGCAGGTCGGAGTGGCTCCACAGCCCTCGAGAGAGACTCTGCCTGTCTTCTAAAGGTGAGGACAACCAAGTGGTGAAAAAGTGGGATAGCATTGTACATCACCTGAAATGAAACATCTGAACAAGTCAGCTCTAGTGGAGGTAGGATTCTGAATACCAATTGCAAAAAAAAATAGGTATTTCTAAAGTTGCAGTAAAAGTAGGAGAGTTCTGAAGGAGACAGCTGACAATTCTTTCAGATCCTTCCCACATGCCATTTCTTTAGGAGGATTCTGATTTCTGTTAGCTTTCTGGAGCTGGATACTTCAAACTTTTGTAGAGATTAACTATTGTAAAATTATTTTCTGTTGCTTTCCAACTTTTTTTCTTTGCTGTTACTTTTGAAACTTAGTCCTTTTCCTTGGTATTTAAGAGACCCCCTAAGACATTTTTGCACAAAATGAAACACTTTGTGCTTCAGAATATGCTGGATGAACTGAGGTGGAATCCTATAAAAACTACACCTATTTCTATACCGTGTGTTTTTGTCCCAGTAATAATTATTTGCACAGTCCAAACCATCTCTCAAGGGATGAACTGCTCTATAAAACACAGGCACGGACACACAGTCATAAATAGGTCTCCCCTGCTCCTCACACGTGCCCGCCTCTCATGCCTGGGGGAAAAAAACGAATCCATTTCTTCCCAACGACTCTGCCTTGCTAACTGAAACTTTGGGTGGCACAGAAGTACCCAGCTAGTCTTAATCTAGCCAGCTTGAACGCTGACAGCTGCAAAGTTGTGGTCTCCCATAGTTGGGCTCCCAAAAGAATGGTTACCTACCAAAATGCTTATTTTGCTCCTGGGCAGATTTCCAGTTTACAGTCTGCTGTAAACAGTCCCCATCACTGTTGCTACACTGCTAGCAGCACCCCAGTTGGCCAGTTCAAAGCTAGCTCAGGTAAAACAAAATAAGCTGCTGTAATGACCAACAGCTGCAGTATCAGCATACCCTTTCAGTGCATCCTCCCTGGCCTTGCAATTTATATCCAGACAAAATGACTTGTTACAAATGAAGCGACTCTAGCAACTCTACACACTTAATCCCCTTAATCTTTCTTTATAAGTAATGACCTAAGACCCCAAACGCTTTCTCTAGCTCTTATCTGTCCTTTCTCCAGTGTGACAGTACACATTCACAACTTAGGTACCTGAATCTCAATACATTAGTCCATGTTTATTCATAAAAACAAGAAAAAATAAACAAAATCCCCAACCACTAGTAAATAATAGCAGTAGAATAGATTACAAGAGGAATAACTGGCTCAGGGGAAAACACTGCTGCTAGTAGGTATGGAACAAAAAGAGAAATTGAACATGAAATGTGCTCAAAATGATCTGACAATAAAAGGGGAAAACAGCTATAAACATATATAAAAATATAATCTTCTTTATGCTTTCATCTGACAGAAAAGTGGTATAAAGTTACCTGAGAAACTGATAATAAAATGACAGGTGACATTCAGTGCTAGTAAGGTACAGAGTAACATACAAGACAAAAATAGCTTCAAGTATACATACATAGTGGTTGGTACTAATTAACTAGAATCATAGAAACATTTAGGTTGGAAAAGACCTTTAAGATCATTGAGTCCAACCATCAGCCTAACCCAAGTTACCACTAAACTATGTCCCTCAGCACCACATCTACCCATCTTTTAAATACCTCCAGGGATGGTGACTCAACCACTGTTCCAGTGCTTGGCAACCCTTTTGGTGAAGAAATTTTTCCTAATATCCAATCTAAACCTTCCCTGGCGCAACTTGAGGCTGTTTACTGTTGTCCTATCATCTGTTACTTGGGAGAAGAGATCTACCCCCACCTCAGCACCACACCCTTTCAGGTAGTTGTAGAGAGGGATAAGGTCTCCCCTCAGCCTCCTCTTCTCCAGGCTAAACAACCCCAGTTCCCTCAGCCGCTCCTCATAAGACGTGCTCTAGACAACTTCACCAGCTTCGTTGCCCTTCTATAGACACGCTCCAGCACCTCAATGTCTTTCTTGTAGTGAGGGGCCCAAAACTGAACACAGTACTCGAGGTGTGGCCTCACCAGTGTTAGCTAACCGGGGAGGTCCCAGTTGACTGGAGGTTAGAAAATGTGATGCCCATATACAAGAAGAGCTGGAAGGAGGATCTGGCAAACTACAGGCCTGTCAGCCTGACCTTGGTGCTGGGGAAGGTTATGGAACAGATCATCTTGAATGCCATCATGTGGCACGTACAGGACAACCAGATGATCAGGCCCAGTTAGCATGGTTTTATGAATTAATAGCATCCGGGATGAGACCTTGGACTTACTGTGGTTTGTTCTTTGAAAACATCAGTGCTGCACTCGCTGGTGATCAGAGATGCAAAGAGAGGATGAATGTAGTAGAACAGAATATTGGGAAAGCAGTTAAAATATCATGGAAAGGTCAGCAGTGTGAGTGAGGTATGGAGACCGATGTTTCAGTGCTACATGTGGCTCCATTATACTCTTGCAAAAGGCAATAAGAGTATCAGAAGTATCAGAAGAAGAAGGGGATTATTAGAATTATAGAGCAGCTTTTACATGATGAAAAAACTAAATGGATGACAAGGACTCACATTTCTAAAAGAATCATTGATAAAAGAGGTCTGTAAAACATGAATGATATGAAGAAAGTGAATAAGAGACAATTATTCACTGCTTCTCACATTACAAGAAGCAGGGTATGCCCAACGAAATTGTGAAATGACTGGTTTAAAACAAACAAACAAACAAACAAACAAACAGATGGAAGGGCTTAAATCATTACATGCATAATTATTTTGTGAAATCCATTGCCACTGGATGTGTTAAAGGCCAATAGTATAAATGGATCCATGAAAGATATGACAAATTGATAGAGGATAAATCCACATACAACTGTTAAACCTGATGGTCTAAAGACACCCTCCAGCTCTAAAAGTCATGAAAATTCTTGCCTTCATGAACTGAGAGTGTATAATAGAGAAAAAAATATTCTATATATGCCTGTTCTGATACACATACCCATAACTGACATATGCCATATCCTTCCTTCAGTATCTGCTATCAAGTGGGTACTGAGCTGGACAGAGCTTGTTATCTGGCCCAATACTGCAATTCTTCATGCACTAGACATACAAATAACTATGGTCAGATCCAAACAGAGAATCAGGTGTTACAGCATTAGCCATTTAAACACCAAAATGTCTTCACTCCAAATCCCACCGCTTGGTATACAGACAAGGGAGAATTCTCATTTTTCTATTTGGGGTTGTCAGGAGGTAAATGCTATCTCTTGATAGATTTCTTAATTATCAGTGCTTTTTTAAAATGTGCATGTGTATTTGTGTGTTGGGACGGGGGGAGGAATCACCTCTTTCTGTCAAGAACTAATTGGGAGTTCCTTCTTTAAAATGCATCAGCAGAAGGGGAGGTGCAGCACCTCCCTTTCTTATAGTACCTATTTAGATATAAGTGGTTAGAAATGTCAACATATACTTGGGAAATCCCAGCTATAATTCACTTTCTGCCTGAGGAGAACTGTAATTTTCACCTCTTTCTATTTATGACCAGGCTATACATATGTCTTCATAATGACATTCACTATCTGCCCTGCTAAAAAACTTGTGCAACACAGGAAAAAAAATCAAGACTGACAGACCAGAAGACAAAGGGTGAGAGAGTCTGACACTATAACCTATTAGTAGTTATGGTCCTCACTTGGATGAGGGGTCCAAGCCCCAAAGATTACTTAAGCATTTTACATTCAAATAATACATTGGATTTAAAGGAAAAAAACAAAACATAGAACCGATGTTGGAAGAGCAACTAAATCTATGGTTCCTCCTTACAAATAACCTAACCACCAGCCTAGGGTTTCATGGTTATCCTATGTCTTTTACTAGAAACAATTCAAAGAAATACGACAAATGCTATTAGTAGCATACAGTGGACGAGTATTTGTAAATAGAGTGTCAGAATCACATCACGGACACTGTGGAGGAGCAGTAGCTCAAGATTAAATACAGCTGGCCTAGCAGAGACTTCAAGATATAATAAAAATCATCTGTTTGTCTCAAGCCATGATGAATACATCTACACCACTTCAGAGGTCTATTAAAATTGTTCTTCAAAACTTCCAAAGGCAGCAATTTTATGCTCCTTCCAGAGTTTAAATACCCTTTTCATTAGAAATTTTTTCCTAATATCTGGCTCAAATCTCCATGGCTGTTATTTAAACCCCTTACTTCTCAGCCAGCCAATGAGGGCAGGACAAGCAAACGTTTTAGCTGCAATTGTCATGTATTTCAACCATCTTCTCTAAGCAGCCTAGATCTTTTGCTTTTCGTAATGGGGTATGTTTTTCGTCTTCTGTCGTCTTTACACATTTTCCTTAAATCAGCACTGGACACAGTAGCTAACTGTAGCTTTTTGGCACTGGGTAGATTAAAAGGATACTATTATTTATACATCTTAGTGCTGAATCTTTCTTTTTTTACCTCTTCATGTTTTTGCTTATTCATGTTCAGCCTGTGACCCACTGTAACCCCTACTTCCTTTTATGTATAACTACAGCCTGGTGAATTGTTCTCCGTTTTGTATTTGTACAACAGTTTATTCCCAGGGTAGCATCAGGAATTTGACCTACATAGACCGCATTCTGTTTTTTCCTGATTACTTCTTCAACTTGTTAATATCTTTTTGAATCCTTGTCTAGTCCCCCTTGTGCTCATTGGCTTCCTCAGAGACCATTGCACATTTGATAATTACACATTCTAGTTCATCTTCTTAATCAGCAATGACAATATTCAGTGACACCAGATTTAAGGCACGTCCTTTCAGGACTCTACTTGGCATATCTGTCCATATTAGGAAGCTATTCTTTTCATTGAAATGGAACTCTAAATCAGTTTTGTGGACACCTTGTAGCTTCATATAGATGATACTATCCCAAATTTATTAAGAAATTGTCATTGCCAACAAAAGAGGGAAGTGGTACTCCACAGAGGTAGTATGACTGAAATGCATTGTCAAAAATATTTGTTGAATCAACGTTCTAAATGACAAGCTATGAGACAAAATAGCACCATTGTGGTTTTGTATACCACAATTCAGGTTCTCAGGATGAACTGGTATGGAAACATCTGATAGCATGTAGAAAACTATTATTTTGGGTGATTTCAATTGGGTGGGACCTACTAAAGGTTCTACGTAGTCACCACGAACTGCCCTGGAGCTGAAAAAGCAGGTTTGGGGGTGTGGGGGTGTGTGTGCATGAGGGTGGTGTGCTGCAAAAATTGCTACAACACCACCTGTATTGGGTTTGTGTGGTAAGGTTTTGGTAGCGGGGGGGCTATAAAGGTGGTTTCTGTGGGAAGAAGCTAGAAGCTTCCCCCATGTCCAACAGAGCCAATGGCAGCCAGTTCCAAGAAGGACCTGCCACTAGCCAAGGCTGAGCCCATCAGTGACAGTGGTAGTGCCTCTGGAATAACATAGTTAAGAAGGGGAAAAATACCCTGTGCAACTCTCTGTAGTAGCCAGAGAGAGGAGGGAGAACATGTGAGAGAAACAACTCTGCAGACACCAAGGTCAGTAAAGAAGGAGGAGGAGGAGGTGCTAAAGGCACCGGAGCAGAGATTCCGCTGCAGCTCATGGTGAAGACTGTGGTGAGGCAGGCTGGCCCCCTGGAGCCCACGGAGGTCCATAGTGGAGCAGATATCCACCTGCAGCCCGTGGAGTACCCTATGCTGGAGCAGGTGGATGTGCCCAAAGGAGGCTGTGACCCCATGGGGAGCTCGTGCTGGAGCAGGCTCCTGGCAGGACCTGTGGGCCCATGGACAGAGAAGCACACACTGGAGCAGGTTTGCTGCCAGGACTTGTGACACTGTGGGGTCTGGATGCTGGAGCAGTCTGTTCCTGAAGGACTGCACCTCATGAAAAGGATCCACACTGGAGCAGTTCATGAAGAACTGCAGCCTGTGGGAAGGACTCATGTTAGAGAAGTTTGTGGAGGACTGTCTCCTGTGGGAGCAACCCCACACTAGAGCCATCGAAAAATGTGAGGAGTCCTCACTATGAGGAGGAAGAAGCAGCAGAGACAATGTGTGATGAACAGACCACAACCCCGATTTCCTGTCCCCCTGCACTGCTCGGGGGGAGGAGGTAGAGAATTCGGGAGTGAAGTTGAGCCCAGGAAGAAGGGAGGGGTGAAGGGAAGGTCTTTTAAGATTTTGTTTTGTTTCTTATTATCCTACGCTGATTTGATTGGCAATAAATTAAATTCCCCAAGTTGACTCTGTTTTGCCAGTAACTGCTGAGTGATCTCCCTGTCCTTATCTCAACCCACGAGCCTTTCATTATATTTTCTCTCCCCTGTCCAGCTGAGGAGGGGGAGTGATAAAGCAGCTTTGGTGGGCACCTGACATCTGGTCAGAGTCAACCACGGGTACTGTGTATTAGACTTCATTTGACAGGATGAATTGATCACTACGCTAAAAAAAAACAGTGGTCACTAAGATACGAGTGACTACAGTCTAACTACACTACTCATATGCAGATAAAATGGAGTGGATATGATACACCAAGCAGTCTACCAAACACACATTTCCATGACTGCAGGCAAGCACTCCAGTTAGGATGTATTAGAAGTAAGCCTTTCTGACTCCTTAATTAATTCCCTTTTTTGCGTGCAAAGTGATAGTCTTTAATGACTGAGAGATCTTTTCTAAAAGAATCCAGCTGCCCAGGATAAACAGCTCGCAGTTTGTTTTACATCTTTATTGTTCATTACATGACACTAGCGATTAGTTATTGTTCACTATTGAAATTCTGCTCAGCCAAGAGAATTCTGTACTTCTTTATTCACTTTTCCCCTAAGTTCAGATCTGACTATTTAAAGGTACTCCTTAATCTCTGAAAATATTTATAAGGAGAATTTATCCTCACTTTGTGAATAGGCTGCAGAAGCAGAGAAATGTGAATCCACTGATTCTGGATATCTGATCCCACAGATTCCAGATATATGACGTGAGATATTCCACCTTTGAGTTTTCAGAGTTGTCACTAAATATCTTCTGTTTATTGGATTATATTCCTTCAACACTATTCACAGAAAGAAGATCCACAAACTGGTTCTGTAGGTTATATACTGGACAGATGTTAAATATAAAAAAATATTCAAAAGCAATTAGTCTTATTATCTATATAAACCTTAATGAAAGCAAGAACAAAACATAGTTAAGAGTCTGCTGGATTGTTTAGAATAATAGAAAGAAACTTTTCCAGGGTTCGATTGATGCCCCTGGAGAAGAAACTATTGTATCTGTAGGTGATTCTGCAGAATTGCCAAAGTGTCCTTTATTGAAGCAGTTTATTGTGGACAGTAAACCAGTCAGAACTAAGCAGATAAAATGAGGCTCCAGGAAAGCATTCCCGGATTCTCATGTACCTTGCTTTTGGCTGTGGAGTAGACATTTGTTTGTCTGTTTCTGTTGATTAAAGTCAGTGAAGAATATCTGGGGCTTTTACTGCAGAAATTCAGTAATGCCTTTTCTAAGACCAATGGTGTTACACTTGAGAAGCCATGCTCTCACTCTTGCTTGGTATCCACATCAACCTTCAACACTAACAAACTTCATATCATATTACCTGGTTATATGCATTGAAACTCTTAAATTCTTTGACATTTTCTTCCCCAAAAGACACAGCAGATGACCACCCACTTTCTTCAAGTTTTCTCAATATGCAGTACCACAGACTTTTGCTCCTACCTACGAGAAGCATGATTTATGCACATTTCAATTCTATTTGTTTACAATTCAGCTCTAATTTTCCTTTTCAATCTATTCAAGCACAGAAGTCTTTTAGCTTTTCTCTAATGCCTGACAGAAACAGTAATATGACTGAAAGCAAGGTCCTTTTAGGCTCCAGTCAGATTAATCAGAAATGACCTGTCAAAGTGAAACACATTGAAGGATGGGTATGTATCTGTCCTTGCAACCTCCTGCATCACAGCAATCTACAATCTCAGTTTTGTTGCTGGCCTCCCTGTTCCTTGATATGCACACAATAGTGCCAGGACCCTCTTTCAATTCTCACTAGCCAAAATATTTTGGACTTCTACTTCAACTATATGTTTGACAATGAGAATAGTCCTTTAATTTCACCCATGGAAAAATGGCTCCATTCAGAAGGATGCCAGCTTCAAACCTCACTTGGATATTTAAGCTAGATGGACAGACTGCTCTTTATTTGCCAGTATGGTAGGGGAAGAAAATGCTGTAACATGTGCTTTGTACTCTCTGCTGCATACTAAATCATTCCAGGGTGGTATTCATGATCTATAAAGCAGTAAGTAGTCTGGTCACAGCTATCTCTGGCACCATCTGTTTGACCACTTGCAAAACCAACAGGCTGCATGGAAGCTGAAAAAGAAACATGACTAGCGTGAGTGTGGGAAAAACTATATCTAGCTTCAAAATTAAACCAGCTATTCAAAATTTCATCACAGCATGTCGGGCATACTGCAGCTACCCTCTGAACCCTCACAGGCTGAATTTCCCTTGCCTTTGGCAGACATGGCTGGCTGCTTTTTCCATAGCCAAAATGTTTGCAGATAGTCTCATGAACACAAAAGTTTCCAGCAAAGAACAGAAAATGAAGCTTCTGAGTCTACCCAGCTGATTTTCTCCACCAGAAAATGAAGAAAAGCATTTTTGGCCAAGGAATCCTACTTCTGATACATGATTACCTATTTATCTATTATATTTTTCCGTATTGAAGTATTTGTGACAACTATGCATTTTCATTCAAATTGTTAACAAAACTATAAACCAGTGTAGATGAAGAATAACTCTTGAGGTATAGAACACTAAAACTAATGATTCCCAATTATGTTTGGGTAATAAGCTACTAATACATTTAATATATGCTGTACTTATAATTACAATTAATCTCATAAGAGTATTTACAAGACATCTTTGATGTGGTCTTTTTCTCCTAGAAATCATCATGATTTTTATTACAGTCTAAAAAAAGTTTAATGAATGAGTTGCATATCTGTCTCAAGCTTGATAACACCTAACAGTTGTAACTCCAAAGGAAAAGCCCATTTACCATTTTAAGTACTGGAGTTAATTAACTTCTTTCCATTATTAGGAACTTCCCCAATAGTCCAAGATTTATTAAAAGTTAATGTGAATGCTTCAGAAAGCTTCCTAACCCATAAAGAATTCCTTTGAACAAAATAATAATTTCTACAATTATGCCACAAGTATTAAATATAAAGGCTTTGTATAAAAACAATACTAATGAAAGAACCAAAAAAAGTTAATAGGATATCATTTCCAGTTAAAAAAATATAGATTACTTTCACCTATGTTGTTATACTGTTCCTTATTTCAATTTCTCATATATTTTGTACATGCTTTTCATTTCCAAAATTAGTAAGAAACTAAACAAAACTTAAGACCAGGCTTCAGCTGTGCTGACTGACTATTGATTACGTGAGAGATAATCCAGCCCTTCTCCTGCACTTCTGCCTAGGATGCCTGGGTTACAATAAAACTTCTTCCTGTAGGTTAATTGGAAGCCTTTGGTTGGTGATCAAAGTCCTGGGTATGTGCCTGAATCGACTCTGAAATTCTCACTGTGTAACTGCAAGGAATTACCAAATGGGCTGCTGTCTCCTAAGTTCTTATTGACCAAACAGTACTTCACCTGACGATAAAGCCATTGGTGCTAAATAGCATCTGTTGTGAAACTGAAATCTTTATAAAGAAACTCAGATTTGAATGGTTGGAAATAAAAACCTATCTATAATTAGCCATCCTGCACTTCTATTGCTCCTTCAGTTTAGTTCAGAAGATGCATGTCGTACCTCCCAGTCATCTCCAATGACATCCTTAACGCACAGAGGGAATGTGCCAAACTTCCTCCTTGCTCAGAGACTTTAGTAGGGTACACACAATTGCCTCAGGCATAATGCATAAGGGCTCCTTCAGATTTCTCTTGTAAAAATCCCCTTACAATATTTTCTCATGATTCTTTCATGTGGCTGTAAACACTGCTACTATGTAAAAATAGCGGGGGAGGGCAGGAAAAGAGGAAGCGATCAACATTTACCATTAGTGTTGAGCAAGAATTTCTAAATTATATTATCATGACATGACATCTACAAAGTTTTAGTGGGTACAAATGCTTCAGAGAATGAGTTAATGCCATCAGTTATAGTTGTGAAGGCAAGAGTCATCCCGAAGATTGCTTCAGTAAATTAGAATAAGTAACAGATCCCCTCAAGTGCATTGCTGTTCATTAATAATAATGCCCATACAGCACACAGTTTCCATTTAAAGGATGAGCCTTTGTAACTTGGTCAGCAGGATTATGTTTAAAGTGATCTCCTAAGACAAAGGGAGTGCAAGCTTCTTTCTCATGCACTCTCTGAAAGGGATTTGCCAGCTTTCTCACTACTGCTCCCACAAGACCATCCAAATGCAATCATCTCCAGTTTTATCTCAGCCTCAGCGTAGGAACAAAACCATGAATTGCATTTTATAAACTCTAGAAACAACTATAACACGTCTTCTATGAATCAGCATTTCTGCAGTAAACTCTTCCCAAGCAAGCACCTTGTCCCGCCTGCAAATGACCCTCGACAAATCCCCACGGCTGCATTTGTGGTCTCTGCTGCCGAGACTGTTCCCTGCAGGAGCAGCTCAGGCTGAGAGAAGGCAGCAGGCTTGGCGAGTCGCACTCTGGAGTGTGTTGCCTCCAAGGGATGGGGTCAGCAGTGTGTGTCCTCTGCACGCTGAGGGACTGACTCCTGGAGAAACTTTTAGCAAGCAGTTGCAGAATGTCACAAGTACGTCTTCAGAGAGCACAAACATGAACTTGAAAGAGCTTAATAGCAAAAAACCTCTCTAAGTTTCTCTTCAGATAGGGTTTTCTGAAACAACTGAATTAAGAAGGGGATGCTTAGCCGATCAGTATAGCTTTATAGATCAGTAGTTTCTATAAGTGTGTGGATTTTCTTCTAGAAAAATTCCTGGAAATATCTGGGAATATCTCAGAGCATGCAGGGTCCAAAACACAGTATTTTAAAAAGGTAACAAAACTTTCTAAATGCCTTGCTGCATCTTCCAAGGGGTTTCTTTTTAAAATAATGGCACATATTTAAAACATCCTGAAACAAATGCAACCGGTACACAAATTTGAAACTGCATACATAATTATAAGAAGAATGAAATTTTTTGCAGCCTACCTTGGAACTGCGTAAATTTGATGGTTCCCATCCTCTCTCCATTTCTGAAAACAACTTGACCCTAAATAAAATAAACAAATATCTTAAAAGTTTTATAAATGTCTCATAATATAGTTTCACTATTAAAATTACCCATGCAAGGTTTAAACTTTGAAGACAGCAGATTCAACCGAGGTTAAAATAACTCAGTAACACCTCCTTAAAGCTTTCTTCCACAGATTTCAAACGGCCTTAGAAAGTTGCCTGGTGTTATCATCCACTTATGGATGGAAATGTAAAGCCAGGAACTTACTGAATGTCAGATGATGAGAGATATGCAAAAAATGTTTTCACTGTGTGACTGTTTTGAACAAGGCTAAGTAAGAGCTTTCAAAGATCACACAAGTAAATGGTTCTCCATTTCATTCATGATGTGGTTCTCCAAATGGCTCTATTATCTACTTATATCAGGGATATCTGTAGCTTTTGTGGCTTGGTTTTGTGCTACATCAGCATGCATGTCCTAGTATTCTTGTTAAAAGTAATGCCTTTAAGTCAGTACTACCTTTTGTTGTGCTTTGCGTTGTTGCTCTTCAAAATAATGGTCACGTAAAGCTGCAACCTCCTCAAATATCCCTAGCAAATTACTCCCATCTTTCATCCCATCTTTCCAACTTAAATTAAAAAAAGATCTTGTTAAATGTCTTCCTTAGTTCAGCTGTTTTGTGATTGAGTATGAAAGAAGAGGTGTTCATTCATTTATGCTAAGAAGTATTTTTAATATTTTGAACTTGCAGAGCAGCACTAAGTGCTGTCAGTATAGATTGCTGGTTTATTGTCTCCCCAGTTTGGTTTATTATTCTCATTTCCATTAATCTTTGTTTTAGCAGACACCAGGATAAGAGAAATCAAATGATAAGCAGGTAAGGCTACAACACATTTCTCTGTGCAAGCCAGCCCCTTTTTGGATAAGCCTTTCTGGTCACTAAGAGGTTGCACTGAAGGGAACCATCTGAATGACTGAAATCTGAAAGGAATCATACAACGGGTGTGTAGTACAGCACACTCACCCCGCATTTCCTGCAAGCCACAAGACACCATTTCCCTTTGATAAATAGAAGGAGAAACCCTTCAACAAGTGTAAGCTACGTTGTGCTAAGCCTTAAAAGCCAAAAGGCCCAATCTGTGCCAAAAAGAGAGCAAGAGAAATGAACAGTGGTAATGGGAGAGTTTGTGGCAACAGCTGCAGAAGGGCACAGGAGCTGCTCCTACTGAAATCCGGTTGAACTAAGTCTCACCCAGTGGCTGCTAACACAGCTCCAGGAGACAACGTAAAACATCAGCTGGCAGATTTATGTGTGAACCTCAGCAGCCTTCACCCAGATCTCCTCTAGTTTGGAGAAGTGGTATTTAGTATCCCTTTACATGTTTGAACATAATCATAATGCATTTGGCTACTTCAATTAATTAAATAATAGTAGAAAATATTGAAGAATAGACTTGTAAAGATGCTGTGCAAGTGTTACTTGTTGCAGACATATCTATCGTCAATCCAGTCTAACCTTGCTAAATTCTTGGTTCTGTAACCTGTGTCGAAGATTTCTATAGTTAAATTTTTCACTGTGTGGAAAAATTACTTTTTGATTTTATTTTAAATTTACTGCCTTTTACTTTAACTCTGTCTCCTTTTATTCTTTTACTACAAGATAATGGGACTCTAAGTTGTAGTCTACTATAGTGCTATTTATAGATAATGTAGAGCAAGAATCACTGCTATCTTCTATGATCACAGTCATCTATGATTGTCATCTATTATTGATAGCATAATATACCAGCTCACCAAATTTTCTAGATTCCAAGGGCTACTGGTTTCCAATATTATAATTGCTTCTTGTAAAATCACACATATTTTTATCATTCAGTAGGACAGACATATACCATATGCATCTGCTGACTAGAGATAAACACATACACCCTCCTTGACATGCTCTGAAACTATCAACAAGGCATAAATCAGGACAAATGTTTTGAATAAATGTAAAGATTTTGATTAAAAAAATATAAACAGAGTTACAGGTTTAGAAGTAATTGTTTTTATCAACCTCCCTTTGCTAGGATTTGTGGCTTATACTGATCTAAGCAGTAGATAAATAAAGATATGGATGATGGTGATGAAAGTTATGGAACAACTCATGTGAAAATGTCCTTGTTATCTACAAAATTTTCAATCTTAGTGTTTTACTTTCATCAACGCTTACTGTAAAAATGCTAAAAAATCAAATGAGTTATTAAAAGGAATAACAATTTCTAAATACTATTTTATGAGTTCTGACATTGTCTTGGGTATTGTTCACAAACTACAGAGTCTGTATGTTCCACACACAGATACTAACAGGAAACAAAGACAATTTTGAGAAATGGAAACTGGCTATTTATTACATGAGTAATCCAACTAGTAAATCTGTTTTCAAGGCAAAATCAACAAAAAACCCGACATGAGCAAGAAGCCCTAAAGCAGGAATCTCTGTTGCAATCCATGATGATGCCAGTATATGTTTATTATGCAGGCACCAAAACTGCAACGGCGGCAGTTACCACTTGGTTCTTTGCTCCTCGGGAACACGCTGCTTCATAATAACATGTGACAAGTAGCTACAGCATCTCAAGAACCTTAAACCCCTTAAGACTCTAAAATTCCTGTGTGCTGGGTGAGGAAACGCTCCCACATTTTTACTGGGGTTTTAGGTAGCCCCAGTCACGGACACAACGTTCCTGTCGCAGTATTTGGTTCTGCCAATGGGGCAGAAAGGAGCGCTCCTTGTGAGCACTGGGAAATTGAATAAATAGCGATACCTTCATTTCACTTTTACAAATATTAACTTGAAAAAGGAATAGGAAGAAAACTAATGAGAGTCACCCATTGCTCTGTGCTTTCACCACTATTTTATGAATATTACATTTGGGGTAAAAAATGTTATATAAATATATAATAAAATGTTGCAATATTTAATTTTATAAACTTACAGCAATGCTAGTAAGAAATAAGCAAACCAGTGCTTCAGAATCCTGTTTTTTAGAAATGATGTGCTGATTTATGGCATGAGAAGTGAGATGTAATCCGACGATGTTCTATGGCTCATGTCAAGTTATTTCTTTGCCACTGAGGTAACATACCATAAGATTTAGCTAAAGAGTTATCTTCTTTAGACTTGAGATTCATAAATTACTAACAATGTTTTTTCTTTATTTAAAGTAGCAGATGTTTGAATAATAGATATTCCTAATACACACATTAAGTGCTGACATTACAAAAGCAAAGCTTAGTACTATTTTGTCCTTTGTTTTTATCTCACCACACACTCTACCACATGTGCTGGTACAGACTGCAGTTTACGGTGTGACCCACCATAAAATCTAGATCTTGTGAAAGCTATCTGACTATAACAACATACAAAATCCTTTTTTACCTTCCACTGTGTTTTAGTGACGTTGCACAGGCATATTTAGACACTTATTAGCAAAAGGATTAGTGACTGTAGAGATGGAAAGTACTGTTTCAAAGAAAATAATAGTAGTAGTGTTAATACTAACTTCTTCAGAACATGATTGTCAGATTCAAACAATAGTTCCTGGTAAGGTAATTATTTTATTCAAGAGATGTAAAATATGATCTCTGTCCTTAACAAAAAATTAATTCAACTGCACAAGTGAACTACTTGCACTTAGATCAAACCACATATTTTACTACACATTAAAATAATTAATCAACAAAGCTTTCCTCTTCATTACACACAGATCATCCCAGTGGAGACCAATAGAAATCCAACTGGTACCATAGTGCCTGTTTTATTTTCTTCAATCTTATTTCTTCACCAGTTGCAAAAGTGATGCTAGAGTAAGTACCAAATCTATAACTGATCCTCCCAACTTTGAGCTGCTTCACATCAGCAATTATCCTTGAAAAGTTGATGGGAAGGAAATAGAAAGTATGTGGCTTAGAGTCCAACAGACAGCGATGTGAACAGAGGGTGGAAGAGAAGCTGCATAATGTCAGTCTGGCACAGCGTGGTACCTCTGGATGTCACTGCTGGTATGCACAGCCACTGCTGCACACAGCATCTCAACAACCTTTATTTGAGATCCGTTGCAGCTACAAAACTCATAATGCAGCCTTAGAAAAGGGTACCTTGTTCATTTGTTCTAAATGTACAACCATCCCATACAGGAAAACAATACTAGTTGCACACTGCAAGTTAGATGGGTTGGACAACAGAAATATAGCAGCTTATGTTGGAGGTTTTTTGTGGCTTTGTTGTTGTTTGGATATTTTTTTAATACACATCTCTGAGTCCAGATGTTTTTCCTGTAATTGTTTGGGGTTTTTTTCCCCCAAAAAAGACAGTGGTTTAATGTCCGGTTCAGATGATGGAAACCAGAACTGGACCAAACATGTCAAAGGTCTCACAATTGTCACATACAAAGACAACATCTCTATGTTTCTTCTGTGTACTGTCGTCTTCTGTATGCTCTGTTTTACAAGCCCAACATTGATTTTTGTCCTACTCACATGTACTTTGTACAGCATAACTGTATTTCATCTCATTGGTAAAAACACAGTCTCTACCCTCCCTGGTTGCACAACGTTCACCTTTTTTCTTGAACTGATGTTCTCTTAAGCCATCGGTCCTTTATTTATGATTAGAATAAGAAGTCTACAACAATCACTCATTTGCACTCACAACATATTAGCCAACATCAGCCTTATTTTAGACACATGGCACTTCCCCTGTCTTTATAGTAGTTAGTAATTTGTCCACACTTGGAAGCAGCTGTTTATTGTAATTTATATTTTTCCTGGTGGATAAAAAGTAGTTATCTTTGCTATATTATGAACATGTCATTAAGCTCTTTCTAAGCTACAGAGCACTAGTATTTATTAGTAGTTTCTTTGCATCATCACTGACAGTATTATTATTCAGCTCTGGACATAGGCCCATGCCAAAGTTAGAATTCTTTTATTCCCCGTACACCGAAATCCACAGCCAACACGTTTTTCCATTCACGTCTTCAGCTTTCTTCATCAGTCAGTAAAACCAGAGTTCAGGAGATTCTTAACTGCTTTCTCAGTCATGGCCAGGCCTGTACTTTGACCATCATTTAATTTACTGTGTATTTTCTTCTGCAAAGTGTCTCAAATATAGTAAATAGAGAAATAAATATATAGCATTTAGTTCTGTGATTTTCAGTACTATACCTACAAAACGGTCTGCTTTAGACCATGCTTGCTTCCTTCTCCAACAGTCTTCTCCCATATGGCACCAAAAAAGTGTTTATTCAAATTTGTATTATATACTCAGCTTATACTTGGTATCTTATTGTTGATTTAATTACCATAATTATATATTCAAGCCAAATTAATAACACAAATACCCCTTCATCAGAGGAGAGACCATGAGTATGTTGACACACATTGCAGCTGGATGCAAGACAGTTAAATGCCACAGGACTCATGTTCCCTGAGTGTTTTCCAATGGGCCAATACATTTTGGGGCTCTGTCTCAGTCCCACGTCACTGTCCAGGAATCTGGGCTACTCTCCCCTATAGGCAAGCCATGTCCCCAGAGAACAGTGTTTATTCCCAGTGGCTTCCCCTGAAATGCTTGAGCCTACACAGTCAAAACAGTTCCAAAAGTGACTGCCAGCATTTTTTCCAAAAATAAATTAACTCAGTGACTTTGGTGGTTCTTGAATTAGATATTTAATATGGAGTAAACCATTTAAATAAATACATGCAGAAATACCTGAAAAGCAGTGGAATAACTAAGGCAATTGAAGTTGTATTTCTAATTTAAAACAGAGTGCATTTTTTTCACAGTACGGAGTATATAATTAAAACTGTCCCTTTGTCCTTGCCCGTGGCAAGGAACTAGATGATCTTTAAGGTCCCTTCCAACCTATGATTCTATGTTCTGTGACATCTGCTGAAATCAAGGTGTACTTCTGATCCCGTAGTGTCCTCATTGGACTAGGTCCAATAAAAGTAGGAGCCAAGGAGGGTGAAGCATCACAAGACAGCAAACCTGAGAGCTTGCTAACACCCAAAGGGCAGGTATTGCCCTCCCATGTTGCTCCCAGCTGCACAGTCCTGCACCTACCTGGTGGTAGCTCGGCACTCATCAGGCCCCACTGCGAGCTGTCGTGGCTTATTACACCAGCAAAATTTATTCAGTGATATTTTGGGTGTTTTATCTTGTTGTTTTATTTTCTATTGTTTTGGCAAGCGGGTGACATGATGCTTCTGAATTGCTTTCCAGCGCCAGCCGCAGAGCCAGCACAAAGGAGCCCTGGAAGGACACAAGTGCTAGCAGAAAGAGCCAGGAGGGAGGAAGCGAGACACCCTCGGTCAGTCCCAGCTCCCTTCAGAAGCCCTTCTGTGTCATCAGGCAATCCACACAGCCTGCTACTCACGTGTTACACATGCTCGATTTACTCATACAGGACTCCTTAGCCACAGACAGCCCCCCCCTGACACGCACAAAACAGCAAGATGGCTTTCTCTGGGTCTTGGCTCTGCAACTCCTAGGCGGTGAAGAGCTACGAGCTGTAATTCATAACCTCTTCCACCCTCCAAACATCACATCTAAGACAACAGTGTTTACAGAGAAAGGGAATATTGTTCAGTCTATCAAATGATATAGTTGAGAGCAACCCAACAAGCTTTTAGCTCTGCAAGGTTAACCTCGCTTCTGAAACAAAACAGCAAACTTCCAGCTGAGGGCAGCTTGTGCACAGATCTTCTGGTTTCAACCAAGTTAGACCACTCAATTAGCTGGAGACAAAGAGCTGAGCACAGGACATGTAAGCACAGTGCCAGAGAGGATATTAGGAAGACAGCAATAAAGTTGTCACCCCCTGTGGGATAAAGAGGTAATTGTCACCTTTGGAACAGTGAGAGAAGAGCCGAAGGCAGAGGGTGACGAAAATTAAATTGCTTCATAAAATCAACAATGCTCCTGAATCCGTGATTTTATATCAAAAGAGCAGTGTGGATAAAATGTTTCTAGAACATTTGATCAACGCAGACCCAGTGACTGCTGCTTTCAAGCCTTGAGACTATTTTCAGACAAGGTGTTTCTGCCAAAATTCTCAAGACTGAAGATTTAAATTTGAAATATTTTATGATCCAAAGGGATTTCTTTTCCCTGCCTTTTTTCTCTCTTATGACATTTTCTAAAAGATTTGGGTAACTGAACACTGGTGTCTGGAGAGCAGAAGCAGCAGAGCAGCTCAAAGAGCAGGTGTGAAGCACAGCTAAAAATCTGGTCTTGACAAACATTTTCTAAATGAAGCAATAGTGCCATTCTCATCTAAACAGATACTTGTGTTCAAGCTAGACAGAGCAGGCATAGAACAGCAGGAAAAAAATGAACCTGCTTTCTTCTAAGCATTAAATATTTGTCTGTGCCACAGGAATAATGCTTGAAAAATATACTCGCAAATGACTAAGTTTCCCTAATGTGAAAACATGGGTTTTGGAGAAAGTGGGGAAAAAGGAAGATAAATTGATGGAACAGAAGTGCTCCGAAAAAAAATTCTGGTAATCATGACAGTGATGGAAAAGAATGAAGAACTGGCATTCATCAAATCCTATAATTTTGGAAGTAGG
Source organism: Ibidorhyncha struthersii (assembly GCA_013398815.1). Taxonomy (NCBI): domain Eukaryota; kingdom Metazoa; phylum Chordata; class Aves; order Charadriiformes; family Charadriidae; genus Ibidorhyncha; species Ibidorhyncha struthersii. The sequence continues at coordinate 189,231 of VZSZ01003684.1, forward strand.
AGACACTCATCAAAACTATTAGGACATCAGTCTAAAACAGAAAAATCAGTGATGTTTTTCATGTTGTTCTTTTGCAAAGCAGGTAGTGAGCTGAAATTTTCATTGAGTGGGGTTTGCGTATTTATTTGTTTTGTTTACAAACAGAGGACTAGGAGGTGAACCAGTCTACTGACCTCATGGGACACTTCATATATTCTTATGTAGCTTCTTCTGTGAACTCTTGGTAGACAGAAAGGTAAATGCTTTACCTCAGGGTTCAGGAAACATTCATGATTTTTTAAATAGGTTACAAAAACTGCTTCAACATGAGCAAAGTACGGGATAAGCAGATGTACAGGTTCACATCAGAGGCCATTTGGAAATAAAGACAGGACAGACATACAAAAGTAACTTTCTTTTCTTTCTTTTTTTTTTTTTTGGGGTAAAAACTGTTCTGGGCAAAATTATCCAGCAATTTTAATAAAAAAGATGGGCTCGGTGCCTCATATATGCCAAAAGAAAATCTGTTAACAGCTAATGCAAGTAGTCTGCGGAATGGGCCAGTTGGGCTCCTTGCTTTGGCACAAGACAAAAGGCTTACAGAATAAGTAATAGAGTATCTAGAAATTACCCCCCCCCAAAAAAAAAAAAATCCTGGTTCCTTTAGTGTGAACCTTCTTGAATTACAAGCATTTCCCAAAAGCAAGTTTCCTCACAAAAATGGCTAAACCATGCATCTCCTGATATCATGATAGGAATGAGAGTTTTATCCTACAGCTGGGCTGGAAGAAGTGGCAGACTAGCACCTTAAGTTTCAGATTTTGGGAAAAGGTGATCAAGTATAACACCACCTTTACATGCCTATCATTCACACACATCTTGAATCTAGCATTAAGCGAAAATACAAAGTACTGTAAGCCTTACCATCATGATTTCATCATGCTGCCACTTAACTCCTTTCTAAATAAAGACTTCCAGTCCATTCAGTCTCGTCTTCATAGGAGAGGGGATTTTTTTTGTCTATCTCCACTCTCTAAAGACCTTTTTCAATTGTCTTATTTATTTCCTGAGGAAGGCTATCCATAACTGAAACACAGATGCTCTTGCTGTGTAGAAGGGTGCCTCTATTTCTAACTAATGCATTTCTACCTGAACTTTACCATATTTGGGGAAAAACTTCATCTCTTTTTTTTCCAGGGAAATGCAGGAATCAGATAGGGAATGGACAGAATTTCTCTGGATGAAATTTCTTCCCTCCACCTCAGCAGCATCCTCTGTCATCAGTTGTATGTGCACAGAAGTGTGCTGTTGCCAGCACAATGACATGAGATAAGCCCAGACTATGCTGTTCCGTTAGATTAGCATTTAGATGAATACACACAACTTTGTACAGCTATGCTGTATGTATGACAGCACAATCATAGCATTTTTTGCAGCACAGCAAGCGAAAGTATGATTAGTGAACATCTGAGCACTCTGTTTTACACACAGAAGCAAGTCTAAGGGAATAACACTCCTGACAAGGTACCAGTAATTCATAAGCAGGTGAAGGTGGGGAAAAAAGGATACTACCCAGGAAACCACACATCAAACTATTGCGCTTGCTGGCCATTGCAGGTGAAGAAAAAAGAAACTGTTATTCTTTCACAGAATCACAGAATGGTCAGGGTTGGAAGGGACCTCTGGAGGTCATCTGGTCCAACCCCCCTGCCAGAGCAGGGTCACCTACAGCGGGTTGCACAGAACAGCATCCAGGCAGGTTTTGAATGTCTCCAGAGTGGGAGACTCCACAACCTCTCTGGGCAGCCTGTGCCAGTGCTCTGCCACCCTCAAAGTAAAGAAGTTCCTCCTCATGTTTAGATGGAACTTCCTATGTTCAAGTTTGTGCCCGTTACCTCTTGTCCTATCACTGGGCACCACTGAAAAAAGACTGTTCCCATCCACCTTTGTCAGTCATTAATGTGCTTTTACATATTCAGCTAGGCTTATGGTTAGCACAAGGCTGAGGAGGCAGGTGCTTTTTTTTTGCCATTGTTTCTTGCCATATTATTTGTATCCAATGATAGAGCTTTTCTGCTACGTGAGCCATCTCTTCCAGTGCTCATATAAGCAAGCGCTTTGTTGGCTGCCTAAAACTTGGTTATCGTTTGTGGTCTTAGGTTTAAAAAAGCATGACAAGAAAGAAACACCTGACAAAGTTTTTTGCAAATTTTTCTGAATACTTTGGGAACAAAATAACAGGCACTGGAATTGTTTGCAGCAAACACTTTCAAGTCTGGTGATACATGTAACTGAGTGCTGACTACTAATATTTAGCCAGTTTCCTGATCTATGGCTGGCCTCTGAAGCGTGAGCAAAATAATCCCTTTATTCTTGAATCAATCTCCTTCAGATGTGTGTAAAAACATTGATGTAAACAACCTGTCTTTCAGGGTGGCACGACAAGAGGAAATAGTCGGAAGCACTGGGACTAGGAACTCAAGCCCTTTCCAGTGCGTATTAAAAAGTAAATATGAACTGCTGAGCTGATGTTCAGAATTGTTCTTTTGAGGTTGAGTCCCTGATGATTTCAGTTTCTAGTTCTGTGTGTCTGTAGAAACAGCATAACAGCACATTATATTTCACCACCACAGTTTTTTTTTCACTGCTTTTGTAAGAATGAATCAGAAGAGATGGCATAAAGCCTTTTAAGGACACCGCATTAAGCAGCAGCACTATCTCTTCAACAGTGCAATTTCAGATGATGTTCTGAAGTAATTTCTTCCATTTTCTTTAAACTACATTAATCCCAGCAGAGAGCACAACTGCACAGGCTGTATTTCATTTGTTCTGATGATGACCCAAACGACTGCAAGAGCCACTACCTCCTCTCCGCGCACTTCTTCCTGCCCAGGTTCTGTCACACTGGCTGGACACGGGAGATTACTCGGTTTATGGTGTTTTTTCTAATGAGCCTACAGTATTAGCAAGGTCTTTGCATCCAAAGTAGAGCCCACTGGCATTATTCACGTGCAAGTGCTGAGCACAGTGTCTTCAGACTATTATCTTTCTAAGTTAGCAACTTTAATTCAAAACTTTCTTAATATGAAAGGAAAATTAAAAAAAGAAAAAAAGGCACAAAGACCAGGCAGCTTTACAAATCTCTTTTTAAGTATGAATACCTGTCAGTCTTGGATGATTCTTGCTACTGGCTAGAGAAAAGTCTATGATAGGAGACCCATTCCCAGGCTTATACGGCTACTCTACATCTGAAAATTCCCCTGCAGGCAGAAGGGCGAGCTGATGCCGATCAGAAAAGAGTATTTAGAATCAGCTAAAAGGCTGTTTTTTTTAGTGGACAGCCATCCATTCCTAGAACACAAACATTCCCCTCTTTAGTCAGTACAAGCTCTTACACAAGAACTCAAACCCTTTTATTCAATATTCATGAAATGTTTCTAGTGACTAGAGGATTTTAAACCTTTATTTGGCAAACCACTTAAGGCAGCTCAAGGCATGCAGGAAGCATCCAGGACATTAACTTTTTAATATATATTTCCCAGTGACAGTCACTGAAATGCGACGGTTTTCCATTTCATAATGGAACAACAATAATCTTCATTCATCTAAATTTACAGCAAGCTTCTAACAGCCTTTTATTTTAGCCCAGTTGTAGTTTTGGCTTTATTGACAACTGTCAGACACAGACAACTGTGACGTTTAAACGGCTATTTCTGTAAAGCTAAAAAGCCTAGGCTAAACTATGTCTAATCCTGGGACTGTTAGAATTACTTTTCTTTAAAATTTCAGATTTTGTCTATATTGCTTTCCATATGAGAAAGCACTCTTGAAGACAGTTATGTTTGATAATAATGAAGCAGATGTTTCATCCTCTTCCACTTCTTTAGCGCTGCATCCCTCCAGGGATGCTCCCTTTAGCGCTGCATCCCTCCCTTCATCAGCATCAAATTCTGACCGAAAGCTGCAGAGAAGAGCATTAGCATTGCTGGGCATGGAGATTTGAACAGGCTTGGCAGTAGCAGGAAGGAGGTCTAACCAATATATTTGGCCCTTTTCATTGTCCATTTTAATCCTTCAGGCTGTTCTAACCCGTGCCAACAACCTGCAGAGAATCAGTGAGATATAACTGCCATAGTTTTTAAACTTTAAAGATTCTCTACTTATATCCTTGTAGCGGTTTTACTGAGGAAAGGCAGCAACCTCCGTGTTCTTGAGAAAACAGTCAGATCCACACACATTGGAAGAGGCTCATTTCGGTTTCTGAGTTGTGAGCGATCAGCACCATATACCATTAGATCCTACACAGCATAACAGCTTCCCGGCTGGCATGTATCAGAGCTCTCAAAGGTGTAGCTCTCTTCAGACTCCATAAAGCAATGCTTAAGAGTAATGGCATTACTTTGGGATCACTTTTCCTACATTTTCAGAACACTAAAGTTGAGGCTTCCTGATATTTAAACATCTTCCTACTGTGATGGATGCTTTAAAAAACTTTTGTGAAATACTTTGTCGTTTCAAATACATTCTCTACCTAAATTTAACTTAAAATCAATGTCATACTAAAAAATTGAGACATCTAGAACGCACAGTCACTTAACAGAGAAACAGTGCATTTTTTAAAGAAAGATATTGTTTGTAAACCCTTCAAGATGCCCCACGAACACGATGATGGAGATGAAAACAAGGCAACAGATAATATTTCATTGTCACCCCTTAAGTCAGTCTAGCTGATTTGCAGAAATGAGAAGAAATGCAAGTTATTAGTAAAGTGAGTCTTCTTTTTGCTTTTCTTCTAACTCAAGACAGTGTGCAAAGTCCAGTTAATGATATGAAACAGCTAAGGGCTAGACATTGCTCTCTCTTCCCCTCCCCCCCAACTTTCTTATACCCAACATGTTATCTGCACCATGTTGTGCAGACTAATTTAGATGCACTCTGGCGATTGAACTAGTAAATCTACACAGGAAAATATGATCGGTTTGAGTCTGGAAGTACAATTAGATTACCAGGCTACCAAGGTTGGTCTAGTGAATCCCCTTTCCTGGGGATTGTCTAATTGTCTAGACATAATTAAAATGCTTATGGACAAAAATAAAATAAAATAAAAATAAAATTAAAAAAAAATGCATGTGTCTTTGAGGTACTTGTCTCAGTTCTAGATTCAAGAAGAGCACACGCAGAATCAGTCAGTAAATTTGGAACTGGAAGGGAATTACTACCCATCAATGCATTTGCAAGGGGCTGTATTCATATCTAAGCCTTTTCTTAGAGTTATAAAACTCAGCATGGGGAGTTTTTCACTTCCATCATTCCCATCAGAAAACTGCTTCTGAACCTGAATCTTCTGGTCATTTTAAGTTCTCTTCTAGCTTTCAGGTTCCTCTTATTTTTGGCCATATATGTACTTTTAGGCTCACAGTATGATTTAGACTAAACAGCTTTTCTCCCTATGTATTTTGGCTGATATTTATGCAGAGACCAAACAGCCTTCCTCTCAACATACTAGGTATTCTCTGAGCCACCACATGGAGAGGAAAAAAAAAACAGCTGAGATATCTTTCCACTACAAAAATTGGTATTATATAGGAGGTAGGCTTTTACCTGCCCAGTCTGAAATACCTCTCTCATGCACAAAGTATGTAGGGAACGTCATGTTCCAGAATGGAGGCAGGGATTGAATTTCAGCATCCTGAAAGCGAGACTGGGAAGGACCCATTCTGGGCTGCTGCTATCTGAACCTTGGATACCTACATTCTCTTTAAATGCCTCTGGTATGCCTAAAGCAGACAGTTGCCTCTGTGAGTATGCTTGCATTTTCTACTTTTATTTCCTCCAGTGTCTCTTACTGGAACCCTCAAGATCCTTTAGCTCTTCCTACATGACATCTTAATCATCCTCTATCTTAAGAGTGCCTTTCAAATCCATGTTATCAACAAGTTGCATGAATAACACTCCTACTTTTAGCGTGAGGCATAACTGAACATATTCAATAATATGAGTTCAAGAGCTGATACTGGTGTCTTGGAGAAACTCTGCTAGAAGAGTCCCCTCTCCCAGCCCTTCCAGTCCAGCCTGGGGTCACCACTCCTACAGCTATATTGTATCTGCCTTTTTTACTCATTTTTCTTGTGACCCTGCATCAAATGACTGTGAGAAACCCAGACAGATATACTCTGCTACGTTTCCCATGCACTCAGACAGCTTGCCATGAGGTAGAGTTGACTACGTAATGGCATAGTCCAAAGAACAGAGACCCCGAACTTCTAGACTTGGGTTTCATTTATCACATTTTTTCTAACATGTAGTTTAAATGATGTCTACATGTGGGCATTAATAATTAAGCTGTGTGGTGAACGATTGTAGCTTGTCATTGGCTCATTGAGTCATTAAGGCTGTTCTCTGATAATTTGGCAGAAAAACACAGTTCAGTTATTTAATACTTAAGAGACTTTGAAATCAGAATATCCCTTACTTTTACCTAATTGCTAGAAAAAAAGGAAAAAGAATACATTTTAAAATAAGTAAAAAATGCTGGAAAACAGGAAAAAAGCCCACAGAATTTTCTCACATGGAAAAGGGACTTAAAATAAATTTTCAGATTCAAAAAATATTTTATTTTAAAGGAAAATGTTAAACATTTTCATTTGAAAATGTAAAAACAATTTTCTACATTTTTTTAAATATTGAAACATTCAGATATTTAAATCTTGAAAAAAATAAATATTTGTGTGAGTATCAGAAGAGTGATGGTGGCAGTATATCACTCAAAAGGACAGATAATTTTTGATCGACTCATAACTGCACTCTTTAGAGAATAATACATACAAATTCCACTAATTTCCCTAACTTATATTTGGCAAGGACTGCAGTCATTTGAATACAGGATGAGGTTTCCTTTGCCCCAAATTAATGCCTCAACAGCAGTACCCCAGTACCACAGCCCTGGGTCATGCTGAGTTGCTGTTGGAGCCCCAGCAGTGTGCTCTAGCAACCGGGTGAGCCGACACCCGTGCAAATCCACTGGGACCAACACTGGTGGCATTTCAGCTCATGCTGAAGGAAGTCCTGAAACTCTGTTCTGCGGCGGATGCTGCACTGATTTTAAGGTAAGATCACTGAAGGCAAGCCCAGTTGCCCAGCCCTTGCTTTGCCCATTTTTCTGTTCCCAGGGAAAGAGAAGGTTGCCTCATACGCAAAAGCCTCCTGGGTTGATGTCAGTATAGAAACCATTATCAGTTTGGCTGCTTTCTTCAGCCCTGTTTGAGAGATCAGACCTTCAAGGTCGAGGAGGCATTATACTTGGAAGAGACCTCTTTGGAAAACAAAAACCCCGTTGTTTAAAGATGCAGTATTCTTCATTTTCCTACAAAAGATTCAACACTACAAGTTCTAAATAAGAGCAATGAGTGGAAGCTCACGCTGACACCTCCGTAATTAAAGCATTCCGGCATCAGGCGCTTGGCTTCTTGGAGGGGAGTACATGAAGAAAGACAGCAATATTATCTAAACAGCCTGAAGGAAGACAAATGACAGATTCCATTATTTTCCCTGGATATCTCCAGTATCTTAACCTTTTCCTTATCTCGGTCAACACGCTCACGCTGAATTGAATGGGACTAAATTTCTTTTTAATACTTTGACAAACTGCACGGCTCCATACAATAGCAGCAAACCTTGTGTTCACAGCTGCCCTTAAAAATCAGTTACTTCTGTTTTTTTAACACTTGTCATCAATCATCTATGCTAATTGGCCAAGTGTATGGCGTTCCTATAGTGTACTGAATGTCCCAAAATAACTAATGAGAAGCTTTTTATTTCATCTGTCTCAAATGAAAGTGGTATTAGAATAAGAAAGTATTTCCTTCTCTGCCACTGGCATTCAATGAATATTTATGATGTTTTTCACTATATTGCAGTGATGTGACAATGTTGAATTCCAGTTAGAATGAGGATACAGCACTTAAAAGGAGATTCTACTCTCTTTCTATCACTCATAAAAGGAATTAGTAATTGCAAAACGGCTAACACAAACAATTACTTCTCAAATTAGATCATATTTTATCTTCATATTTGAAGCTGGAAAAGGAATCTCTTAATTTGTAGCAACAAGTATCTTTAAAAACACTAATAACGTAAACCCATTTATTAAATATTTGTAAAGCTATTTTATACACAGTACTAATGCTGACTGATCAAAGTGCACATAATTAATGGACAAGAAAGCAATAGTTGCAATAATGGAAATCTTATTAGCATATAAATTATCTTGTTTTCAAAAGCTTAGAATACCCATATAAGGAAGATACGCTTATATCAGACCGTTTTTCTGAAGCTATTAAACCAAGTCAACTTCCCTGGAAGGACCATATTGCTGTGTCTCCCAGTAACAGAAAAAACTTTATCCTCTGGACAGGAACTAGTAGGAAATGATTAGGAAGTTTTAATGCAGATCTGGGTACCAGGTGGTACTGTTGGGATATGTTACTGTCCCAAGTTAGATAAAGGAATTTATGCAGCACTGTTTTTCAATCCTATTTCTCTCTCTATTACTATCCATCAGATAACGTGCATTGGTAACCCCTGGAGACAGAGAGGGCTTTATCTATCAGGCTCTTTTTTTCTCATCAGAAATCTTCCCTCCACAATGTGGCAGGGGGACTATACAGGAATAGAAGAGGTGAGATGTTTGATGATGATGATGTGACTTTTTTGATTCAATGTATTCAGAAGAAGGAATTTTACTTACTAAACCCTGGTAATAATTTCTGTGGCTTGAATCCAGGAACAGTTTCCAGTGCTCTCTGATTTATGTCCTAGGGTGGACACAGTCTGTCCTACAGACAAAGACACAATGCTCATACCAGTGTATGTTCATACTCTTGAAGAGAGACACAGTGTTCATACCCTTTCATTTTAAAGACTGAACTTTATTTTGCTCCCTATACAGTGGTGTGTACATAGGGAGTAGTGGATCCATTGATAAAGTTGCTCCTAGCTGCAAACTTTTTTATTTGGACAGTCGTCTGTCTACAGATGTCATCTATCTGGACTTCTGTAAGGGTTTTGACATGGTCCCCAACAACACCCTTCTCTCTAAATTGGAGAGATATGGATTTGACGGGTGGACTGTTCGGTGGATGAGGAATTGGTTGAATGATCACATCCGGAGAGTAGTGGTCAAAGGCTCAATATCCAGATGGATATTGAAATCAGTGACAAGTGATGTCCCTCAGTGGACCAGTACTGTTCAGTATCTTCATCAATGACAATAGCACCAGTGGGATCGAGTGCACCCTCAGCAAGTTTGCAGACGACACCACACCGAGTGGTGTGGTTGACACGCCTCACGGACAGGACACCGTGCAGAAGGACCTGGACAGGCTTGAGAAGTGGGCCCATGTGAACCTCATCAGGTTCAACAAGGTTGAGTGCAAGGTCCTGCACGTGGGTCAGGGCAACCCCTGGTATCAATACTGGCTGGGGGATGAAGGGATTGAGAGCAGCCCTGGCAAAAAGGACTTGAGGGTACTGGTGAATGAAAAGCTGGATGTGAGCCAACAATGTGCGCTTGCAGTCCAGAAATCCAACCGCATCCTGGGCTGCATCAAAAGAAGCACGGCCAGCAGGTCGAGGGAGGTGATTCTGCTCCTCTACTCTGCTCTGGTGAGACCCCACCTGGAGTACTGCGTCCAGCTCTGGAGTCCTCAGCACACAAAAGACATGGACATGTTGGAGGAAGACCAGAGCAGTGCCATGAAGATGATCAGAGGGCTGGAGTGCCTCTCCTATGAGGACAGGCTGTGAGAGTTGGGGTTGTTCAGCCTGGAGAAGAGAAGGCTCTGGGGAGACCGTATTGTGGCCTTTCAGTACTTGATGGGGGCCTACAGGAAAGATGGGGACAAACTTTTTAGCAGGACCTGTTGTGATAGGTAATGGCTTTAAACTAAAAGAGGGAAGATTTAGACTAGATATAAAGAAGAAATTTTTTACTCTGAGGGTTGTGAAACACTGGAACAGGTTGCCCAGAAGGGTGGTAGATGCCCCATCCCTGGAACCATTCAAGGTCAGACTGGACTGTGCTCTGAGCAACCTGATCTACTTGAAGATGTCCCGGCTCATTGCAGGGGAGGTTGGACTAGATGTCCTTTAAAGGTCCTTTCCAACTCAAATTATTCTATGATTGTATGATATCTAAACCCCAAGAGACTATCAATATCCTATTTGAAGGCAATGTCTGGGGAGAAAATTCATGTCTCCAGTCATTCGAATCCATATTTGATCAACAGTATCACAGAAAATATCTGGTCTTCTACTGACATCAGTGAAGTCTAATTAATACAAATTTCTGTCTCAAGACAGCATTCATCTTTTTTGTCAAAATGTGTCCAAATGATGACTATTTTTACCCAGATCATGCACTACTTATTAATAAGACCGTAATTCGGAAGTTTCTGAGCCTCTGAACTTCTTTAAGATTTATTCCTAGAAGTTGAGCCACTGGTCACTCCAGCGAGATTTTACTCGTGGAAGTATTCCCATGGAAAGTAATGGACTAAATATTTTACATCACATCTAAGCAAGAGAAACTTTCTCATTAACTACTCTCAGTGAGAAGGATGAAACTTTTCATTTTGTATGTGGACTACCATAGGCCTTTGTAACCTTTTTGTCCAAACAAAATGCATTTTACATGTGGTCACACACTCCCACTGAATTTAAAGTGGAAGCCAGCTGCTCTTTTTATTCAACAGTGCTTAATTTATACAATTTACACATGCAGTAGAGTACTATGATAACTATTTCCTCCTGAGTGAAAATGATGGTCAGGTGGATATAAAATGTTCCCACTTTTAAAATGTATAAGATAAAATGTATATAAAACCCAGTATGTCATATGTGACAAATACACTGAGTATTACTTACAGGTGGGGAATAGAGAAATGTCAGAAAAAGTATTGTCCATTTTGATTGTTTATATTTAATGAAACAATTGTAAATTCCATGTTATGGTTGTCTAGTATGCCAGCACATAAAAAATGACCTAGCAATTATTATGCTACTTTAGTATTACAGGGTTTTCCCCTAAAATTTTCTTCTTATCAAAAACAGTTTCCTGAAAGAATACCTCCAATTACAGCTTGAGATGAACCATCTTTAGTTCCAAATTTATCTAAGGAATCGGTGGTAGGAAAAGCAAGTATGCTTCAAATGCACAACCTCCTATTGGAGTTCTATTTTAAAATTTTCTGTAGTACATCAAATGCTAGAAACCTCTTGCTCCTGATTCTCTTCTTCCCAATAGATGTTAGTTATAACAAAATTGTATTTTTTGTTTCTATGTGTATTAAGTCAAAGCAAGATCGTCTGGTAACTGTATACAGTCGATCAAATTTGGTGTATCTCAGAATGGTGCTAATCAGGGAGACACGGTGTCGTTCCACAACTTTAACCCGCCACTAAGGGTGCTGTCATAGTAAGCCCTTCATGACTCTGTAGGCATTTTGCTTCTTTCCTATCACTTATCTCTTTTACCTGATGATGTAAACAGAAAATCAACTGAACAAGAATACTGCAGCTCAATGTTTGAAATAAACAGTGGGTTTCCTGAAAACAAGGTACATTCAACAGATCTAAAGTCTTGGTTTAGTTCTCCTTTTCCTCCTTTTCCCATTTCACCCACAACTACTGCAGAACTTTAACAAGCATCGGACCCAGCAAAAGATTTTTCAAATCTGGTCGTTCATTTCAACGTGTCACAAATGCAAGAAAAGTTTTTCATGCAGACACATTGCACCAAACACTATCCACTAATAAGCAAGATCATGCAGACAGTTGTTATAAGAATATGCATTCAGATTGGCTGCTGGCTACACTTTTAACACATTCCACAACACTCAGAGCTGATTCTTGTGTTTGACCTTTGAAACCAAACCACCTCACCATGCAACAAGTAAATTGTCAGAGTCTATCACAGAATATCTCTTCAGGCAAAGTTGGAAACGGTGCCTAATCCATAGCAGGCTTGACTCAAGTGCTGCCTCCACAGGGTGCAGCGCCATGATTCACATACGCCAGCCCAAGACTGCTGCTGCTGGGTTACTCTGCTTCTACACTGAGAAACAACCTTCTGAGTGGCAAGGGAGCAGTTATTTTCAGACTCCCAGTTCCCATCCGTGCTCAGTTTACTGCCCAGAATAGTGGGTTTGCTGATATCACAAAAGTGAAAAGGAAAGAGTAAGACAAAACTGGGGGAGAGCTGAAGAGCAGGCCTGAAACAGGAACACGAGACACTGGTTTTTAAGATGAATCATCTTTCCTTCTTTCATATCTTGGATGTCTAATCTGAAGAGAACTATGACCCCTTCTGCGGAAGCAAACCGTACCATCTGGTTTCTAAGCAGGTTTTATTTTTTCTTATTTTCACCTTTATAACAGTATGGGGACATATGGCCTTTGAAAAAAACTGATGGTTTGCAAGTTACATCATCTTTAAACTTATACTTAACCTTTGCTCTACAGTGAAATCAGGTCAGGTCAGGTTTTGTTTTTCAAATAGATTGTAAAAACAATATTTGGCAACAACTTCCAGGAAGCAGCATTCAATATATAGCTTGGCTACATAACTAGTAGGAACAAGCTTCCATGATTCTCCTGTTACTTTATGATAACTCTTGATAACCGATTTTCGGGTTTGAAGGGGTCAAATAAAGCCAGATTTCAAATAAAAATATCATAAAATTACTCTTTGCTGAGACAAGTAGAACATAAAAAAGTCAACAATAGCATTGTCAGTAGTTTGGGGGAGAATTTGACACATCCAAATTTTGAATAAATATTTAGTATTTTTAATGTCAAATGTCTGCAATCAGTGAGAACAAATGCATGCTAATTACCACACATTTTAGAAGTACTATATAGCAAATAACAGAATCACCCAAAGGCCTTGCCTTTATTAACGTTAGAGAGAGACAAACGGGACACGGTCTGTCAGTAAAGGCATCCTTGTTACTTATTATAAGATTAAGCTATCAAAACAGGCAGGCTTTAGGAATCTGGACAGCAAAATAGTCAGTGTTTGCAATAAAATAAGGTAGATCTAAACAAACTAACGTGCAAACTAGAGGCAATGAGGAAAAAAGGTGAGGAGGAAAAGCGAAAGTGCCTCTGTCTGTCTGGAGTAAGCTATGGAATAGCTTATATCAAAAGAACTCCTATCACTAACAAACACTGCCGCTGCAGAAAGATGTGAATTAATGAAGGGAGACTAGTCAGTGTTTGCAAAATAGTCAGTGTTTGCAATAAAATAAGGTAGATCTAAACAAACTAACGTGCAAACTAGAGGCAATGAGGAAAAAAGGTGAGGAGGAAAAGCGAAAGTGCCTCTGTCTGTCTGGAGTAAGCTATGGAATAGCTTATATCAAAAGAACTCCTATCACTAACAAACACTGCCACTGCAGAAAGATGTGAATTAATGAAGGGAAACTCAGAAAGCCAGAACACAAAAGCAGCTCTTGCCAACATCATGCATGTCAAATACTACTTCCCCTCTTGGATCACAGCATTTAAATCAATGGCCTGCTCACTGCCACATGACTTCTTAATGTATGCATTGGTAGAGGAATTTAAATCAAATTGAGTACATAGGGATTAATTTCCTGGGGAGAATTAAGGTATTTCCATCTATACAGAATGGTTGAATAACAAGTGAAAGAGATATTGCCACAAATATTTGAAGGAGGCAATCAGCAAAGAAAAATGCTTTCTCATTTAGGTACTGCAAAGATAATTAAAGAACTATAGTAGGAGAAGAAGATTAGATCTACAGCACAAAGAAGGCTAGGAGAGAGAAATATGTCTTTAATAAAGACTTCAAGCTTTGGTCACGACCAGCAGGATTCTGTTGCACGTATAGAAATAAGAGCAAAAGATATTGCCATCCTGGAGTGGAAGAGAGATGGTGGTAAAGAGCAAATCGCGTGGGCAGTGCTTCAAGGCTGTGCACCATAGCATCCGCATCGTCGCTCTGCAAAGCAAGCCGTGTGCACTTGATTAATTACAATCAGTGTTTAAGTGAAACAGATAGTGTAGTCTGAATTATGAATGTAAACTGTGCCTTATTTTGGCTGCCAATTAACAAAGGTTACAGGGACATGCACTTAAAGCTGTATTCACCTAAAAGATTGTGGTTATTAGGAGTAACTTTTCTCATTGTTATAACCAAAAGACAATTGAAACAATAACAGAATCTTGTGAATGTAATAGAACTTAAATATTTTACCATGATGAGTTAATTCTTTTTACAAAAATGGAGAAAATAATTTGACTTTGGCAGAGAAAGGTAGCCATCCCTCTTTTTCCTTCCTAAAATCTCATTAAAGCATGAGGGAATTGCGGTGTTTCAGAATTTTTCACTTGTTCCCCCTCCTGTATGAGATCCACTGCTAAATGAGATTATACTAGTGACAGGGTGTTTGGAGCAGGTTCTTTCCTGGCTGCTCTCTCCTATGTACTGCCAGGAATTACTGAAAGCCATCTGAGATGTAGTTGGTATGAAAGACACAAGAGAAAATAAGGTTGCTGTGTTGTATTGGGATTGCATCACATACAGCTGCATTTTGTTACTAACTGAGAGGAGTCCGTGGTTTATGTATTTTAAAAAAGCATTTGCAGACCTCAAAGAATAAAGACAGCCTAACACTGAAGTTATTATTGTAATTTTATTATATCCATTTGATACTCCTATTTATAACTTAAGATCATAAAATACATGCAGCCTGCAAAAGCCTAACATATTTTATCTCTGCTAGCATTGTAGTTTGGGATGTAGCACTGCCTCACATGTCGCTCAGAGAAGTGAAAAGCATGTCACAAACTAGATTTTCATCCATGACAAGCCCCCGGGCTGTGGAATGCCTTTATTGAAAAACCTAAGTCTGACATGCTTTTAATTTCACTGAGATGCACATTAAAAATTGTATAATACATTTTGTAGAATGAGTTTATTCTCTCTTACTGTTAGCATTTGGGGTACTGTAAAACAGTTCCACAAAGAGAGGTTACTAAATGTTAACTCTAGATGGGAAACGATTTTTTTACTTGGATACAATCTACCTTGCAAAACAAGGAACGTACTCTTTTAAGACTTGATTCAATACGGTCCTTCACCAGTGCAATTGGAATACACATGCTTAATATTCAGTGTGCTCTTAAGCACTTCACTTAATCAGAGCCTAAGAGAAAAAACAGTATAAACAGTTTGAAAGCCTCAGGGAAAATACTTTTCAGAAATAAAATTTGAAATTCAGCTATTCTGTCCCCAATATTTTTAAGTATCTGTATTAAGAAGTAGAGAAAGAATATTCTACAGTTTCTGATCATTTGGTTACATATTATGTGTTCTCTTGATTTAAAGTGGAGAAATACGCAATTTGACATTTGTAAATGAGCAATAGTTAAGATCTTCCATGTTTATTTTATAATTTTTATGGAGTTCTTTCTCATACCATTCTTTTTTATCACTCGTCATTGGATGAGCCTTTGACCAATTTACCAGTTCATCAAAACGCTTATCTAAAATAACCTGAATGTATAAGGCAGATAATATGATTATCAGGATATACATAAAGTGCATCATCGACTTTCCAGTGGAAATACTCTATAGCTTTATTTCAATCAGAAATACAATACATTATGCTTATGTTTAAATACATATTAAATAATAAGTTGCACAAGAAAATCAATATTCTAGGTGCTTAGCTGCATCTTTACTTGCCTGAACATTTCTAAGAGCTGACATTTACTCACTGATACACCATACAAATACAGAAATCTAAAATGCCCAGATCTTAAAAACCCCAAATGCCCAAATATAAAAACCAGACCTGAAAAAGAAATAATTGGTGAGGTAGTTACAATGTTTCACTTCCTTTCTTCCTTCCATGTATATGTAATTTGCAGTAACAGCTACAGAAATTCACGAGCCCAGTGACTCAGATACCACTACTTAGGTTTTAAGGGAAAGTATACTTAATATTCATGATCCATAACACTTATTTATCTAAATGTTTTCTGAACTACATCTACAGGGATTTCTGTCCCCTCTGCCACAGCTTTTCCCATAGCCCAGGAGCAGCTGGGATGCAGGTTAGAAGTGCTCTGGACTGGGTTCTCTGCCCTCCCTCCCAGGTTAACGGTTGCCTCAAATTGGGGAAATGGCCCCTGCTGTGTCCCTTGGGACTTAACAGCTGTGTTATGGAAAACAGACCTAAAGCAGAGAAAAAGTTTAATTTGCTCTACTGCCCTGTTAGGAAATACCCACTAAAGAATGCCTTTCTTCCCATAAACTTTCACCTTATTTTCTCCAAGAGGGAGAACTTGACATGAACACAGAGGGGTCTGAAACATTAGGCTGAAAACTAAGCACTGTATCTTTTCTAGAATACTAATTGTGACCCTTTGACCTCTATAAAATAACCTGCATCTTCAACATGGAAACTAAGAGAAAACATCATCTAGGTACAAAGAGATCCAAATTTCCACAGTGCCGCAGTCTTTGCATTCAAAGAATAGGCTATAGGATAAATCCCATTAAAACAAGTAGCTTTAAAATCACACAAAAAATCACAGATCAATAAACAACTTCAGAGTTTACAATGGAAACATCCTTACAATGGCTTTGTGATGCTGCTGAGGTCTACACACAGCTCACAACGATCACTATGTTACCCAGTATTTAGTGCTGTGTTGGTTTGTTTTGCACTCCTCTAAAAAGACCTGCAAACAATTAATCCTCAGCTGCACATTTAGCTTGACTGATTTATTTCTGGATGCAATTTAACTGATCTATGTGTTCTCACCTGAGGCAATTTATACTTTTAATCCCCCATCAAATTTTGTGGTGTCATAATTGCTTTTTTTAAACTTTTGCCTTGCTTCTCTATCAATGAAACTGTAACAATGGAGAGGAAATTGTGTAGCCAGGCACCAGTAAAAAGTTCTCACTTAAAAATAAAAAAAAAAGGAAGTTAACTGACAAACTAGATATTTTGGGTCTCAAATGCCAAGCTTCAGGGTCATTCATAACAAAGGCACCAATAACAAAATTTCTGAAATGTGACTGTGATCTTAAGAAACTCAATGTTAAGAAAGTCTAAAAATTCCAATTAGAAAATATCATTGCAGCCTCTTTTGGAGATGCTCACATGCTTCTCTGGTATTCAGCAAACATCTGAGTTCAGCAGAACAAGAGCCTCTGGGCTACAGAAGTTTACCTCTGTCTCACAGAATTCACATTCAGCTGAGACATGCACTTCTAATCACTGTAACTTCTTCTCCCCTTTGTAACTCCTGAAGAACTTTTTAACTCCCAAAGAACGTTTTAACCGAAGTAGCTCAACACGAACGTGCTGAGGCTGTAGCCCTGCTGTCAGCAGGCAGATGCAGCAGCACCACCACAGTGCATCAGAAAGCAAGGCAAGCAATGGCACGCAGGACTGGAAAGCCAGATGAGGCAAGACCTTCAGTTCCTGAGACTCCACAAAGAACTCAACAAGCTATTTCCCCCAGTGCGTGGAGCAGGACCCTGTCCTTCACCGAGGGTGGCTGAGGGAGGGAGGGAAAACTGCCAGACTGTCTACTGCTGTCTCTCCCTCCTGGGACAGTATTCTTTGCAATCTCTAGCTGTGGCTTTCAGCTCTGTATATTTTGCAGCGCTCATAATGATGACTGCTTATGCACAACATCATTCTAATTACATGATCAAACACAGCTGAACCGCTGTCTCATTCAGCAGCTAGAATGAATGAGGCAGAACTGAAATTGCACAGGCAGAAGAATTTCACCAGAAGTTTTTGGGGCACAATTTACAAGGTAGAAAAGCTGTAGAAATTACAAGGTATAAAATGATCCATAACTGTATTTTTCAAAGTTTTCCAATTAAAGGGTTGTCTCCTACATAGCTGATTTATGCCTGCTGATAATAGATTTGACAAAAAAACACATCAGTCCATCATAGATGGAAACCACTGTAGTTTTTGCTGATTTTGAAATACAGTATATATGGACAAGTCTTCCCTCAAATCTTTCTCTATAATCTCTTGATTTGTCTTGATTTACTCTGGAAAATTCTTCAGTTAGTCAGTATTATGGTGACACTTAGAACTTTACATGTCACCACACAGCACGTAGAGTGTCCTCTGTAGCGATGAGGAAACGTCAGCCCTGGACAGCTTTATTTACATGATTTATGGTATTTTTTAACTATAAATTCACTCTTTGGATTTAGGTTAGGTTGGTTTGGTTAGAGCTGGGTTGTTTTCATCTAAATTACCTGTTATTACACCTACCGACACTACATGAGTGACACAACACAGAAACTGTGCAGGTTATGCTCAGGGTGAAGTGTCGCTCAACCAAAAAGGCTTGATCACACGTAAGCGAGAGAGCTGGGTACAGTTTTGCTTATCTTAATCACATACACAAGATTTAACACTGTCAAAGCAGTCCAACAAGGTCTTGGATGACAGGCAGAAAGACTTGTTAGGAGAGACAGTAAGGTTTCATGAAGCTTTGGCTAGATGTTGGAGGCTGGATATATAGAAATATAGACACTGTTAAAAGTATCAGCAACACAGAGGTGTGTGAACTTCTTTTTATACCATGCTCTAAAAGAATAATCTGATTCCTGACAGTGGTCAGCAGGCATGGTTATAATTTTGGTGCATTTGAGGTCATTACAAATCACAAAACTGGGAAAATTATTGTCACACGGAAAGATTCAACAAGAGAAGCATGATGGGTCCTAGATTTGATTAAAACTGTTTATACCAAAATGAGCAAACAGCCTGCTGCCGGTCCAGTGTTTCAGGTTCATACACTGACAACCTCAGCTGTGATTAAAGACCAGATACAAAGTGGGTGATAATGCAGAAGGCAGAATCCTGGGATTATTTTCCTAAAACTTATAGAACAGAAATACTCACAAATCTTTCAAATGAGGTGGTCAGGGGAAAAAAAAAAAGAAAAAAAAAAAAAGGCAGCCTACTTTAGTTTGCAAAATGCTGCCTTTGGCCACTGCCTGTTTTGCCAGAGCAGCTCGGAAGCTGGGACTCAGCACAAGCAGAGCGTGCTGTCCTGGACTGACGGCGCTCCGGCAAGGGCCTTGCTGCACTTTCTGCCTCCTCACCTTCCACGAGTTTCTTCATGTGAAGAACTCCAAGGGGGAAGTCCTACCATACCATATAGTCTACTGAAGTGCGAGAACTTTGTTGTGTTATGAAATCTTAAAAAAGAGCAGCATCTTAACATTGCTCTAGCAGAGGCTGGATAATTCAAAAACCATTCTCATCACCAGCAACAGCTGAGCCAACGACTTCTATGAGAAGACGGTGGGGAGAAGAGCGGAAGGTGACAAATACAGAAATCCTAAAAGCTGATTCCAAAAGTACTAGAAAACTATTTGAAAATGTACGTGCATTTGTTTACAATAAATGCCATTATAATACTTCAATTTTCCTGTGTTTCACTAAAGTGCTTGCAGGCTCCAGGAATCCTATTTGCAACTGGAGCACCTCTCCAAGGAAGAAAACTAGTTCATCATAGAAATCATGACTGCCAGAAAAGAGGAGCAGTGATGTATGAAAATATAATCCACTGAACATCAGACCTGACAACCTCAGAGCATTTCCAGGCTAACTCAGCTAATAACACCATTTTTAACATTACAGGTGGATTCACGCTCAGCGAAATGCTATATTCAAGTTAAAGAATATTTTTGCCTTGAGCTGTCATAAAGATTAACAACAGCAGAGAGTATGTTAATTGGTGAAGCCAAAATCTCAGAAGTACTGCAGTGTGAATAGAGAGTTAAAATACAGTTTTAAAAGTTTAATTTTCTTTTTCTGGCCAGAAAGTAAAAATGTCACATTGCAAAATACTCCCCACGGGAAAATTTTGCTCTTAGGTGCACAGAGAAATTCCTATCAGGATAAATTCTAATTCTTGTAACATCAATGTGGGTCAGTTTCACTGAAGACAAAAAAGACTCCTTTTAAAAGCTTTTTGCAACTGCCCACTGATGGGGTAACCTAGATGAAAACAGAACATAAAGTTTGCCATGCAACTATTCAGCAATGGAGACAAATAGTCCAATTAACCTAAATCAACAAATCTTTGTAAATGTGGCACAAAAATTACCATTAAAAATGCATTTCTTTTATTTCTTTTCTTAGAGTACCCAAAACAATGATGTAAAGGATAAAGATAAGCAGGTTATAACTAATTTTACACTTCACAATTTATTTCCTAAATTAACCTGCTTTAAGATTTTGACATATTTAGAAATATACTTATCATTTGTATGCTTTAATCATTCTCTAAATGCTCCAAACTTAATACAAAGCAAAAGAGATGTTGAGAAGATTTTAGAGTAGTGTGATAACAGCTCTTCAAAGAACAGTGAAAACATATTCTTAAGATTTTCACAAACTGGTTTATGAATAGTCTTCCTATTCTTTCAACCTTCATAATATTATCTGTACAGTCTCTGAGATTTCTCCTTTATCTTTTTTCCGTATTTCATATTCCGGAATATCTGATACCCAGTTAAGAATTACACTGTTGTGCCAAAAGAATATATATAATGAGCACAACCGATCACTAAAATATTCAGCATTTCTTTGATTTACATGATCTGCATTAGAAGTTGCAGCCTTTTATAGGCATCAATAGATGTTACTTTTTAAATTGCTATACTCCACCACATTATTTTAATCACTCACAGTTATTTGACATCTGAGTCATGTAATTCCACATAGTACACTATCTAGAGGCATTCTCCAAATGTGCTTGAACAAGCTCTCGTGTCTAATCATTCATTACTAACTTACAGCACTACAACTGATCAGCACTCTTAAAATTTATTCATTAATTCTAGAATGCATTTCAGAAGAAGTTTCTTCTAAATTTTCTGTGATCAAAAAGGATTTTAGAATAACATTTTGAGTTATATCCACAAATTATTTATTAAAGCACTTTGCTAGGTAAGGACCTTCTCCTGCTCATGATAAAGTTAAAAGAGATTTGCCCTGATTGGAACAGGAACGGGATCAAACCAGTAAAACCTTACTATACCTTGCCCTGTGCAGTGAAATAATAATAAAATGCAATGTCTAATAAAAGAAGTAAGAACAAGAATACTGAAATTTTGCATCTTTATGGCATTTATTGTTCCAGAAGAGTCCCGGTGTAAAGCCAGTAAATAATAACTTCCTTATCCGTCTGAAACCTCAGTGAGAGTTTTAGGTACACAGAATGGAATTACCAGAGCTGGAACGATCCCAAGGCAGCAGGGCTAACATCTGTTCCCATGGAAAATAAAAAAAGAACTGTAATACCCTCAAGCACTCAGGAATTCAGTTTCATACTATTTCTAAAATATGCTGTCTCTAAAATCATAGTGTTTTTTTAACTCTAGAGTCATGACTGGAAGGCATTCACATCTTGAACTTTAACCCAGGTACTTCCGCAGTGCTCTCTTCTAGGAGGGGAGGGGGGATAAGTCAGAGGTAGGTCTGAGGAAAGAGTTTGCAGACTGAGGCTGATGCAGGATAATTAATCTTGCTGCTCTGACCACTGTGCGTACCAAGGGAATCTGCTGCAACTGAAGGCTGTACTATATTTGGTGAATTTCATCCCCAAGTCACTGGGCAGCTGAGGGCTTGGAAGTATTCATGGAAGATGTCTTTGCTTATCATTTCAAAGGGAGATGTAGCAGACAGAAGCAGTAGC
Organism: Ibidorhyncha struthersii; assembly: GCA_013398815.1. Classification (NCBI taxonomy): domain Eukaryota; kingdom Metazoa; phylum Chordata; class Aves; order Charadriiformes; family Charadriidae; genus Ibidorhyncha; species Ibidorhyncha struthersii. Next base: position 210,996 of record VZSZ01003684.1, read on the forward strand.
ATTCCTAAATTTGCCATACATCTGTTTTTCTTCTCTCAGTGACACCAAATGCAGGAATAACTATACCACTGAAAAACACTGTTACTCTGGAATGTCTGTAAATCATAGGGTTTGGCCTATACGTCATTGCATCATCTGCAAAAACCCACTTGGAAGCATGGTTCAGCTGTACCAGCCTGTACTTGTTTGATTCACACACCATCTGCCAGGTAACCATAAAAGAGCCTAGTTGGCTCTTCAGGACCATCACGCTCCATCTAGTAAACACTTACACGGCCCATCTAGTAAACACATGATCCATGCGTATATGTCTATATCTGGACATATTTCTATGGAATTAATATAATCTGTTAGGGATCTGCTTTTCAACAAGGACAGTAAAATCAGTTTCAAGAAAAGCACAGTCAGGTGAGATGATGTTCATCAATCTCTACGTACTATTAAACAAATCAGAACAAGAACAAGAAGCACTGGAGACTGGAGACTCGGAACTGCTCAGTGATGCAGAAAAAATCCAGGAAATCTTTTCCTTTCCCATTATATTCTCCTGAATAGACCTTTTCCTGCAGTCTTCCTTTCCAGACTCATTGTTCCTTAAAAAAGGTGTGCACGGGTAAGGACATAGCCATGGATTTAATTCCTCTCCCAGGGCCTCTCCATCCAGAACTCAGACCCTGCTGACTCTTTATCTGTCCCCTCTGCGCTCAGGACCTTTCTCTCTTGGGGAAGGAGAAGTCTTCCTTTACAGGCAACAATACTTGAAAGGGGCTTGAAATAATTTTAATCTATGCTCTGTAATCATAGCAGTCAAGAGAGTTGTTTGCTAGGCTACTGTATTAATTGACACATTATGTGCTACCACAGCTTCCAAGAACTGTATCAGGGCAATTGATATCAGGCAATCAGGCAAAATCACCTGAGGCTTTCCTGTCTCCATCATGCTTCACTTTCCTTCTGCACCTCCCTTAACAGCAATGCTCTAGTCCTTCCTTGGGAGGTGACAGCTGCAGTTTCAGTGACAGAAATGACTAAATTTCACAAACAGAAAATCAGACATTCACAACACTGTCAACACCACACACCTTGCCCCACATTTTCCCATTTTTGATTAAAATTGCAGGAGAGATTCTGTTAAAAGAGTTCTTATAGCATATGTTGCAAATCCTTAACTCTTTTCCAGAGTCTTGTATATGGAGAACAGAAACACGCTGTGCATTTTCTCTGGCTGATACGGCATCATCACCAGAGATGCACACTGATGTGTCATCTACCTTTGATCATAAAATACTGACATGGTTTGAAGCCACGATATAGGTGGATGGAGCTACTCCAGGTTTTCTATTATTTTTCAGAGGTGATATTTCATTGGTACATTTGCTGCAAGAGGGTCACTTCTCCATAAATGTCTGTAAGATTTTATCCCATCGCCCTTTTTCAACAGGCTCATGAACATTTCCTACCAGTCAAAAAGAACTTGGTGAAGTGAGGCACACAGGGCTCTACCGCAATGAAAGTGGGTATGTAATACTTTTCCTTCTTTTTCTACTATATGCTGGAGGGGTGGCAAAGGAACACCATACCTTCCCAGTACTTCTGTCTAGATAGAACACAAAAGACCATCTAACCATCAGGAAAAAATAATCTCCTACTTATGCAAGATACACCAGAACCCATAGTTCCTATGTTGCTTGTCCAGCATGTATAGGCTGTCCCCTCTTTCAGTATCTTTTTTTCCACATGGCCTGCTATACCAATCTCAGACAAAACCAACTGGCAGAGGAAGAAACTGTCTTGGAAACTCTCATTAAAACCACTGATGCCCTCTCCCAGCTTAACTGCTGATCTGGAACAGGACAGAGCTTCCAAATTTAATAAATTTTATATTTTCTTTAGTCTTTCATCTTTCAAATTTGAAGGACACAGAAAAGAAAAAAAAAAGATAAAACAAAGGTGAATTGGAAGCAGGCAGCTACAAAACAAATCACATCAGAAAAAACAGAGTGGTGGAACTGCTTTGTTTCTTCAGAAGCTTGAAGGAGAACTGCCCTGTGAAGCACAAACCTGCACCACCACTTAAACTATGCAATCACCTTTATTATTTGTAGGGACTTCCACTCTTTGTATCCAAAGTAGCAACTAAGCAGCTTCTAGGGCATATTATGTATTACATTAAACACTGACTAGATACAGACAAAATTAAACATAGAGCAGAGGAAGATAAGAGATGTTAGCCAGATCTTAGAAAATGTTTCACTAGCTTTTCTGTAAGTGTATGTTGTTCCTTTATTTTCATCAAATATCCATCTATTAGAATGACAGCTGCAGTAATAAGTGTTCTACATTTTCAGACTAATGCCTTTTTTATTTGCCACCTACTTTATCTATTAAATCGTCAACTGCTGATTAGCTTGAGGCCTAATCTTGAAATGTCACAGTTAATCTCACTTCTCACTTTAAAAAGTTAGGATTTCCTTCTGTATGCAGTTTTACATTGCTGGCAGATGAAAACATTTGCACTGAATTTTCCTAATGAACAAACATTGTTTATGACCCCATGCAAACTTGCTGATGGCTTACTTTAGCAGCTCTCCATTTTGAGGAGTCTCCTAAATGAACTGGCCATATAGAAAGCAAATTATTTCACCAACCCACTGTACTGTTTTCAGTTGTTCATCTGAGTTGGATAATGCACTGGAAGTCAGGAGGGAGTAAGAAAGTAAGAGATTCACCAAGTTTATCTCCGGGGGAAGCCCAGATTCAAGGTTCAGGAAAAGCAGAAAGAGATGTAGGAGGTCTTGCACATGACCAGACCCCAAGTATTTTTCTTTCTTGTGCTACGCAAGAAACCCTGTAAAAGGAAGCAAGTTCTTAAAAATCAAAAGGAAACACGAGGCATTAAGTTCAGAGTAGTTCATGTTCATAACCCATGGAGTCAGGTGTGGAAAAAACTGACATCTGCCAACAGTCGAGTGGGCTTGTGAGCACACACATGTATGTGCATAGATATATATACACGTATAGTTTCCTCACTACGTGTTTTGCTAGCTTATTGAACTCCCTTGAACCACCTAATTATAGATAATGGCCAAATGCAAATTTTCAAATGCTCAAAATTAAGACCAAGTGAAATTGGATGGAACGTTCGAAAGCGTTTCACAGGAACAAATATCTTTACAGTGTTAGGTATTCCACTGCACACTAAACCTCCACACACACCTCTTTTATAAAATTAAATATACTTTCAAAGCACTATTCTAGATCAACAAGAAGTTACTTGATTAAAATTTCTGCCCTTCCCCTGATACTTTTACTATCTGCCCTAGATCAGCCATGCCAACAAAGAAAATTTGACTCCAGGTATAAATAGCTCTGGAGGCTTAATTCAGAACTGTTCATGCAAAATTAACTGCACTGATCAATGTCTCTACAGAAACGTTTGTTAGACCCCCATATTAAGCATTAAGTCCACTCTGCTGAAGTTCACGCTAATTCCATCTGATTCTCTGCCAAAGACCGATGTATTCCTTAATTTAACAGTCTTAGGGTATGTTATTTTTCCAGGATGACGTGAAATAAATTCTTGCTCCCTGTTCCTATTCTGATGCTAATGCCTCCTGTATTTCTGAGATTCCTGTACAGCTCAGTGGCTACCGAAGCCTGGAAAGTGGAGGCAAGCTGCTAAAATCAATCTTCAGAAATAATCAGCATCAATATACAAAATGAACTTCATATCAATAAGCGCTTTTCCAGTTATAAAACATGACTGAATCCATTCAAATGCAGGATGCCAGGGACAGACTTGAAAGCTATTTCATGGCTGTGGTTTCAATTGCGCAGCAGCTACTGTGATGGAATTTTATCCCACTGTGCTAGAGTCCCTGGCTGACATAAAAAGAAAGACAACACTGTATTTAATTTTCTCTCTCCTCCACTGTAATTCTTTTTCCATTACACACAAATAATAGAAGGCCATAAGGATGCGAAATAAATTAACAATTCTGAAGCCTGATTTATAATCACAGATAATAGCGATAAACTCAAGCAGCAGAATACCCTACTGCAACAGTTACAGGACTTCAGGCATAAATCAGGGAAAATGGTAACATTCATGATATCACATCAGTGACAAAGGTGAAGCAATTAGAATCTTAGAGGAAAGGGTTTTTAAAAATAATGCCATGTTTTGCATAAAAAATAAATTAAAAATTATTTTGAACACACATTGTATTTTTCCCACCACCTGGCTACACCATGGAACCAATAAAAACTTTCAGCATACTGAGAACAAATGTGGGATTTAATATCTTTCCAAGTATAACCAACATTTTTTTGCTAATAGATACAAACATTGCTGTAGTTGTAAGGTACTGTGTAACCATCCATAGACTTTACAAAAAAAAAAAAAATGACCAAAACAAAACTTTTCAGTCTCTACATGGATTTTGATTCAGTATGCACTAAATACGCCTCAGTATCCTGAGAAGACAGCGCTAATTCTTCACTAATTATCAAGCCTATAAGTTATCCTATGGTAGTATTACACAAAATAAAGCCAGACTTTTCTTCTCTTTTTTTTTTTTTTGTTTTTTTTTTCAATCCTTTAGTCAAACAATTTTGCTTTAGGTGAATTATTCTAGCTCTGGAAAATTCTCTTTGGCTTTCAAACTTGATGGGCATGTTATAGGTAGCATGTTATAAACTGCTGTGTAATTGAAATGTGGATATATAGATACTCCAGACATACATTTTGTTTCCCATCACTTTATCACCGATTCAAGGTAGTAACACTTCAGCTGAGACCTCAGTAGATTCTCCAACTCTAAATTAATTCCAGTGGCTGTACCGTCTACATAAGCGGACCCCTCAGACATCTAAACTGTGTCAAAATAAATTGTGTGAGTACTTCTTTTCTTATCTTTCATTTTCTGACACTTAAGTTATCAGAAAGAACGTGTACTATTTGAGAAGAGATATATTTAGTGAGGAAACGGGCATCTGGCAGTTTATAAACCATTAGGATGGCAGGGTTGCATTCAGTTTACAAAACTGGCTTTATCTGGATTAAGAAAAGTGGAAAAAATTGTCCAAAATCCTTTAAGAGATTTTTTCTCTCAATAACTTTCCCATTAAAAAATAAGTAAGTGCTCTCATAAGCAAGGAATTAGGAAAATGTAAACCACGAAATCCAAGCTAGTCCCAAATCAAAGGGACTCATGTCCTGAAAGCTGGTTGTTGCAGATGGACCATCCTAACCACACAGTGCCTTACTCGATTTGAAAAAGGCCAACATCAGGGGATCTGACTGAAGAATTAGGACATTCAGATTAACAAAACTGTAGGAACACCCCTGCAGGTCTTTCGCTTGTTCATATTTCGCTTCTCATCACAAAGTCCTTTTGTACCTGTACACCTACCCATTTTACCTTTGAAAAAGTGCATCACGGAGTCACAGAATAGTAGGTGTTGGACCTTTGGAGATCATCTAGTCCAACCCCCCTGCCAGAGCAGGTTCACCCAGAGCAGGCTGGACAGGAACACACCCAGGCGGGTTTTGAATATCTCCAGAGAAGGAGACGCCACAGCTCTCTGGGCTGCCTGTTCCAGTGCTGTTTTCTGATAAAACACCAAATATATGTTTCCTTGCTCTATATTCAAAATACACATGAAAATTATATGGTAATCAACATGACTATAAATCAGAGAAGCATGAAGGAAAAATAACAGAAGGAGTCATCTTGCTAAGAGAAAAAAAGAATCCAGAAAAAGAGCAGAACCTTCAGGAATGTCTAAGGAATAGCTATACTTTTATTTCCAATAAATTTCTTACGATAGAATTATAATAATTAACATTTATGTACTGAGGTTCTGATGCACAAAAAGAGGATTAGTCCTATCAAGTCTTTGGACAATAGCCTAAACTGTTTTCTAAATGTTGCCTTCTAGGAAAAAAAAAAAAAGATCAGAAAACTGAAAGAATGACATTCTGTGTAATTTGGAACTGGCACACTGCACTCCCAGCAAGTCTTTTCGAAATCATTTTAAAAATTTGACCAAAGACACCACTCAATGGTGAATATATTTTTCGTAGTTTACTATAAATAATTTCAAAGAAAATGAAAATTGGGTAAATTATTTATGACATGACAGTATTTCTGATATCATTCACAGAAATCATAAAGATGCCACTTCTTAATAGATTTTGCATTTTTAGATTATTGTGTACGGCTTATTGTCTACCTTCTCTTACCTAATAATTAACAACACATTTTACCGTATCATTGGATGAGTTTTTGAATATTGACAAGATTCAGTCCTTCCTTTTATGTCTTCATTTTTCAGAAACTCATTTTATATTTGGCATAGATACTGCAGAATAAATAAAAGTCCTTTTCCTGTTTAGAATAAATTTTTAAAAATAAATTGTAAAATATTTTTTCTTAAAAAAAAAATTAAAATTATATTTGGCACTCCAACACCTAAAACTTAGGTTCCAGTGAAGGTTTTAAATTAGGTCACAAATGACAGCAATTTATTAGATTGAAAAATAAAAAGTTTAAAAATATTTCTGGTAGGAATCAATCTGTTCCTTCAACTTTCTGAACATTTCAATGCAAAACTTTTAATATCTGCTATAAAACATTTCTTCTTCAACTGTCTGGAAAAAATGGAGTATTCTTTGTTCTAATTATATCCGAAAAAAGTATAGCTGCTATAGATTTTCTTCTCTCCATATCTTTCTGATTAAAATATTTTTGTGAATGTATTATAGGAACAAGAAGCATGATCCTTGCAAATACCATATTTGGGCTGTGCATTGTCACGATGACTTGGTAGACCGATCTTAAAGAGAAACGTTTTACAAAGCACCTCAGAGAAGCACTCAATGCCGTGAATAATCGTGCAGTAATTTCTTTAAAAACCATTATACCTGAGGGAATGAAGTAAGTAAACACAGCTGAATATGGTTGCTGAAACTTTGATTCATTCTCTCCCTAAAGGGATGCAGTTCATATGTGAGGTTTTGCTGGTGTCTCTGAAACTAATAAAAATAAACCTTCTTCATCTTAGAGGTTTGGGTTTTTTTTGTGTGGGGGAGCAGTGAAAGGGAATTAAGCAGTGCTAATGAAATCTATCAGTTTTACCATAATCGTCTGTCAAGACTAAGCAGCAGGCAAAAAGACTAAGATAGGGGAAAAGAAATAAAAAAGAAACTACATAGCTATATACAATTTCAGCCACATTGAGAGATACTGTACTTGGAATAACTCAGGACAGAGATGTCTGAGTCCCTGCAGAGTCGGGTTCATAGCTGCTACTGACTGAAAGCTTTGTCACAGATCCAGTCCTGCTATGGATGCAATGGGATACCCAATTCTTTCATTGAAACCTTCAGTCAAACTCAGTATAAAAAGAAAGCAAAATTCGTATTTTACAGGCAACTAGATTCTAGTACTGTCTTGCCATATGATTGTTTTTTACTTACAAATCCTAAATTAGTTTCAATTGTAATGTAATACAAAACATAGGTTTCTTCAGCAATTAAGAAGGACACCAAAAAGTTGAGCCTGCACTCATTGTTGATGTCTATACATTTGTTGATGTCTATAGGCATTTCCTCCTTGAACCAATTTGTGACGTACGTGACACCCTTAGTTCTGCTACTTCAACATGTTTTGAGGTTAACTGTAGCCAAGACAATTTAAATTAACATGGGGACAGAATCTGACAAGCTACTGCATGGTGGCAGAAATGACTGCCAACCTTCTGCATGCTTTTGCTGCAAGGAGGCACCTCCTGCGCACCGCTGAAATGCACGTTTCTTCAAAACCCTGCTTTCCTTATCCAGCCATGTTGCAGCCCAATTTCACTGCTTAACGAAGCGTGTTCCAGTGGGTTCCTTGTTTGCTCCTATCAGAAACTGTGACGACTGTTCTCCCTGAAATGGTGTCTGCTCCTCTTGGTGGAGGAGTATGGCTCTGCAGACTCCTGAACACATATGTGCCCCTAACTTCTGACTGACATTGCCTCAAACACAATTAAGTAATTAAGAAGCTTTAGGGCCACACTCCTATTGCCTGTTTTACTCTGCTAAAAACTAGAAGCAATGTCAATAAAAAAAAATAATTTACTATGAATTTGCAATGGTGCAACTGAAAACAGAATGAGGTTATTACTATATGTGACCGGTTCTTCTTAAGTCATAGTCAACATGCTTTGTACTTGACTGTGAAAAAAAATACAAATTATAAATAAACTTAAATGGCAACTGAAGTATGTTGTAAGAATATCTACGATGTACAGCACTGGAGTTGGAGACATTAGTGTACTATTACCTATTACCAAAAATAAATGATGGAGGTATTTTCAGGTCCCATTCCAGCTACTCCTCAATTGCTAAAACAGTCACTTAAAAGGTCACTGCAGCTTGCAGCACTTGAGGTTCTCTCAGAGACCACTCTGAATTGTTAATTCAGATGACATCCATACTTAAAAATCTGATAACTGAGGAACTATACAGTGCCATCACTTGGCACCAGAAGACAGGTAATGAGCAAGAGTCTCAAGGCAACAACGTTAATTTTTAAGATAAAGTAGAACTGTGGAAGGTCTGAAGATAAAAAATGAATACACAACTGTGTTTCTTTTTCAAGAGTATTTAAAATTTAATGCTTGCTTCAGCTACTGACATTAATTCACAAGCCTCCTGCAACCCCAAGTATCTGTTTAGGACTTACCGTTACTCCAAAGAAGTTGGTTTCATTCATTGCATCCAGAAAAATTTTGCCAAGTTTGTGATTTGTGTAGTTAAAATCTTCAATTTTTTGGTGTTTGTTGGTGGCATTCAGATACTTCATCGCCCGCTGCAGGGTCTTGGCAATCACCCATATTCCATCATAGGCATAACCATGAAATTTGCTGGATTGCCCATCACCGCGCTTAGCATCGTATTCCTTTTCGTACTGCTGTGGAGTCTGCAGAGGAGAAAAACTTTAGTTTTACTTCAGTACTTAACATTCTACAGAATTGTGTCCAAACCGACACCTCAAACTGCACCCTCCAATTTAGAGACATTCATGATCAATACAGAAAAGGCCGCCAAAACAAAACTTAAGAAAGAAACTAAAATTCCAAACCCATGTGCTGCCTGACTTACAAGACTGATGGTGAGACTGGAAGGGAGACCTGGGAGACAGAGAGACTGAAAAGCAGTTCTTCTGCTTCTCTGTGTGAAGGACAACTTGCTTTATTTTGCTTTTGTACATAAGGCTGCAGTTCAACCAAAGCTACCAGCACAGGGGTGAGCCATAATACTAGAACAGACAATAAGTCTGTATCCCTGCAAATTAGTGGTCTGATTACACTTTATAGGATAAAGCAAATCAAATAACCTTTACTTGAGCAACTATTTGCTTAGTATGAAATTATCTGAGTGGCAATTTGTCTGTTTTACAAGTTTACTATGCTCTTTATGGTGTGCTATCTTATGATGAGTTGCCTTTTTGTAAAGTTGCCTTTTGTGCTCACTCAGCAAGGCATGAAAGAGAGATGAAAAGAAGATGAAAAACAGCAAAATCAGGCATGCTTATTCATTGGCCAGAGTTTGCATGAATTTGTTCTGTGATAAATTGTTACGTACTTTATGGAAACACCATATATTTACATATTTAAAACAAGCTCCATCCCCCGCCACTAGTTCTGAGAGGAACAAATCACCAATGAAATTGGCTGTTTGCAGGATTAGATTTACACCGAAAAGTTTTCTGTTTCTGTGCTCAACTATTTAACTTGATGTGACACAGCACATGATACTGCAGACTATAATTCAAGCTTTACTGTATATTTAACAGTAATGTTCATACAGTGGGAAGAGGACAGATTTGATGCAAGGGACTGTACTGCTTCCTTACCCTGTAGAGAATTGGAATTGATTTCTAATGATGTCTGCCAGTTCTCTTTGTAGAAGAACCCTTTAGCTTCACCTCCCTCCTCAGTTCTTTGCTGCGTCAAGACACTGGTGAGACAACTGATGGTATAATAAAATAGCTGAAGGAAAAATACTAACCCTTCCTGATATGGTCTTTATCATTTTTGAACTGAGAGGCTCAAAATCCACTCCAATATAACCTTCCATGGCTGCAAGAAGATTTTTGCTGAGACACTGTGAGGAATTAATCCAGGATTCCCACCAAAGGTTTTCATACCACCCTGGAATAATCCACTGATATTTGCTGCCATACATCTCTTCATCATAAGCCTACAAAGAAAGAAAAACAGAAAAGCTAACAGACATTGTTGTAGACATATTGAACGTAAAAGTAATTGTTTTCTGTTCATGTTTTTTTCCATTATTAATTAAATTATGGCATAATTGATGGATACACAAGTATTATGAATGGGTTAGAATAATTACTTGTTAATAATGAAGACTCCAGTCTTGAAGATTCCTGTCTTTAAAATTCAGGTCACGAGAAGAGAATTTACTAAAACCTATTTTGCTTTCAATAGACCATTTATTCAAAAACAGAAAAATAAAATACTGGATTCTAAAACCAGGGGAAAGGAAGAGGAATACTGGCAGAAGTCAAAGCGTTTGCATAAAAAAAAATCTTCATAACACAACTATTACATGAGTGGTAGGATCACCATGCTACCATGTTTAAACTAAATTATTATCATCCTAATATCATCCTAAAGACCACAGAAAACATGATTAAAGTTACACAAGAAACCTTGGATCCTAGGCACCATCAAATCACAATGTTGCGAATATGATTTATGTGACAGTGCTAAAATAGAGACCAGAGGGACATTAAGTAAGCAGTTTCTTCTGAAGAGCATGAATCAATAGTAAACTGATAAAGCAAGCACATTCCAACGATTTTTTTTTTTTCCCCAGAAAGAAATTCCTTCAGGTGAAAATCTATATTGTTTGAATCCTGAATACAGCCCACTGTACTCCAAGATACTGAGATGATGGTTATCTCCTTTCAATACATAGCAGATACATATAACAGGAAACAAAAATACTTTATTAGTCAGGCACATATGCTGTTGAGCCTAAAAGCTAATCTATTCACAGTAGATATTCTATTCCATTGTGAAGAGTGTTCTAGGATAAAATTAGAAAATTTTATCTGAGATGTTTCCCTCACCGTCTTGTAACTAGATATTTTTCTTTTGACATTTCAGTCAGACTCCATTTCAAAACAGCAGGTTTCGTGCTTCTTTGGCTCATAATATAAGCTATACTGGAGATACAAGACATAAGATAAAAAATCCAGTTTTTAGAAATACATGGTGCAACCTTAGCACTCTTAACTGGAGAACTGCTACATCCTCACAGAAAATGTTACAGAAGGAGGAAATTATGAGAATGCAAACAGGACATATTAGTCATTCAGAACATAACTGTTTTGAAAAGTATCCTGAAGATCATACCAAAAGCCTATCAGATACATTAAGATGAATAGCAAAAAATACAAAATAGGACAGCCTCCTAAATATGTTAATACCCAAATTAAAATTGGGCTTTATATCTGTGAAGGCTATTATAATGGTGTCAATTCAGTTCATAAACATATTGTGCACAAAGTAGATTTGTTTGGCCCCTGGTTGCGGGAGCTTTTGTTCAGCCAAAATCAAATTTCATGCATTTTTATTAAAAGCCACTTGAAAGTACTCCTGTCTGAAACCCAGTGTCTTGCATCTCATATCTTACTTATTGCACAATCCACATAAACTGTTTGTCTTTCTCTTGCTCATTAGTTCTACCCTTGCAGAAACACAACTGCTTTTGCCTTCCTGCCCATCTCCACTCCTGCTACACTGCATCCCAGGTCCACCTGCGAGGAAAACAGCAATCCTGTCCTGCAACACTTTCTGATGTCTAAAAGAGTTTCCATTACACAATGAGGTCATTCAAGACTTTTCAGTAATACAGTGTCTTTTATTTGACAGTTTTCAAATCACTGAGGACATAAATTAACATAGAATTGTGCTTTTAAAGAAGGACAGTCATTAGTAGCTTCCCTTGCTCTATACAGATAAAAGTATCAAATCGTGTGTTGCAAGAAACTACTGGCTATTAATATTCTGAAATTGGAGCTGTTGGAACTTTTGTTTGCATTTGAGCTTGTTTCCTGCATAATCTGTAAATGTCCTGGGATATGGGCTGAAAATTACGAGTTCCAAAACAGCCAGAAATTCCATCCTGGAAACAGGGGATCATTTCAAAGGTTGCACTGAAACTTTCACATTACTGCAAGAATTTGGTTACACATCTAGATTTTGCTTTAAAAAACAGAACCCAAACACTTAAAGAGCTGGCAACTCGTCATTTGAGGTCTGGTAGAATGGTAGGGTTTGAAGGGTAATCTGGGCAGGCAAAAGAGGAGGAACAAAATCAGATCCTCCAAAGCTGAGCACCGTGACCATGCAGTCACCATTCTAGTGACAGCAGAGTTGTTAGTGTTCAGGCATTTCAGTGTTTGGGTTTACTTATTATTAAATAATAAATTCCTTCTTGTCATTAAATATTTTTATTATTAAATATAAATTATAATAAATTACATCAATTTATTAAATAAACAATAATAATATTAAATAATAAAGCCTGTCTTTAGTTACTATTAAAGGTTTACTAAAAGAGCTACCTAAAGCTCATGCAATGACCTATGCGTAATAGACATCTTCTTTATCTTCAGACAGATAATTGTATCAGTTAGGCCTCAGTCCTGATGTATGCATGGCTATACTGCATTATGTCTATGGCTTAAGGATAATATGCTGGAAAAATTACCACTAACAAGTTTTTTAAAATAAAATTTTCTGCAGAACTCAAGTTTTCATTGGGAAGATGCATCTTCATGTTAATCCAATTTCAAATGAAAATGATGATGTCTATCCAACACAGTTGGCTATTTTGATTGCTGAAGTGTTAAGTTTTGAGCAAAATACCCTAATTTCTACTCCATGAAAAATACCACATTCATCCCGCTGAGGTGAAAACAACATTAGAAAGCGATTTCCCATAGAATTAAAATTGTTAACTGTTTTTGACACCAGTGTTAAATGAATAGCTAAGCTTATTTAAATCATCGTAGGAAACACCTGCTAACATTTACTTCAGCTTGAATTAGTCCAGTCATGTTTTTAAAGTTTGCTACTGAATTAGACTATCTGTTAGTCCATTTATCTTTGAGTTACGTGCTCTGCATCTTTTTTGAGTGTGTGTGTTGGGGGGGGGAGGGGAGAAAATAGCCAGGCAAAATGAAAATGAGCATATTGTGCCCAAAGAAGAACAAGGAAGCTGGTGGTGAGGGGTCTAGAGAACAAGTCCTGTGAGGAGCAGCTGAGGGAAGTGGGGTTGTTTAGCCTGGAGAAAAGGAGGCTGAGGGGAGACCTTATCGCCCTCTACAACTACCTGAAAGGAGGTTGTAGAGAGGTGGGGGTCGGTCTCTTCTCCCAAGTAACAGGTAATACAACAAGACGGAATGGTCTCAAGTTGCACCAGGGAAGGTTTAGGTTGGATCTTAGGAAAAATTTCTTCACTGAAAGGGTTGTCAAGCAGTGGAACAGGCTGCCCAGGGAAGTGGTGGAGTCACCATTCCTGCAGGTATTTAAAAGACATGTAGGTGTCGCACTTAGGGACATGGTTTAGTGGGACTTGGCAGTGTTAGGTTTACAGTTGGACTTGATGATCTTAAAGGTCTTTTGCAACCTAAATGGTTCTATGATTCTATATAAACTTCAACAGATGTCCTGAGGAAACCTCAAAACATATGATTGTTGAATTCACACAGAAAACTGAGGCAGACTTTAAAGATCTTCCCACCTACCTAAATCATTAGCAAATAATATTCCAGTTATAACCACAATCAGAAAATAAAAAAATAATCCTGCACTAGTACAATAACACCTTCCTTTAACAAACTCAAAGCCCTTCTCTGGCTGATGTCAGCCACCCTGCAAAATCTAACAGGGAATCACAAGTGAAACCTGTCTGAAAATACACCTGGAGAAGGGGGTTAAAAAACTTGACATATCTAAATTATTGTGCTCTTAGACACATAGCTGTAGGAGTGCATGAGTCAACAATATATTTTATGACTAATAACAAGCTTACTGACATATTGTAGTGCATTAATATATAAATGACCTACTTTGAACTGCCCCCTCCTGCATTCAGTCTCCTGCTGAAACTCTCATATAAATACATTTATACAAGCCTAAATACATGATCTCTCAGATTTCTCCAGGCTCCAGAAAAATCCAACTTATTATTTTTGACACTAATGTACTTTAGAAGCAGCCATCACTCTTTAAACCGCTCTGTGTTACGCACACTTCCCATGTTAGTACCAAACCGTTGCAACAGCAAGCTGCAGTGGGCGTTTGTGTGAAGGAGACATCCCCCACCTGAAATCCTTCAGACTAGAGTGATGCAGACAAGAAGACACCCTGCACCTCCAATGACTTCTAGGATTTCTTCAGTGGCCTCACATGGACATGGACTTGGAAAAAGAATTGTAGAAGGTGGCAACTAGATACTAGGCCACCAGAAGGCAGTGGTGTAAGGCGAGGCCAATCTCCTGTCGAACACTTGGTTGGAAGACAGTTCTGACCGGGACCCCTCAGCTGGGGAAATGCAGCCCAACCGCAAGAGATTCGAGGACGAGCTGAGCCACAGAAGCACCATTCTTTCTTCCAGGAATGGAAAAATGGGAGACTATGTCTGTCAATCCAATTTAAATGCCGGAACAAAAAGATCTATATACAAGGACCCATCAAAGATGAGAAGAACGAAAACCAAAACGATATTTTCCATTTCCTTTTGGATGCAAACAGATTTTGTTCCTTCCAAATATACTCTACAATCTTTCCAAATTTTGCCAGCAACTGGGACAGCTGCTGAGTATGAGCCAGCATGTGTCTGAGGACATGTAGCACTCAGATTTGAACTTCTGCCTTTCCTTTCTTTGATTGGATAGTTAACTGTCTCTCTAAGCGAACAGTAAAAAACACCCTCTGAAATGTAGATGTCATCGTTATTCCTTTTCCATTATTTTTATTGTTTTCCTGGCTCATACAGGATTAATCTGGTTATTTAGACTAAGATTTCAATACCAATACAAAATTTAGGCCAGTAAAATCTGCTTTGGTGGATTTTTTTTTTTGAGCAAGTACAAATAAAGATCCACATTTTAATCCTGCTACTTTCAATGGCAATCACACTGTGCATGTTTGCAGCAAATTCACACCCAGAAATAAATGGCAAGGATAGGGAACTTTACGTACGTTGGTCTTACTACATTTCCCTTATCATAGAATCATAGAATGGCTAGAGTTGGAAGGGACCTTAAAGATCATCTGGTTCCAACCCCCTGCCATGGGCAGGGACACCTTCCACTAGGCCAGGTTGCTCAAAGCCCCATCCAACCTGACCCTGAATGTTTCCAGGGATGGGGCATCTACCACCCTTCTGGGCAACCTGTTCCAGTGTTTCACCAATCTCAGTGTAAAAAATGTCTTCCTTATATCTAGTCTAAGTCTTCCCTTTTTTAGTCTAAAGCCATTACTCCTTGTCCAATCGCAACAGGCCCTGATAAAAAGTTTGTCCCCATCTTTCCTGTAGGCCCCCATCAAGTACTGAAAGGCCACAATACGGTCTCCCCAGAGCCTCCTCTTCTCCAGGCTGATCAACCCCAACTCTCGCAGCCTGTCTTTGTAGGAGAGGTGTTCCAGCCCTCTGATTATCTTTGTGGCCCTCCTCTGGACTTTCTCCAACACGTTTATGTCTTTCCTGTGCTGAGGGCTCCACAGCTGGATGCAGTACTCCAGATGGGGTCTCACCAGAGCAAGAGTGGAGGCGCAGAATCACCTCCCTCGACCTGCTGGCTGTGCTTTTGATGCAACCCAGAATGTGGTTGGCCTTCTGGGCTGCAAGCACACACTGTTGGCTCATGTTGAGCTTCTCATCAACCAACACCCCCAAGTTCTTCTCCTCAGGGCTGCGCCATTCTCCTCCCAGCCAGTGTTTGTGCTTGGAATTGCCCCAACCCATGTGCAGGACCGTGCACATGGCAATTACACTTTCATTCAAAAACCTTTTTTTTACAAACTAACATTTGCTTTCCTGTAAAACACGTAAAATGTACAGCAGTCAGAACTAAATGACAACTGTACAATTAGCAACACTTTGAGTAGCAGAAATTATTAGGGTTGCTAAAGAAAAACTTGCAAAATCCCATACACATAGACATTACCACCAGAACACAACTCAGACAAGATTCAAATCTTGCAGTTCTCTGTATCTTCTGCTACATATACAAGTGTTTCCTTGGATTTGACATGAAGAGAAATGCTCAAGCTCAATTTGGCATTTAATTCCACTACAGGAAAGCAATAAGAAGCAGCTAACCATGCAGTCCACGCCTAAATTCCACTGAAGTCAAGTACAAAGTATTTCATTGAAATAGAAATGGAGCTAAGCATGTATAACCTCTCCTGAGGATATAAACCTTGACAGAGCTGAACCCCATGAAGAAATGTTTATGCTCAAATGTATTTTTTATTAAAACATAACTCATTCTTTATTCTGATATGTGATTAAATATATTTACTTACACAGCAGAAAACTTTCACAGCCATTTCCTCATCAAACTGGCCAAGGATTATGCGAACGTCATTGCCCTGCAGATTGAATAAGATACGTGGCAGTTAAATACAGTCATAGCCTTTCCAGAAACCACTTCAGTTAGCCATTCAAATTGTGTAGAGAGTTAGCACAGATTACAGCTGCAGACAGCAAAATTAATTCAGAACTATTCAATTTTCTGTAAGTTCAAGAACTTGAAATACTGCAAGAGACAGCAGCTGAGGTGTTTGAAGAAAATGATAAAGCAATAACACTAATGAGAATAAAACTGTAATGTTTATCTTGTCAAATATTACTATTCAATAACACTAAAGTATCAAATATTCTTTTGATCTCTTGCAAGACTTCTTTTAAAATTTTGCATATAAAAACCAGCTGAAAATATATGCTTTCACTGCTTACATGAACTAATTCTGTAAAGTTGAGAGACTGGAGATTTGTAAGTGAGATTAAATGCCTTGATATTATGCCCACTTCACTAATTTTTAAAGGTTTTACTCATACAACATCTTCTCTACAGTCATTATAACACATTGTCAATCCGTCCTCTCCTCCTCCCTCCCTCCCACTTCCACATATTAGAAAAAAATAAATCATCACACTTTAAGAATCTATGACTGAAGTAAAAATTTTATTTTCATACTTAGAAACATATTAAGAAAATATTCCTAAATTAAGGAGCATACGCAGGAAAATATTTCTTCAGGAACTGGGCTAGCTTTTTTCTCATGTGAAAAATTGCTGCTAACATCTATAAGATACAGAACAGATAGCTTTTTATGACTTAATATTTCCTTTTATTTCGCACAAAAGCTGGGTTCTCAGCAAAAGGTTGAGCAAACCTAATTTTTCATTTCTTTTACAAAACACTTGGTTAGAAGTGTTCCTCTCCGAGGAAAAAAGAAACAGATGATCTAGTGTGAATTTCAGTGGCAAAAAAGCATTTCAGTTTTAATTAAACCGATTTATCAAAGATTTTCAGTTTAGATAATCTCAATGTTTATTTCCTGTTGAGAAGAAAATACTATGAGGGACAGTGCAGAAAGATACTAGAATGCTTCTGCAATTAAATGCATGAAATTAGTATCACTCTTAGCATGGTTAAAGTCGGAAAGTACATAATATGCCTTGCTCATTTGGAACCTGTGCATTTTCAGTAAGCCTGCTTCTTTTTATTTTTATATTTAGCCAGATTGATATAGTAATGTAAATTTTATTGAAGCGGATTAGATTCTTTTTAAACAAATCTAACAAGGTCACATGAAACTAAACAAACAAATTAGACAAATTACAGCCATAGTATTACAGTTTTTGTAAGGACTATATATCTGTGTGCGGTCACAGGACCACGATCTCATTGCAATT